>CM060262.1:10289360-10621569 GCA_030684275.1 Acipenser oxyrinchus oxyrinchus
ACACAAAGACCCACCCACTGAACAATGATAGCGAGAAATCTGCTGCAGCATTTAACAATGACAACAAAATGTTGGGATTGTGGACCCACTTCCCTACCTATTTATATATTATCTACTACAATATGCCCCCATTTTAGGAAAATCTTGTTTTATTATTAGTTTATATCATTATTTCTATAAAAAAATATAATTAATGTAAGGTTCCTGAGGTAAAGCAGATTTAAAACATATACAGTACTGTGCAAAAGTTTTAGGCAGGTGTGAAAAAATGCTGTAAAGTAAGAATGCTTTCAAAAATAGACATTAGATTGATAAATATATAAAATAGATTATATTTATCAATTAACTAAATGCAAAGTGAGTGAACAGAAGAAAAATCTAAATCAAATCAATATTTGGTGTGACCACCCTTTGCCTTCAAAACAGCATCAATTCTTCTAGGTACACTTGCACACAGTTTTTGAAGGAACTCGGCAGGTAGGTTGGCCCAAACATCTTGGAGAAGTTCTTCTGTGGATTTAGGCAGCCTCAGTTGCTTCTCTCTCTTCATGTAATCCCAGACAGACTCGATGATGTTGAGATCAGGGCTCTGTGGGGGCCATACCATCACTTCCAGGACTCCTTGTTCTTCTTTACGCTGAAGATAGTTCTTAATGACTTTTGCTGTATGTTTGGGGTCGTTGTCATGCTGCAGAATAAATTTGGGGCCAATCAGATGCCTCCCTGATGGTATTGCATGATGGATAAGTATCTGCCTGTACTTCTCAGCATTGAGGAGACCATTAATTCTGACCAAATCCCCAACTCCATTTGCAGAAATGCAGCCCCAAACTTGCAAGGAACCTCCACCATGCTTCACTGTTGCCTGCAGACACTCATTCGTGTACCGCTCTCCAGCCCTTCGGTGAACAAACTGCCTTCTGCTACAGCCAAATATTTCAAATTTTGACTCATCAGTCCAGAGCACCTGCTGCCATTTTTCTGCACCCCAGTTCCTGTGTTTTCGTGCATAGTTGAGTCGCTTGGCCTTGTTTCCACGCCGGAGGTATAGCTTTTTGGCACAAGTCTTCCATGAAGGCCACTTCTGACCAGACTTCTCCGGACAGTAGATGGGTGTACCAGGGTCCCACTGTTTTCTGTCAGTTCTGAGCTGATGGCACTGCTGGACATCTTCCGATTGCGAAGGGAAGTAAGCATGATGTGTCTTTCATCTGCTGCAGTAAGTTTCCTTGGCCGACCACTGCGTCTACGGTCCTCAACGTTGCCCGTTTCTTTGTGCTTCTTCAAAGAGCTTGGACAGCACATCTGGAAACTCCTGTCTGCCTTGAAATTTCTGCCTGGGAGAGACCTTGCTGATGCAGTATAACTACCTTGTGTCTTGTTGCTGTGCTCAGTCTTGCCATGGTGTATGACTTTTGACAGTAAACTGTCTTCAGCAACCTCACCTTGTTAGCTGAGTTTGGCTGTTCCTCACTCAGTTTTATTCCTCCTACACAGCTGTTTCTGTTTCAGTTAATGATTGTGTTTCAACCTACATATTGAATTGATGATCATTAGGACCTGTTTGGTATAATTGTTTAATCATACACCTGTTTGGTATAATTGTTTAATCATACACCTGACTATATGCCTACAAAATCCCTGACTTTGTGCAAGTGTACCTAGAAGAATTGATGCTGTTTTGAAGGCAAAGGGTGGTCACACCAAATATGGATTTGATTTAGATTTTTCTTCTGTTCACTCACTTTGCATTTAGTTAATTGATAAATATAATCTATTAACATGTCTATTTTTGAAAGCATTCTTACTTTACAGCATTTTTTCACACCTGCCTAAAACTTTTGCACAGTACTGTATATATAAAAAATGAGTGACATACGCATACAACCAGTGCAGGCCAATGAAATCCTTGACTTTAAATTAGTCTTTTGTTATAGCTCATTTTTAAAGTCTTATAAACAGTTTATTTTATTCAGATAGTGTTGGCAGGAAACTTCTCATGAAAAAGCTGTGATGGTAAACATTTAAAAAGGAGTGGTGCTGGATTAGAAGTGAAGGAACCACAGAACTGTATTAAAAGTGGTTAAACCATGCACTTCAGCGAAGACCTGGCTGGTAGGCTGATATTGTTGTTTTAATTTAGTACTTTCCATACTAAATGTTTCTGTACAATATGACTTATTCATATTGTAACTTACTTTGAGAATCAAGGTTTCTCAATGTGGCATTACCAGTAAATATAAAGTCTTCAGCTGTTCATTTCGGTTAACTTGTATATCTCGCTTCTCATGGGGGAACTGCTGTTTTAAATCTTTTTGAAATTTGTTCAATCTTTGCCACTTTTAACTATACCTTTTTAAATGCTCAATTATACATTCTAAAGCAATACACTCTGCTATTTTTTAGTGTAATTTCTCCTAAGGCAGTTCTAGTCAACTTTTGTTAAATAAAATCAAATAAAAAATACAGCATCCCATGCTATTTCCCTTGGCAACATTGTCAAACTGTATATATATGTAAATATATATATACAGTTTGACAATAATGAATGTTAAGGTTAAAGTTTGGCATGTTTGTTTACTCAATGGCGTGTTGTGGCGTCCTATATATTGAATAGTGCCATAGAATGGGGAAATAATGCAGGTTTATTGTGGTGTTGTATGTTTTCACTGTCTCCACCCAATAGCATCAGACAGCACTTTGACGAGCAAAATGACTGAAGTCGCAGTCCGTTGACCTTGACTAAACTAGGACAAGGAAAATCTAGGACTTCAACAGTAGGTTTTAAAACGGTAGCCCTCAGCCCTCAGGTGAATGTGGATTGCATTGTTTAATATGTGAGGAATCATGGGTAGGTCCAAAAGGATGAACTGAGAGCCAGTTGTCAATAATGACACTGAAGGAGTTTGCCTCCCTCAAATTTGAAAACGGTGGCCTATTTTTTTTTTTTTTTTAACAGTTAAAGGTGATCCTTTGAGACGTGTCGTGTCTGTGATGTGCACATAGACGTTGAAATAGATTTTACAGCTTCAATACGTTTCTAACTGAGTGAACCTCCCCAGAGAAATAGACTGTAAAAACCTGTTGGATATTAGGACTTTCTTAGATGAAAAAAAAAAGTAATTTGCTTGTAGTTTGGGGCTGCAGTCATGTATTTTGCTTATGGAGTCTTCCCCCACTGTCTGTTAGAGGTTCACTTGTGTCTTGATGACTTAAGTCTACAGTCTGTGATCTATGTTTCACAGTACACACTTAAGTGTGTCAATTTAACATTTTTTTCACAATGAGAAACCACACTTAAATAAGCATTAACACTTAAATGATAAATTTACTGTGGCATAGAACAGGTTAATCAGAAATAGCATTTGCTGTAGAAATGTTTTTTTTAAGCAGTTTAGTTTTGAGAAGCTTTCAAAACACCTCTTGAGACTTCTGTCTCCTTTTCCACGTTCCCATATTCAGTAGTATTATTAACCACACTGCAGAAATGCTTGCTGACCGATGGCACTGAAGTGTCAGTACAGATAGAGCAAAGTGGTATTTCTTATGTGCTGAAACAATCTTGACCACAAGACTGTTAAGGGGTTACTAAATGGGGAGAAAATAAACATATTTTATTTACTCATAATATGATTGCATTTGGACAGCAGGCGGCACAGTATTTTCTTGGGTGGCAGTACTCATTCGAAAAGTTTAATTTATCAGTCATGTATTGTGTTTTTATATTGTATTGCTGTATTCATCTGTTAAAAACAATGCCTTATTAATATTTCATAGGGCATAATTAATACATACAGGATATGTGGATGCATGTAATATGTGTTATTCAATATTTATAGCAGGAATATTACAACCAATTACTCCTTTATGAATAACATATAAAACATTTATAAATGCCACTTCAATACAATAGGAAGAGTGAGCCAAATGCACCTTATTTCAATGTTCTGTCTATGCCTGTCCTTGGTTTGGCTGAGAGGAATAATTAAGTACCAGAGAGAAATACCTTATTGCTCTGTAATGTTTATTCCATCGAGTATGCTGTATATTGCAAGTTCTCATACATATTTAAATTATGCAGTTAGCTAATAAAGTAGAAAATGATCTGTTATTGTAAAGTGGCAAACCATAGATTTTTTTACCATCATTTCCATTGTATTAGCTTTTGCATTGAACTCACTTTTTTTAAATGAATTTCTGGAGACTGAGGCATCTTTCGGAATAAGATTTTGGTCTGTGATGCTCTTTTCTGCTTCCCTGCATTTGTTTGCATTTCGAGTGGCTCTGTCTTGGGGTTCTGATTACATAGCTGAATAGAATCCCTGTTACAATGGTGAGAATATTCCGTTCTAAGCCACCTTGCCAAAATTGGAGACTGGAGTTACATGAATCTGAGCCAAGTTTAAAACAAACAGCAGGGACATAGATCTTTGTGCAGTGAACTTCATAACTCCAGTCTCGGCTTTGAAGCAAACATTCTTTAATTAGTTATTTAATGTACATTGACTTGAGATTTAATAGTACTAGACATTTCACATACATTTGTTGCATCTACTGTCCGTAATAGGGATTATACTGGTAATTAAAATCCCTTTTCAGCTGGAAAATGCACTGAAGCTATTAAGGGGAATACAAATATTATTTAAAAGCTTACACCTAGGCTGATTGTTGATGGGTGGCCAACAATTGGTACTGCTAATTAGGACCAGCTGGGCTTGTGGCTGCATCTGTCAATTGGTATATTTCTGTAGTGCTGTTTCTTTCTGACTCTGTTTGACATGTAGGTCTACACAGTCTACCAAGTCACCTTGATTACAATTTATACTAAATAGAAGGCCATTCGATTCAGCATACTGTAGCTGTACCGTCTGGCGGCCTGCCCAGACAAACATGGCATTTCCTCATAAAATAAACAGCAAGTTGTTTCAGAGAGTCATTGTTTCAGAAAACTTGAGAAAGCTTCAGCCTCACCTAGTGACATTAATGAGTACCCTCTGTCTGACTTGGTTTTCATTAATCGCACTGTTTTCAAATTCTATTTAACCTTTAAGCTAGGGCTTAGCTCAAAATCTCAGCAGTCGTTTGACAGGCAGTGAAGGAGCACAGAAGTGTTTAAGGACCAGTAAACAGCGATGGTTCTTGAATGCATTTCTCGATAGGAGCTCTCCTCTTTTTAAAGTATAATAAGATAGTTGTATAAGGTTTTAGCATGATTTTTTATGCATTTATTAATCCCCTAATGGTTTGATTAAAAAAAAAAACAGGAGCTATCCCCTTAAACATTTCATTAGACAATGAGTTCCTGCTTATTAGGTGAGAGCAGGCTTTTATTAATTATAGTTGCCTGTAGATTGATTGCTGCTGGCTTGCTCACTGAAATAAGATTTTAATCATTTATTTAGGGGATGTCCAGTGATTTGCACACGATAAATGAAAGTTATGAAGGGGTTTCTCCTGGAAAGGACTGGAATATAGAGCACAGAAAGAGCTTTGGATCTTTTGTCACGATTTTGTGAGGGACCTTCTCATCATATGGTATCACCCTTTTTAATATTATATAGTTCAAGGGCTAATGCTTTTAACTTTTTATCCTTACTCCTCATTACCCCATTACCCAAACTCTTTTACCCCCTGCTTCGAATCTAACATTTCATTACAGTAATTAGTTTAACCGGTCATTTGAAGCATGATTAATTGTCAATTAAGGTTTCTGCCAGTCACAGAAAACAATCGTTGAAGTGGTCATTTATTTTCTGGAGCTCAGCGGACCCTCTTCCTTCCCTTCCCCACCTGTGGTGCAGATTTTCTGCCCATGGCAGCAGATCGATAGCTCTCTTTGTAACAGTTGCAGTTGTTAAGGTAGCCAGACGCCTATTAATTTCTAATTATATTATTCCAGCCAATAACTCATCATCCCCATCATTAAGCCTGACATAGCTGTGTTTATATCGCTAAATGGTCTAGCAGTGCAAGCTTGCAGAATTCCCCTGTAGGTAACAATAATTAACATTTACTATCTTACAGCTTTTTATTATCTTCATGCTCTGATATGTTGCTTAGAATATCTTGTTATATTCTGGCGAAAAGGGCATTGTTCTTTTATAGTCTCCCTTTATTGGAGAAATGTTTACTAGTCATTTCAAAATGAGAAATCAAAACGGATTCTATGTAAAACTGTTCATAATTTCGGGTAATGACAGTAAATATTTTTGATTTTATAGAGAGATTCTATTTCTCTTGTTTCTGTTGCTATTTTAAGTCAGCTTTAGGAAGAATTATTTCTGAATTGCTATTTCTGTTTGCTTTCATTATTACAATTCTTTGTTCTTATATGGTCCTCCTTTGTGGTTTGAGAACAATGTATTTTTTTCCCCTGCCCATTGTTATTGATAGTCAGACTCTAAAGCAAACACCAGAATCACTCTTCTGCTATTCTTGTTATTTTCTCTGCAGATGTAAAATTGCTTGTTCCAAGAGCTACCCCATCTGCAACAATAAAGCCACGATCAATATCAGTGATGCTCTTTATGAAAGCTGACGTTATGTTCTAACAGAAAATAGCTAGCAAAGACTGGATCTATGATCTTACATTTGAAATGCATTTGATTTGCATCAGTGTTGTTCATGATTTAAGATGCCTTTTGTGGCAAGTGGCAGGAATACATTTTTTGGATTGGATTCACAATTAAACTACTTTAACGATTCAGTGGATGATTGTCAGTTAAAAAAATTCTGAAATCTGAGGTGGGTGAACAGATCAATTGATCTGCTGTTCAGTTTCACCCTAACCCATTTTTAGAGGCTCACATCCACTGGCCTCTGCCTAACGATTGCATAAAAGAACAGCTACATAATCTTCCATTAACAGCTCCCGCAGACATGCCAACTTCTTATTTGCAAGTACTTGGCTTGGAAATTGGGACGGTTGATAAGAGCAGGTTTTTGATGTCACAAGAATTGGCAGTTGACAGGTTTTTGCTCTTGGTTTTCCTCAAAATTATTGTCAGGACTGATGTTTTTGTTTATTTAAAAAAAACCTAACTCTCAACAGGCTAAATACAATCGCGATGTTACTTCTTTCAGGAGAATATGATACAGTCATTCTTTCTTACACCGCATTTATTCTAAACTGTATTGGGGTTTTAGCAAATTAAAATGAAAAGCTACAGTATGTTCAGATGTTGTTAAGTAGCACTGTGTGCTTTTTGTTTTTACAATAATTAGAATTGACAAACATGTTAGACTGAGGTTCAAAGCAAACTCCAAATATCCAAACTGAAACGTTCCACATAAGGATAAGGTCATGAACGTAACTGAAAGTCTTCCAAAAAGAAAATGCAAATCTTCTATTAGGCACAAAGGGAAGAACACAAGTTTCAGGAGGTATGCTGGGTCACAAAAAAAAAAAAAGCTAAAGAAGGTATTGCTTTACATATACATTTTTAATGTGATTTTAGTTTAGTTTAGTTTAGTGCTTTTGGTGCTTGTCCATAACCTCCCTAATAAAAGTTTACCACAGAATCTTTGACAGTATTTTTTTAGTTTTTACTAGGCTTTTCCCAAGGTTACGTTATGCATTTCCCATAGTTTACCCGGGTTTCCACATTTATTAATATGCTTTAACATACCTCACTATTCTTTACAATGCTTACAATTACACCTTGCTATGCTTTTACCGTGGTAAACTTTTATAAGGGGTCAAATGCATTCTGAGGTAAAACTAAGAAACAAGGGGCCACATTTTCTAAGAGTGTATTCTAGTCTTAGACTCTGATGTATTTTTATGTGAACCACTGTGTGAATTATTATTATTATTTTTTTTTAAATGTCATATTAAAATGAAATGACAAGCACAGGAAAATTGTTACTGGAGGGTTATAATTAAGTAAATAGCTCTGCATTGCAAACAACTGCCTTTTAATCTCCAGTCAAGCTGAACTCTTCAGTCCAATGTGGACAAGCCTCTGGCCGTCAGAAATTCTGATCTTTTCTTGATTGGCCTTTACTTGAACTTCTTTTCTGGATGGCATCAAGCCTACAACTTCCTGTGATGATGCTGATAATAATAATAATAATAATAATAATAATAATAATAATAATAATAATTATTATTATTATTATTATTATTATTATTATTATTATCTCTGATTCACTGAGGAAATGCATTCACACTGAAGTGTAACTTTGTAGAGGTCTGAAATATCTTCCCTAATGCATTCTTGTCGTTGTTTAGAATTCCTCTGTAGATTTGTTTTCTTTTTCATTCATTATATCCTGTTTTTTTTTTAAACCCAAAAGTTTAATGCACCACTGGGGCCTCAAACAGGATCTCAAACATGTCTCCTCTTTAAGTTCAGCTGGTACACCAGAGGGTAACATTTAACCTGCCCCCCTGCAACGCAATGCCCCACATAGAACAAAAGTATATTGCTTACATCCACAGAGGCAGAGTATTGCTGTGGTCCAGGTTAATGGTGACACTCTGGTGTACCAGCTGAAGAGAAACAAGCATGTCAGTAATGGAATGATGGTTATCAATGCCAACAGAAGCCTCCACTGTTTGTTTTCATACACACACTCTCATGAGAAACATCTGTTAGACTGGCTCCACTGGGCAAAAGAATAACACACGTAATTAAAAGCTTTTTATGGCTTCCTGTGTTAATCTTTTCAAGGATTAAATATACAATGTATCTCTGGTTTTGTACAATAAAACACTAGCAATGGGCAAACAGAAGTCAATTCCATCTAACTGCTGACATAATTGAATAGAAGACAGTCAATTACAAATGTGTAATACATTTTTTTTTTTTTTAAGATGAACAACCATTTTAATTGAACTTTGCAAGTAACTCAATGCATTGCATCAGTGTTAATAAACCACCATTCTTGTGCCGAAAGGCAACTATTTGGTTATAATATTCCAATATGTTTTGCTGTGTATTCCTTATGTGCTACCTGCCAAGCCCACTCATGAATAAGTGGTCCTCAACAACTCTTTGTCATTGGATTTTGGCACTTGTGTCTGCCCTGAGATTTGTTGCCCAGAACACATTTCTTATCAATCTTTCTACACAGCGGCACACATTTAAATTTGATTCAGTACATTTGATATACAGTGTTTAGGATGCTAGAGTCGCTAGTCATGAAGAAGTCAGGTTAATTGGTGTGTTCATGGTAGTAGACTCCGAAAGAGCTTCACACTCTCTAGGTGTCATCAGTCACTTCACAAGCAAATTCACATGCACAACACAGCTGCATCTACACAGTCGCTCCTGAACATCTTCCTTATCTCCAGTTCGGTTTGTCATGTCGGTCTGAATACAAATCAATCCCTGGTGTCTCTATACAGCATATCTGTTATCTTGTCCAAATGTACGGAGCCCTGACAGTTAGTTCTTACTTTTGCTATAAAAAAATAGAAAAATAAGAAATGGCAAGAAATAGGTTTTTTCTGCAGTGGATGTATTCTCACCTAGCCGTTGTTTATTTTCTTGCACAGCTGCTGTGGTGTTTCCAGGGCAGTGGTATGCTGTACACATTCTGTTGCTCTGCTTTTGTGCAGAAGAGGCTTTTTGAAGTTCACGGGTGATCTGATAGACATGATGACACGGCTGAAATTGTGGATGCAATAAAAAAAAAAATAGACGTTGTATAAATCATCTATTGGTGCTCTAATTATTACAATGAAAACCAGGATTAATACATTAGAAGGGGAGAAACCATCTAAGGACAAATGTCATTGAAAAGCAGGAGTTGTGCAGGTAGACAGGTGAAATGATATGTACAATAAGATACTCTGGATGGTTTTTTATGTGTTTGTTTTTTTTTACTTACTTTTTTGAGAAAGGCTTCTGAAGTCTTTTTAAACTGCATTGTGATGAGTAAATCTTTTTTTGAGAACACATCCTTCTGTTGAAAGAAAAATAACTCAAAGGAATTTGTAATTTTCAAGCATGCTTGTCGGCATGGCTGACCTGCCAGATTGTTGCTCCTGGGTGAGTAAAGCTGAAATTTCCATGTGTGTTTGGTCTGTAAGAATGAAAAGAGATGATGTTATGATGGATAACCATTGACTCTATAACCTTCTTTCCTACTTTTCAGCGAAGCAAGTTGTTTTCAAATGGCAGGAAGAATTTCCAATGCTATTACCTCAGACTTTTAGAAAGAAATTGCTTTAGAAATACCTACCTCCTACTTACCAAAGTTACTATTTCCGTTTTATGTGAAACTTGTTTTAAACTGGGGAAATTACATATAAACATTTATCAGCAGGTTGACTGCATTAGGCTTTGTGAAACACTGCATGAAACAACCGTACAGTATACCAAACTCTGGGGGGGAAAAAAAAGAGCCCATGATGTTACATTGTACAGTTCACAATAAACTTACTTGTACATTGTCCTTTTTGGCCATACATGTTATAATACATTGTGTGATAAAAAGAAGATGTCTGTAATTGCATTCACAGGTGTTGGGAAGCAGTGTGTAATCTTGAAACTGTGCTACGCTAAGTCGTGCAGCGGTGTGGAATGCTTTAATTTAGTAAAATATATGTTAGTGTAGCCATGAAAGGCCCCACTGAGCTATTCAGTTTAATTACAGTGTTTACTACATACAGGGGGATTCATATAAATATAAATTGTTAGAAAGAGCTGTGTCGTTGAAACACGGTTAGGTTCCTCCTGCAAATGTTCAGGCTTCATAGGATTTGCATAAAATACAAAACCATTCCAATGTACCAGTATATTTCTTTCTCAACATGTATTATTCAATACTATTCTGCAAAAGATAACGGTAATGTATAAAATTCTCTTTGCATTCTCATTAAAATCACTGGCATCTACACTGGGTATAAATGTTATAAGTTATAAATGCATATATAATTTAATGGTCTTTCTTTTGTGCTCATACTAAAAAAATATTGTAATTAGTAGGCAACACCTTGAATAAATTTGAGGGTTATAAATTAGGGAGCATGAATATAAATTAAACTTTGAAAATTCAGCTAGTAACGGACACCACTTTCTCCTTGTAAGTTTTAAAATAGAATTTGAGAGTCTAAGGGACATTTGTTTATTAATTGTTCCAATGTTTTCATGTCTCAAAATCTAGTTAAAACTATCAGATCTTAAACTTTTAGTGTAACAGTTGGTTAGAACATTAAAACATACTCCAGCTTCTGAAACCTATTCACAGAACCATGAAGCCTGCTGTTGCATATGGCCATTTTGCCTTGTGTGTCATGTATCATTAAGAAAGCCATGTTGCCCATTGCTATTAAACTGTCTCTGGGTCCAACTTTTCTAGCTCAGGCTATTTTAATAGCTTTCCATGTGCATACATTAAAATATAATTAGGAGATCTCAAGTGATCTCAGTCAAGAGTCAATTAGAATGAGTTGTTGTTAATGTGACAATGGATTCAGAGATAGCAAGGAATTCTTGGCAGATACTAATTGCTGTAGCTCTTCTCTGAAACCCTATGGAGATATAAGCAAAGAGCCATGCTAAATGTGTTGCCTTATTTGACAGAAATAATGTCAGGGTGGCCGATATGCAATGCATGAAACAGTAGCATTTATGAGCCACTTGTACATTTTAGGTGATGAATCAACCCGGTATACTGTATCAACTAAGTGATGTATATCACAGTTCACTTGCTTACATAACCTTTTTTAAAACCACACCATCATTTCATACATTCAGTTATGTCACACTACTCCTATAGAAAACACATCTGCTGTAGAAGTACTTAAAATAAATGTATACACTGCCTCTGCCTGCCATTTACCAATTTACATGACAATTTCATAGACAATTTGGGGCAAAGGTTGCACACCATCAGGGAAAATATTGAAGGCCATTCAATGCTAGATGAAGGTGGAATTCAATGACCCAGATGTTTGTTTATTTAAGTCCCAACACAACTATTTGCACCACCCATAATTATTTTCAGATGGTGAATGAGTGAGTATTATTATCTTGCTGAGAGGGTATATAGTTGTTCAGGAGACTGTGTCTGCTGGTACTGTGATAGGGGCAGGGACACTACAAGACCCTGATCAGTGAAGGCACCCTTCACTACAAATTATTGAGAGTATCAGAGTTTTGGGATGTATAGTGGAACCTGTACACTATGTCAAGGTGGATGTAAGTAATGGTGAACTACTTTGTGTTCATGATACTACCATCTAATGTTGTATTTAGAACCATGTTGGGGGGTGGGGGTCTGTATTTCTTACATATGTGTGCATTACGGTTGGAGCATACATGAAGAAACAAAAAAAACCAGAAAACGTAGAAATGTGAACACGATTTAAAACGTCCTTGTATTGTCCTTTTGTATTCTGTGCTGGAGATGAAGGGCTTGCGTTGGTAATGCTGCAGGCTGATAGGTCTACAATCAGTTTGGTCTATCAGAAGCATTTATCTCTCAAGGTAAATCCATATAAACCCATCAATAACCCCAACCCGAAATTTAATCTGCACCCTAATACCCTTAGTAGCCATCTCCCCTCTGGCAGCAAGACAGTTCTGTTCTACTGGGAAGGGATTATTTCTGTAATATGTGGTTTTATTTGTGATAAGTGTGTTTGGTGGAACAAAACGGATTCGGAATAAGACCTCGGCTGGGGGGGGCTGGGGACTATCTGTTTTTTTTTTTGTATCCTGTGTGAGGTGTTACTCACATTTTTGTTTTGTTTAATTTCATAATCGGCGTCTGCTACACATGCTGGCTGTTTTAGTGTTCATTCTCCATTGTAAAACAAAAATGGGATAAGTAAATTATTAATTATTGTAAATACTGCACTTCACAGTAGTTGTGGAATTGACTCTTGTCAACCAAGTTTATGACACCATTTAATAAGAAGCCATGTTGAGGCTTGCTATGACAAAAAAAAAAAAAGAGGAGAAACATCTGTTCAGATATTGCTGCAAACCACAGTGGTACCTGGAGAATTTAATAGAAAAACATGAAAAATTCTGTTTAGAAGTTAGTGTTTTTGATAGATCAGATTTGTCTTTCCCTCTTGGAGGTGTGTGGTTGACAGAACATTCTAATGAGAGATTTCAATTTCTTGAAGTCTGTGACTAACTTAAAGCACCCTAATGGTTTTTAATGGGATTAAATTTGGATACAACTTTGAGAATCAATGCCTTTTTAAAGTGATGGTGTTTTAAAAACGCTTGCAAATAAATGACACTAAAGCTGACACAAAGCCACTTTTTCAGGAACAGTGGCTTGAAACCTGGTTTGAGACCTATTTTGAGGACATTTTACTGTAGCAAACCCCCGTCTACCCTGGTGTGCCATGCAGTGGCCTGAAACCTAGTTTCCTGAAATACAGCTTTATACAGCTATTATGATGCAGTGCTCCTCATTTATATGACCATTTTATTACCATGAAACCGTTTATAAGGTGATAGTCATGGCTCCCATTTGTCCCATTTTTTTAGAGGAACAGCAAACTGTCTATTTTAACTCAAACTGCTACACATAAATACTTCAGTTAATGAGTTAGAAATATGTTCTTCTGCAGTAGAGTTAATTTATATTTGTAAATCTTGCTTTCATTTTCATTTTGCTTGTACAACTGCAACACCTTTTTTTCCCCAAACACAATTTATTTTATATTATTTTACAATGAAAGGTCTTTAATGTTATTTTTTTTCAACAAGCGAATATATAACCTATATAATATATAATATAATGCTGTATATGGTTTTTAAGCTTTAACACTGGCAAGCATTTATAAAAGCCATGGTGAACTACATTTTATAGATGATGTCTGTTACAGTGGGGCTGGTACACCAGCAATTGCATAGATTGAAAACCTGCTTCACAATATTAGCACTTAGCTATATTACAGTCCTAGTAAGTAACCTATTTTGAATCTGATTTGGCCAGGGAGTTTAATATTTATTAAATGTAGGAAGAATAATTACCCAAATGGTCCCTTTTTCTCTGAGGTTTAAGTGGTCCTCAAAAGCTTCTGGTCTTTAGATGTTATTAGCAGTGAATATTGAGGTTTAGAAGATATATGGAATTCACCATTACATTTAGAACCTTTTTTATCTCCTTAGTCTAATTAGGTGCAGAGGAGACTAATTGTTAATGGAATGGGCTGCATGTCACAAGGTTTCTTTTATTTTAAATGAAACCGTCTGTTTTTGTGAGGTCTAATTAGGTTTTATAGCATTACCTGTGCTGTGCCTTTTGTCCTTATAGTTTTACCAGCTGGTATTCTGAAGGCAATTAGCTGAACTGCAGCTTTTGTTCCCAAAGCACATCTACAGAATTCAAATTTGAAAAGAAAGAAAGAAAAAAAAAAATCCATTTAATTTCTCATTTTAGTCAATGTGCTGGCGGAAATATCAAAATCAAAAATTGTATTCCTTTATTTAAACCGTTTCTTTTTAAACCATCGCTTCCCTATTATAATAAAGGCTATTCATTTTTTCACATCCATAGATATTGTCAGTTCCAGGTTTCCATATGAAAGGCAAAACTGTGCTATTAAGAACAGAGTTGAGATCAATTGCTGTACCAAAACCTGGTTTAAAAAGCTGTGCAGGCAGAGAAGCCTGCAGTAAAAAAAGGGAGACTCTTATGATGTTTTATGTATAACCCAAGCCTGTAGCAGATTCACTGTATCTCAGGAGTAAAACCCGATACCACCCAAAAAAACAACAAGGTGTGCTCTTGCATGGGACCATACTAAATTATAATTTGTTGGTTTCTATTAATTATATTCCTTAATTTAGAAAGCAAAGTAGACATACAGTTAACTACTTTTATTACATTATCGATTCACTGAACGAGGGAGGTGCTAGCATAATATTCTGTAATACACTGAGGAGATGCATCATCGCAGACAAAGAGCACGCCAAGCAAAGGTGGATGGGACTGGCCGGAGTATGTATGTATGTATGTGTGTATATCGGCACATATTTCTTTACAAATTAAGCACTGATTATAAGGCATTGCATGGCAACATAATATTCATGTTTGTTTTTCTATCGGTATCAGCTGGTTCTGGTGTTTTTTTTTTATTTTTTATGACGTCATTGCCCTGTGAGAAATGATAAAATCTGGAGCCCATTCTTGTTTATTATCGCTTGCGCATGCATATACAGCCATGGGATCAGTACTAGAGGAGTGTGTACATACTTACAATGCGGGAGCCTGTCGTGCAGTCTGTGTAATTACCTCTGTAGGTTATCTTTTAATACCCAAAATGTATCTGAATACCTCCATCCTCAAATATATAAACCTAATTTTCTGCAAATCTAATTTCCTTGTATTTTTTATTGTATTTAGTAATATTACAAATGGGTCAGCAATTCAACCCTAGGGGAAGATACAAGCAGAAATTTAGAACCGCCGCTGTGTATATCATTATAATACACCACTGTATGTCACCTTTTTTTATTTTGAATACAACTGGAAAAACTTACCATTTTCTTTTCTCCCTTTGCTTCAACCTGTTAATTGAATAATGTATTCAGGGCGGTACAGTCAATTACTGCAGCAGGTCTGTGTCTAATAGGGAAACCAATGGACTTGCTAATGATATGGGTAGTTCTTCATATCTGACCCCATCGCTTTGAAGTTTAAACACAACATCCTTATCCGTAAATAAAGCTATCTTGGGAATAATTGTTTATAATTTGTAAGCCGTTTTGTAAAAATAATGACTTTACTATAACACATTGATTATAGCAAGTTGAGTAAGTATGCTTTTAATTAATTATGACAGGGAAAACAACTGTTCAGAAACTGTTCATAAAATAAAATTTAAAAAAATCTTGACAATGAAAATTGAGTTTTAGCATAATCTAGAGACCCTGAAAATATTTCAGATTAACTGATTACATTTATTTATTTATTTTTGCTCTAGGGAGGGTGTGGGTGAAATGTACACAGAGTAATTATTAAATGTGGCGTTGCTAAGATTTGTATGTAATGCTGGTATGCAGTACAGCGTATGTAATAGAGATAAACCCTTTGTGACAATATATTATTTAACCCTGGAAGCACCACTGGAATGGATTCTGACAGTTCTTAAGAGCCGTCAGCTAAATATACAGAATAAAGCTAATTTCGTCTAGTGGTTTAGACACAAGCTGAGTTTCCAGGTATACCCCAGGAGTATCATCTGTGCCAGCACTTCACTTCAAGTGAAAGACAGTTCTGTGAAAAAGTATTGTGATACTTTGCCATGCACTGGGGAAAGGGCGGTGTATTAGTATGGGAATAGCAATTTTCCTATCAGTCAATCAGTCTTGACGGTGCTATTACCTTACCTGTAATTTGCTTATAAAATGAGCCTTATAAAAAATATTACCTTATTTTATGAGGTCGTTGACACAAATAAAATAGCACTTTTGTGAATGTAATTATGTGTGATGATTAAAAATGTGTATGGTGTAAGTCAGTTGTGAAGCGTATACACACTAAAATGTCAGCAACGATTTTGTTTGAATTGGATGGCTGTGACACTAACACTGGTTTAACCTTAAATTAAGCACTAACAATATAAAATGGTGCTTCAACCTAATGCTAAAGGTAAAAGCGTTTTTACCAGAGTTCTTGGCAGGAGGCTGTCACAATCATACCACTCCCACAAACCAACCAGTACAACACACATTACTCACTGCTCAGACGTGAACCACCATTCATATGAACAGTACATTAAAGAAACGGGGTTGGCATATTCAGACTGCTTGCCTGGAGTGGTCAAAGTCAGTTGAGCTGACGAATGCGGTCCCCTCAGCTCTAAGAGAAGCTTCTTTTATAGCTTGTGCAAAAGGGAAAACTGAAGGAAATAATGTAAAGTTAAGCAGTAAGTACTAACTAACACTGGTGTAATTTGATGTTCAAGAAACCTGCTGTAAATGAAACCATGCTGGTTCTCTAAGGATTAGCTTCAGCAAGATATGCAAAATAATGAACTAGGAAATGAATAATTTCCCAATACAACAGCGTGCAATAACTTTAGGTTTTAATAGAAGTTATTACTGTGCAATAAAGGATATTTTTTTACATTGAATGCCCAAATCTACAGTAGCAAGCCTCTGTGTCTGTGCTAAAATGGGGATTGGATGTTTTGATGGGATTTGACTGGGAACTGGTTTATTTTCTCTGGCATCCATATAATAGACTGGATGTTATTTATGTCTCATCTAAAGGATGGTACAGAGCAGCATGGTGCAGTCTACAGTCTTTGTTAATGTGTTGTTAAAAGACAAATTGGCTCAGGGTTTCCTCAAAGCTGAAGTTTCCAGCAATTCCATTTGGAAATTGCCTTTCCAGAAATTATTGCTTGATATTTTTTTTAACAACAAAACCTAAACCTGTAACAAATCACTTAATTTAACATAAAAAGCAAACAGTCAGCTTAACCTCATGTCTTTCTGTCTTGTGAACTTGCAGAGGGATTCTGCTCTGTGTGTCAGCCAAGAGACATAAAACATTATACCTTTGTGACAGACACAAAATGATTCTTGGTGATAAATCTCCCTCCCAACCTGTGAGGGTGCAGTGTAAAGGGAACAGAGTGCCCTGGACTGGATGGCCAGTCAATTCATTCCCAGGGTTAGACGGAAGTTGGTCATCTAGAAAGGGGGCGGAGCGCCGGTACACTAAATCATCGACCCGGAAGGGAAACGGTGTGGTAGCCACGGATTGGAGGAGCTGTTGCACTCGTTAACCAAGGGGTTATGATAGACGGTACAAAAGGGGACGGAGCGAGGTGATCTGTTCCTTTGTAATGGTTAACCCTTTGCGGTCCTATGTCGGACCTGGTCTGACTTCGCAATTTTCCCTTTCCGGTCCAATGTCGGACCCTGTCCGACATCATCAAAAAGACGCAAAAAACAGGTCTCTAGTTGTTTTTTCTCCAGAAAAAGCAGAGAAAACCATTCAATGGCCGAGTGAGACAGATAGGAGCCGAGAGAAGCCGAAAAAAGGGCGTATCTCATGAATACTGATAGACCCGGAATCACATAGATAACACGGACATAAACAAACAAGATAGCTGCTTCTGCATCCAGTGCTCAAAGAATATCACAGACATTTGCAGAGCTTTTTTTAGATGTTATAGTAATAAAATAACGACTTGGATCGATTTATTGAGGAGTTTGGTGATAAAACGAGTGATCAAGAGATGATTTATCGGTATGTACTATTATTAAGAGTTATTTGAAAAATATAGCGAACGAGGGGTGGGGCAGTGCTGGAGATGCAGTACTTAGTGTCCTGTTGATATGCAGTGCCTTTTAAACCTGTTTTACTGTGAAAAAAATACTTTTAAACAGCGCATCTAAAATAAACTGCGCATGTGAAAATAAATTGGACCTGACGTGCCTGAGACACGCTAAATAAATGGACCGCTAAGGGTTAACGCTAACCGGAAGGAGTACTGTGTTGTGAACTGTGAGTGTTTTGTTTGTCGTGTCTAAATTGTACTTGATTGTTATTTAGACGGCTAACACGATCCAGAGCTGTCGCCAAAGGCCAGCACTAAACCCGGACAACATTTCACTATTTCACGGAGAACTGTAATTACGCCACGAGCACCTTAGCACTCACTGTGGACTTGTGTTTGTATTTTGTGTTTCGTGTTGGTGTTTAAAGAATGGGACTGTTTATTATTTCAGGGTTAAACCCGTGGATTACAATAAAGCAATACACGCCGCTGTATTGCTTATCGTTATCATTGTTTATTATTTACTGCTGTTTGTCACCAGGCAATTGGATTTAAAAATAAACCACCGTTGCACCTGGATTATTGTTGTCTGTCTGTTTATTGATCACATGCACCTGCACATTGTTAACCATTTTGCCACAACCTTACAAAGGATGTGGCTGTATAATTAGATTTGTTGAAAAAAAGGAAAGACACAGGACTGTGTTCATTTCTTCTTTTGCCTATCAGTGTACGTGATTTAGAAAATCATTCGCTTTTTTAATTAGGACTGCTTTCCCCTGCAGGCTGCTTGGCCTGTTATTGTCGGCCCATCTTGGATGAGTAATTGCTGCAAATCTTTAGGAAGATACCATAGCAACCGTAACACAGTAACAATGAGTGAAGGGTCTGCAATCCAGTGGTTAGCTCAAGTCATTAATCAATGAAACTGCAGCTTCGATCGTTGGAGCCAGAATTCATTTCTGGTATTTGATTTCCCCTCCAGCAACCATTACACGTTACTTTTATTAAACAACTGCTGAGGAGCAGATTGCTTTAAACGATCTGCAGGCTCATCCCAGCTGTATACTTGTAGATACCACACTCTTAATGAAACCCAGACTTGATAAGTCTATGAAACAAACCCAGACAAAAGTGAGTTACAAATAGGCAATAATGCACCACTGTTGTTGAAGCAAAGATGTCTTAAAACTTAATTCAGGACCATGAAATGTGAAGCGAGTCAGATTGCTGAACTAGATAATAATAATAATTTGACTCTGTCAGAACTTTTGCTATAGTGGTCTCCCAAGTGGCGCATCCGGTAAAGGCAATCGGCGTGGAGTGTAGGATGCGCCCTATAGCCTGGAGGTCGCTGGTTCGAGTCCAGGCTATTCCACTGCTGACTGTGGATGGGAATTGGCCAAGCGCCGCCCAGGTGGGGAGGGCTTAGGTCGGCCAGGGTGTCCTCAGCTCACCGCGCACCAGCGACCCCTATAGACTGGCTGGGTGCCTGCGGGCCTGCCTGTAAGTTGCCTGAAGCTGCCTGGTCCTCCGATGCTGTAGCTCTGAGGTGGCTGCGTTGTGGGCTTGTAGAGTGAAAGGAAGCGGACGGCTTACGGCACACGTTTCGTAGGACACGTGTGGCCGTCTTTGAGTCAGCATGGGGGTGGTAGCAGTGAGCCGGACTTTCCAAATTGGGGAGAAAATGAGGAAAAAAAAATGCTATAGTTGGATGTAAATTTAGACAGGATGAATTACTCATTGGTTAGTCCAGCCACAGTGTACTGGCAGTTCTCCTTAATTCATATGCAACTATAAAATGGCCACTAAATCCAACCATGAGCCAGTAGGCCTATACAGCTTTGGTTTGTTAAATCATTAACCACGGCTATATGTGCATTTGAGCCCTACTGGTTAATTGGTATAAATGGCATTTACAGGTGATGTCTGTTAAAAAAAACAAAAAAAAAAAACAACCTTATGTTTGGACTGAATTTCTTCTCTTCGGTCTACATAATAGAAGCCAACTGACCTTTTGCTGCAAGTCTTTACTACGGTATGTTTTATCATTAGAATTCCTCAATATTTAGTCTTTTTTTTAATCATATACCAGGTGGGGAAATTATTTGTAAATTTCTCTTAAAAAATGATTGGACCTCATCAGTGAAGGGAGAATGGGATTAAGAAGCAGCACCTTTGTGTGAAGGTTGTATCCTTTGGGGCCATTCCAGCTGAAGTGAATTGCCTCAGGTGATATGGTTACTCAGAGTCTGAGCTGGGCCACAAGGATACACAACCATGATAAAAGAAATTATACAAATAGCTTGTATTATCATATTTTTAACCCTTTTAAATGAAACAATTAAATGGAAATGCTGCTTTCTTTGTGATGGAATGTGATGTTCAATATCTTTTTATGATACATTTTTTCAGACATTTTTAGGACCAACCTTTAAAAGTTTAATGCTCAATGTTTACAGCCTATGTTATGTTCAATGCCTAAAAACTATAGCAAGCTTTCCTTCTACATTCCTGCATATTCTTTTGGTTTACAAACTAAATGATTGTACTGTTGACTGCTAAGTAAAGATCTGCAATACACAATATAATACATTAATAACATTAATTAAGACTTCCAGGGGTCACTCCCCTCAAGGTTTTTACTAACTGCTTCAGCTACCACAGCAACGGAATAGTTAACGTCATCTGTTTCAGAGAGAAGAGTCATAGTAGCAGGGTTACAATGCAGAGCCATTTATAAAGCTGTTGCTCATGTCTGCTTTATTATACTTGGTGCGTCCTTCCTCAAACAGTGAAAAAACTAAAAGAGGGTTTTCCTGCTGAACTAAATCTTTCCCTTTTCCCATTCACAGCACGTTGTACTGTAGATGAACACTGTGGTTATTTAACCATTACTTTGTTCCCTTGGCTACGCAACTGATGTCAGTCCTGGGACTACATTACTTACAGGTTTTACAACAGGCACACTCCCTCAAGTGGTGATACGCAATTTACAATATAAAAGTATAAGAGCTTTGTCAAACAGATATCTTGTAGCAATTCTTGTTGTTAATGGTCGGTGGCTGTGGGGGAGTTGTTGTTGTAGCGTCCTGAAAGCTGTTTGTGCTGGTCTCTAGCTTTTCGTCCTGAAAGCTATTTGCGCTGGTTGCTGGCTGTTCGTCCTGAAAGCTGTTTGTGCTGGTCTCTAGCTTTTCGTCCTGAAAGCTATTTGCGCTGGTTGCTGGCTGTTCGTCCTGAAAGGTGTTTGCGCTGGTCCCTGGCTGTTCGTCCTGAAAGCTGTTTGCGCTGGTCGCTGGCTGTTCATCCTGAAAGGTGTTTGTGCTGGTCGCTGGCTGTTCATCCTGAAATCCCAGTATTAACTAAATGCAAAGTGAGTGAACAGAAGAAAAATCTAAATCAAATCCATATTTGGTGTGACCACCCTTTGCCTTCAAAACAGCATCAAGCATCAATTCTTCTAGGTACACTTGCACACAGTTTTTGAAGGAACTTGGCAGGTAGGTTGGCCCAAACATCTTGGAGAACTAACCACAGTTCTTCTGTGGATTTAGGCAGCCTCAGTTGCTTCTCTCTCTTCATGTAATCCCAGACAGACTCGATGATGTTGAGATCAGGGCTCTGTGGGGGCCATACCATACTTCCAGGACTCCTTGTTCTTCTTTACGCTGAAGATAGTTCTTAATGACTTTTGCTGTATGTTTGGGGTCGTTGTCATGCTGCAGAATAAATTTGGGGCCAATCAGATGCCTCCCTGATGGTATTGCATGATGGATAAGTATCTGCCTGTACTTCTCAGCATTGAGGAGACCATGAATTCTGAGCAAATCCCCAACTCCATTTGCAGAAATGCAGCCCCAAACTTGCAAGGAACCTCCACCATGCTTCACTGTTGCCTGCAGACACTCATTCGTGTACCGCTCTCCAGCCCTTCAGCGAACAAACTGCCTTCTGCTACAGCCAAATATTTCAAATTTTGACTCATCAGTCCAGAGCACCTGCTGCCATTTTTCTGCACCCCAGTTCCTGTGTTTTCGTGCATAGTTGAGTCGCTTGGCCTTGTTTCCACGTCGGAGGTATGGCTTTTGGCCGCAAGTCTTCCATGAAGGCCACTTCTGACCAGACTTCTCCGGACAGTAGATGGGTGTACCAGGGTCCCACTGTTTTCTGCCAATTCTGAGCTGATGGCACTGCTGGACATCTTCCGATTGCGAAGGGAAGTAAGCATGATGTGTCTTTCATCTGCTGCAGTAAGTTTCCTTGGCCGACCACTGTGTCTACGGTCCTCAACGTTGCCCGTTTCTTTGTGCTTCTTCAAAAGAGCTTGGACAGCACATCTGGAAACCCCTGTCTGCCTTGAAATTTCTGCCTGGGAGAGACCTTGCTGATGCAGTATAACTACCTTGTGTCTTGTTGCTGTGCTCAGTCTTGCCATGGTGTATGACTTTTGACAGTAAACTGTCTTCAGCAACCTCACCTTGTTAGCTGAGTTTGGCTGTTCCTCACTCAGTTTATTCCTCCTACACAGCTGTTTCTGTTTCAGTTAATGATTGTGTTTCAACCTACATATTGAATTGATGATCATTAGCACCTGTTTGGTATAATTGTTTAATCATACACCTGACTATATGCCTACAAAATCCCTGACTTTGTGCAAGTGTACCTAGAAGAATTGATGCTGTTTTGAAGGCAAAGGGTGGTCACACCAAATATGGATTTGATTTAGGTTTTCTTCTGTTCACTCACTTTGCATTTAGTTAATTGATAAATATAATCTATTAACATGTCTATTTTTGAAAGCATTCTTACTTTACAGCATTTTTTCACACCTGCCTAAAACTTTTGCACAGTACTGTGTATATGTATGTATATGTATGTGTATATATATATATATATATATATATATATATATATATATATATATATATATATATATATATATATATATATATGTGAATAGACTGCTTCTGCGGGTTCGTGCCTTTAAAAATACGACCCAGTACACACAGAAATGGATTTTCTCGCGCTGACGTGCTATATTTTAATAAACACAAAAATAAAACAAAAACACAAAATAAAGACCTAGCTCCATTTTGGAGCGCTAACTAAACAGGTTATTCCCTGACTAGCTCGCAGGACGGCTAAGCCGTTTACCTGAAACCACAACACAAAACTACGCGGGTTTAACACAGCACTTTCTTTCCTCAGGACTGCTCGGAAGCAGAGCACCTCATCTGCCTCCTTCTACTCAGCAGCCTTGAGCATTCTGACTGCTCCTCTTTTATACCCTGCACCTGGTCCTAATTTACAATTGTCGCCCAGGTGCAGGGGATAATTAAACAATAAAACAATTAACAAAAACTGATTAACAGAAAAGAAAAACAATAAGCCAAAACAATTAAACTAAACAAACTTGCATTTTTACATGTTTTTTCTTCAGGGAGGCTTTAACCCCCTCCCTGCTGTCTCACACTATATATACTTTCAACTGCTCAATTCACACCACACAAGCCCTGCCCCTATTTACTGAATGTACAGCGGTTATGTACGCCTAGGAGTGGACATTCTGGGCATTGCAAAATACATGGCTAAATATTAAAGCAGACACACACGTCATAGCAGAAATACAAAGTTGACCAAAACACACTAAAAAGCTCTGCAAGTAAATTAATGATTTATTAAGGATGGGAGAAGAACAAACTGGAGGGGGCACAAGGCTGAAACTAGGAGGTGGAAATTGTTTTGTAACTCCAAAGCCAGTGTACATGAGTTACCCCCTGGTGGTTGATCCTGTTTAGAAATGTTTAAAAAGGGAGACAAAACCAAACCAGGTAACTACAGACAAATAAGCCTGACCTCTATTATATGTAAACTTCTGGAAACTATAATAAGATCCAAAATGGAAAAAATGCCTATATGATAACAGTATCCTGGGAGACAGTCAGCATGGTTTTAGGAAAGGGAGATCATGTCTAACTAACCTGCTTGATTTTTTTGAGGATGCAACATCGACAATGGATAACAGCAAGCATATGACATGGTTTATTTAGATTTCCAGAAAGCCAGTCCCGCATAAAAGATTAATTCTCAAACTGAACGCAGTAGGGATTCAAGGAAATGCATGCATATGGATTAGGGAGTGGTTAACATGTAGAAAACAGAAAGTACTGATTAGATGAGAAACCTTAAAATGGAACGAGGTAACCAGTGGTGTACCACAGGGATCAGTATTAGGTCCTCTGCTATTCCTAATTTACTTTAATGATTTAGATTATGGTATAGTAAGCAAACTTGTTAAATTTGCACATGGCACAAAAATAGTAGGAGTGGCAAACACTGTTGCAGCAGCAAAGGTCATTCAAAATGATCTAGACAGCATTCAGAACTGTATAACTGTGTAAGGTACTGCACGCAGGCAATAAAAATGTGCATTATAAATTTCATATGGGAGATACTGAAATTGAAGAAGGAATCTATGAAAAAGACCTAGGCGTTTATGTTGACTCAGAGATGCTCAGATATATTGTGAAAAGTGTTGAATTTAAATTAAGGGAAGTAATGTTAAAACTTTACAATGCATTAGTAAGACCTCATCTAGAATATTGTGTTCAGTTCTGGTCACCTCGTTACAAAAAGGATATTGCTGCTCTACAAAGAGTGCAAAGAAGAGCGACCAGAATTATCCCGGGTTTAAAAGGCATGTCGTATGCAGACAGGCTAAAAGAATTGAATCTTTCAGTCTTGAACAAAGAAGACTACGCGATGATCTGATTCAAGCAATCAAAATTCTAAAAGGTATTGACAGTGTTGACCCAGGGGACTTTTTCAATCTGAAAAAAGAAACAAGGACCAGGGGTAACAAATGGAGATTAGATAAAGGGGCATTCAGAACAGAAAATAGGAGGCACTTTTTTACACAGAGAATTGTGAGGGTCTGGAACTAACTCCCCAGTAATGTTGTTGACGCTGACACCCTGGGGTCCTTGATGAGATTCTGGGATCAATAAGCTACTAACAACCAAACGGGCAAGATGGGCTGAATGGCCTCCTCTCGTTTGTAAACTTTCTTATGTTCTTAGGTTATGTTCTTATTTTAAAAGTTACATCATTATTATAATATTAACAAAAGTACAATATTCACTGGATATTTACTAAAACATTTGGCATTATTTATTATATGGTCATTTTTATAGCAGTACTACAGTATGTGTATACTACCTTATCAGACTATACAGTGCCTATTAAATAAATGATTTTTGACATTACTGTGTAATATACTGTAAAGGAGCTAAAAGTGGTGCTCTGAGTGCAATAAAGGGAGCTGAAAATACATATTAGCATCAACCCCTTTTCTATCCTGGAGATCCCTAGAGTTGTAGTTGGTTTTATATATTAAAAGCTTATCCCAGATGCATGCAGTGCTAGTAAAGATAAATATTCCAAGGACATGACTTTGTATGGTACTGTGAATGTAATGTTTATGAATGAATGAAATAACAAATAAATAAATAAATAAACTGAAAAAATGTCCTATATATATATATAAAAATAAAATAGAAAATGTATTTGAATTTATAGGTCATGACATTAACTTGTAGTTGGACATTATTTTGAGAACTAATGTACACATTAATCTTTTGATCAATTTTAGTACTTTGGGCCCGTAGTTTGGAGCTGGCCCAGGGCACTACATTTATCTGATTGGGCCTGACACCAAACTCATATTTTCTCAAGAGTGGAACTAAAACGAGATTAATTAAAATCACTTGAATTAGGTCAGGGCTATGAACCTCATCTACTACTCTAGTTCTATCCAGTAAAATAGTCAAAATGAAGCCTAGTTTTGCCCAGCAGTGATGCCACTGTTGTAGAAGATTGTTGCATTCAGGTCATGATTCAGGCATCTGAATATATCATTTATCATTAATTACAAGCAGGTATTGCTGTATTCAGTCCCCTCGGCGGTCTTGAAAAGTGCTGTTTATTTTTTTAATGTGTATCTGCTTTTGGCATGGATTCAGTCGATAGATAGAAAGCTTATAAATAATGACCCACAATTGCTGTATTATTAAAGAGCAACTTGGTATCATAATGAAATGGTTGTTCTATGAGGTATTTCTTAGTGATGCACAATATGTTTTACAGTGGCAGAATATGGATGGTTACACTCTGGAGTACCAGATGCACTTGGAGACTAGATATAATCCTGAGAGCTCTGCTGAGACCACAGGGGTGCTTAAAATACACTATTACTGTAAATATTAAGAACAGTAACATCTAAGACAGTTGTGGATTTCATATAGTATAATCTTCTTTTGTGAGGTAGATCCAGCATAAATCACCATTGTATTTGAAAGTTTAAAGTTGAAATCCACATCCTCACAATTCACTTGCAGTTCTACCATCTAGTAATCAATATGGTTGGTGTTTCATTAATTGTTATACAGGTTGGGGTCCTTATTTGATTGTAATGGTTCTGCCTCTTTTGTTCTTTTTTTATTGTAGAGTTCACCGTGAGTACTTTTCCTCAGCGGGAATATCCCTCTTCTATGATTGAGTTTATACTATGCCTTCCCTGTCTTGAAGCATTTTTGTTGTTGTCAAGAGTTACAAATATACATGTTGGCATACAGGATGACACTAAGGCCTGCAGTCCCTAATGTGAAATTAAAAAGCCCTGCATTGAAATGACTGGAATCGGGATAACCACAGTGACGCAAGTTGATCATCATATAAGTACTCGTTTGTCATGATTTTCACAAAGTCTTTTATGATTTTAAATAAAATGTAAGGTTATGGACATAGAGCTTATGAGTGACAGCTGCATGCAGTGTCCGTCTGTTCATTCCATTAGGCCTTGTGCAAAATAATGTGTGGGTTGCAGCAGCCGATACCATGGCAACACTGAGCTTACCTGTTTTTGAGTGGAGAGTGTGAAAGTAATGAGTGTTTGATATGGTTGGAAAAAAGTACACACATATTTTAAAGGTCTCACACTATTTGAACAAACTATGTGGTTTTAGTTTCCTATGGGTTCTTTCACGGGCTCAGTTGACTTTTCCAAATCATCACTCATTTACACAAGCTTTTAGACCAAACACAATGTTTAACTCTGCTTCTCGGGCAATTTTGTTTTAGGAGTTTAAATATTTTATATAGCCTACAGTCAGACAGTCTGGCTGCCCCAGAGTGCTGAACTTAAAAATACATTTAACAAACCTAGTCCGGGGTCAGACCAGCATCCTGCAAATAGGTAATATCGATATTACCCATCAGAGAATCCCTGTTGGGTTTTAAATGTCACACTTTAAGTGTTACAAGTCTTCTAAACCGGCACACTATTCAAGAAAAATAAACAAATGAAATCTGAATTTAAAAAATATAACACTTTCTAAAAATTTAAAAAATATAACAAATTCTATTTTGTTTAATAGATTTTTAAAGGTGTACAGAAAAGGATTGTCGTCTGTATCTTATTTAATGAACAGTCTGATAAATGCTTGGTCTTTTTATAGGAACTGGTTAAAAGGGTAAAATACCTAAGTTCAGACAGTAGGGCGTGCTGTTGAGATAAAATCGATTGGACCTCAGTGAACTGGCAAAGAAATAATAAGTGTGCCAATTTTTGCTTGGCTTAGGCTTGCATAATGGAGTCTGACATTTCCAATCAAGGCAATTCTAGCCTAAAGATTGCATACCAATTAGATTTTATTGGTTAATAAGAGTTTAGTGTCATATTACAGTATTCCCCATATTCTAACTGTCCAGTACACCCATTACAGAGACTTATGTTAGCCAGTTGTAGTCATTTTGCATATTTGTTCCATTTATCGATAATCAATCACCCTTACTTTCTTCACTATAATCTATAACTTACTGTACTGTATGCTAAATGATTTTATGTCACACTTTAAATGTATCTATGGGACAGGTCAATGCTTTCTTAGGAAGAATTCTATATTTTTACCCAATGAACCAATCAGTCATTTGAGTTGATTACTGAAATAGCATTTTTTCCTTTTGTCTTTTTATTGGGCCCTAATGTGATTTTTAGTCATAAAAGAATGAAGGTAACAAATTCATGGTTTAACTTTAGTTAGCCATACTTTGATACCAGGTACAGCTTTTGTGGCTATTCACTTCAACTCCAGATGTAAAAATGAAATCCCTTCCCAGGAACCAGATTTTGAAAATAATAATAATAATGTTTTCAAACCTGTAATTGCTATAAAATGTTAACATATGATGAGTAAAGCACAAATAAATGACCTAAACTGTGTTTTTCATTAACCCTTTATGCTCCTATGTACTACATACCCATGTTCAATATAGAGATTGCTAATAACAATAATAATCAGTAAACAATAATTATCAAATAAAAATCAAACAACATCAAAACGTGTGCCATTATCGACTTGCTCTGTGCCATTTTTTGAAGTGTTCAATACAATAGAACCTGGGGTTGCCTTCGCAACCACTGCACATTTTTCTTGTGTCCTTTCTTTTGTTTTCATTTTCGTAGCAGACCCTGCACCTTTTTTGCGGTCTCTGCTTCCCTTGTGTTTGACGGATAGTCACAAATGCATGTACACAGCTACTTTGCGCAGGAATTGTGATGGATCTGGCTGCCGCAGACGCCTGCTTTATTGCCTTGTACCCAGTGCTGTGTTTTGATAGTATTTCGTCACAGCACTGCCATTTCAAACCAAACAGCTTCCTGTTTGCAGCTGGCTTACCTGTAAAGTAGCTGCATGCTCTTTTTTTGTACAGTTTGTACTGTTCTTGGCTCCACATCCTCTTCATCATCATCGCTGAGTGATAAGTCAGCATCACTGTCGCTGGTATCGAAATCCCCCGAACCAACTTCACTCCCGTTGTTGCTCTCCACGTATGTTGCCATGTTTAGCTTTTGCTAAAAACTAAACAAGTAAAACTAATAATAGAAGAAAAAATAATAATTTAAAACACTATATATATGTTGTAAAAGTTGAATGACTTCCCGCAATATATCTCAGTCTTCTAAACGCCCACAGGTAGATTAGAATCTCTACATGACACGCAATTGGATACAAATGTCACCTGACCCTCCCCCGACTTTCATTGCACATTCCACAGTACTAGCACTGTCTCGGAGAATGAAACCTGAAACGCTAGACTGAGAAACCGATCATAGAATAGAATGGAGAAACTTGACGTACGCAGGTACGGCATGGTACTGTAAGTGGGTTTTCATTTGACATGTGAGCGTACGTCATGGTGTTGAAGTGGTTAAATATATAGCCTAGTCTTAATCCTTTATTATTGCCAAACTAAATTATTTATCAGGGGGATGCAGCTTTTATATATTCAGCAATTATATTTGCAGAAAACAGTTCTCCAGCCCTGTGATAATGCTCTTCAGGAACAATGGCAGATAGCACATTCTGTCTGTATAAAACCTAAACATATTTTTCGGAGAACATAGTAAAATCAATTACTGTCACTATTGTATTAATTACTTTCAACAGGGTGAATCATTTTTCATAGTGATTTTTCCTTGCATAATAAAACAGAATAGTACAGCACTGGCCAAGTTTTGAGACATACTGTAATAATAATTAAAAACAAACAAACATATGAACATAATTTAGATATTTTATTTAACATTATGAAACTACAAAATTATATTGCAAAAGTCTACCGGAAGCCATAATAGTAGTACAGTATTTGATGTTAGAAATGTCAATTTCTTTCAGTTTTTTTTCAGTTTTTTAAGTATATTGAACACTACAAAGCGTTATGGATTTAAATGTGTTTTTTTAATTTTTTTTTTTTACATACATTTAAAAAAATAGCTGTAGCTGCACACTTGAAAGCTAAACACAGGTTTAGGTGACTACATTAAAGAAAAACAATTGCTTTTTAAAAATAAAAATCGCCAGAACCTTAAAATGTAGAGATATGGTCATTAACTTTCACATCGATGACAATCAGTTATTATTCTGGCTTGGCTGACAATGTAATTGAATGGCCTGATAAAGAATTGATTACCTTTACATAGTAGCTTTGTGTTGTATAGAAACAGCTGGGCAGAGACCTCCAGAACTTAGCATATTAGTGACAATTACAAGCCTTTTGCCTTGGATTGATTTTCACTTCATCCAGCCTGACCTGAATTTCAAGCTGGGGCACGTAACTGTAATATACAGTACCTTAGAGCTTGTTAGAATCACTGCAGTGTCTTGAGAATTCACATCTTGTTTAATATAATCCCCCCTCCCAAAGAATCAGAACATAATCTTTTCCCTGTCGCCTTTTAAATCATTCTACGATATGCGATCATAACTCATGTGGCATCCAATCCATAATAAAAAAAAATGCAGCTCCTTGCATCCCCTATCAGGAAGGTTTTGAAGTTAAATTATTCCATAAAACATTTCTTAGTTCTGATAAGGAGGCTGGCGGTGTGTTGGACAGCATCCAAAATCAAGAATTATTTTTTACGGCCCTGTATTTTTGCTTGATCACCGGATCTGCTTGACACTGTGAGATTTTGTGAGGTGTACAGATTGTTAAAAGTGTTTTCTGTTATTTAGATTTTTTTCTCATTGAATACAAAATTGCAGTTTAACCTGCTTCATTTATGTGTTTAGTTGCCCTAAGGTTTATTTGGCTTAAGGCACATTACTTTTAAGTTAGCTAGAGGACACCAGTGAATTTTTATCTTTGTGATTCATTAAAGTTGATCAGTATATTGTAAGATGCAATTAAAAAAATAAAATATGCACTAAGGAGCTTGCAAAAGATAACACTGAGATTTAAGCACAGACCAATGTGAGCTTTCCCACATACTTAAATATATTGAGTGAACATTCCTTGACTTATATTCTCATTGCCTGCCTCCTGTTTACTATGTATTGCAGCACGATTGTTTTGATTATGCCCATGTCCTTGGCCAGTCAGGGAGGCTGTGTGGTCCAGTGGTTAAAGAAACGGGCTTGTAACCAGGAGGTCCCCAGTTCAAAGCCCACCTCAGCCACTGACTCATTGTGTGACCCTGAGCAAGTCACTTAACCTCCTTGTGCTCCGTCTTTCGGGTGAGATGTAGTTGTAAGTGACTCTGCAGCTGATGCATAGTTCACACACCCTAGTCTCTGTAAGTCGCCTTGGATAAGGGTGTCTGCTAAATAAACAAATAATAATAATAATAATAATAATAATAATAATAATAATCAGATAGGAGAATGCTACCTTTTGTTTCCCATACTATACATTCAAAATGGGAAAATATTCAGTAGTGCTACATTTAGAAACATAACAAATTCAATCAAAAATTTCAACTAGTTTTTTTCAAGTCCTGTACTGTCTTTGGAAAACACCTCATTTTAAATCTTCTGAACGTCTCTGTTTAAAATAAAATACCTTCTTTTATAAAGAGAAAATGGTATTGTGTTTACACTGAAGTGACTTCAGTATCATTAACGTGACTAAAAATATAAAACAAATTGTGTTTTCAAAAACAAAAAATACACTGTACTCAATACGTAAATCAAGTTCTTTAATTGTTAAGCATACCTAGAAGGAGGCTGTGGATCAGTTCATTTTCCAAGCCCCCTTGCCTCTCTCTTTGTTTGCTAAGATGGCCAGCGCCATGTTTGATGAATTGTGTGCGGAGGCGAAGATGAAACCACCAAACCCATTTCAAATACAATCAAAACAGCTAGAGACAAAAGGCATTAAGCCACTGCATTCTGCTCTAATTTCATCAGGGTTAAATAGGAATAAATAATAATGCATAAACATAGTGATAAGTATATTGCAGACCTGTGCATATAGTGAATAGCAGTATGTTATTGATCTTAAATCTACAGTAAACTGTATTTTCAGCCACTTAGTATCCTACAGTTACCAGCCAGTTAATCCCAGAATATAATTGTATTTTTTCAATATATGTCATCTTGAATAAGCAACCACTCGTTGCAGCTTTTTGGTGACCAGTTAATTCAAGTTTCACTCTACGGCAGCACTAAATTTGATATTTCCAAATGATAATAAAATACGATACGCAAGCATTTCTTGACATTTACTGTATGTCCTTATCAGGCATGCAGTGTGTTTTTTTTCGCATGGTAATTACAGTTACTGCATGCCAGTGTACATATTTCATATATTGCCAAGATTTCACTTCTGCTGATGTTTTTCTTTATGCCTTTGTGAATTAAAGCTTTCCTTTGTGTTGTGTTCTGCCAAATTTGGCCTTCACATTATGCCCTATATATTCAAGACAAGAGAAAGCAGTTTGCTGCTTATATATATACCTGTTGTCGTAACCTCCAATTTCTGTTAAGAGAACCTGTTATTTTTTTTTTTTATTAAAGTTTAGTTTTATCAATGTTCAACAAAAGACACAAGTCATAAAAGGCCTGTTGGATTTTATCAAAGCTAAGTTGCAAATCAGACATTACTAATGGCAGTGTAGGACCAACTGCATACAAAATAGTGTCATCTGCATAAAGATTAATATGAGAGTTGCCTATTACCTGAGCAAATATTATTAATATAAATTGAAAAATTGTCTGTTAACATTGTCTATAAAATATGACATCAGTAAGATTACTTTAGCTCCTCAAACTTATTTGCATGTATTGTACGGTAATCTATTACTTTTTAAAAGGCAGTGGTACAGAGTAGGCAGTATGGAGCTCATCCCATCCTACAGGTGTACTGGGTGGGTGTGGAGGAGTGCATTCTTCATACCCGATCATTTGTCAAGTCTTAGCACTTCCTCTATTAAAATATCATCGTGTAAGTAAAAATGTAGATCAAAGTTTACTTCCACCTTAAAATATTTCATATTTTGTGAATATCAGCGTTTTGTAAATTGTGTTGGTTTTAAATGATACAGAGTATGCTTAGCAATAGAATGTATTTGTGGTGCAGTATGTCACAATAATAATAATAAAAAAGATCAGGTCACTAACTTTTCATGACATAACATAGAAAACACATTTTGAAAAGGTTAACAAGGTGTCACACACCATGAAATATGTTTGTTTTGCTGTACCTGTAATAGTGATATGAAGACATTTTCAAATGTGGCATCTAAATCTTAACTCAATTAAGCTAATCGGTCACCAAGTCTGCTACTGTAAGTAAAGCCTCAGTTTATAAGGCCAAAAATGTACCTGTTCCATCAAACAATTCTCAAGGTACTGTAGTTAAACAAAGGCTGTGAAATAAAGGCTTACTTTCTTAAAACAACCCCCATGTGGGAAATGCAGTTCTAACTGTATATCATCCCTTATTTTGTCTAACAAGCTTGACTGTGATAAGATTCTAGTAGTGTAGGTTTTCATTCATCTATATGTGTCCCTTAATGCATGTTTTGGCAAGGGTCATTGTCTCAGTGATGCAGTTTTGTTATTCTGAATAATCCAATTCCAGCTTGCACATAACTGTTGTATGTCAGCATGGTGCTGAGAATGACTTTTAGAGAACAAGCAATGGATGAATGAAACTTACTGTCTGATCTGCTAGCATTACATTACAAAGAGACTAAAAGCACTTTAAATGATAACTACGGTACTGTATGGCTGTGGCAAAGTGCCCCCCCCTGTGTATTATATGTTACGTGTTGTGTGTAAATGTTGGTGTATAGTCATTGGTACACGGGATATAAGCGGGTCTGTGTTTCACATGTGTTTAAATTGTAGATTTGTATTTAGGCACGAGGAGGGCACAAATCACATCACGTGCAAGTAAAAGTAATAATATGTGAGCACGAGGAATTGCACTTTATTAATTCCGCGTGCAGTTGTACCGAGATTCCAATTGAATGATTGACTAGCAATCGAGTCTCGGTACAAAAGCTGTATGTTTTCACTCACTCGGGGTTGGGTGTTCGTGAGTGGAGAACGGGTGAGAGAGAGAGAGAGAGAGAGAAGAAAGAAATACTTATAACAATTGCTATCGCGTGCTGGTAGTACCAGCACGATACTTGTTTTATTTATTTACTCACCGTGTTTGTGTGTCTGTCCGTCCACCGTTTGTTACTGTTTAGTCCGTTTTGTTTATATATTTATTTTGGCGAAAGTGCCGTGTCTGGTTTCTGTTTTGTGTACAAACCTTTTTATTTTCTGTTTGATTATTAAACGCTGAGCGCCATCACGCGCTCAGCTTCACCAAAACCCCAAGTCTCTGTCTGTTCTGTGTTTCCTGGCTCTGCCGTGACGTCACCGCTCAGTCGTCTTTGTCACAATGGCTTTTTATATATAAGCAACCCGGTAACAGCTCTAGTAAAGTAGATGTGTTTTCCATTTGTTAACGTAACATAATGTTAATAAACTTTAGTGCATGCCACAGCCTGTAATGTGTAAGCATAAGAAAAGTTATGAACGAAAAGGAGGTAATGGAGGTAATGTAGGCCATCAATGCTCGTCCGATTCCCAGTAGCTGATTGATCACTGAACTTTGTTCCTTTAAGAATTTTAACCCTTTGCTGCCCAGTGTCCAATATATTTAACATTAAGAAAACAGGCATTATATAGGTATTTACGTATTGGAACATAACTAGGGTAGTAAAGTCCTCCCTAAATTGCTTTGTTTCCCTCAAACTGACCCTATAACTCTTTTTTGCCCAGGAATATCACAAGTCTAGTTGCTCTTTGCTGGACTCTTTCCAAAGCAACAATATATTTTTTGTAGTGATTTATTAATCGAACGCAGTATTCAAAGTACGGTTTCACCAGTGTTGAATCATCCAAGTTCCACAGGAATCTTAAAAGAAATACTTAAGAATTATACACAAGCTGTAGAACATGCATTTGAACTAAACAAAATGTATGAATACTCCTTAGTTTGGATAATAATAGGATTCACTTAATATAAAGAGAATACTTATACTTGTGGTATCATGGTATTAAGGTTAACACAAGACACAACTACCATTGTAACAAAAATGCTACCTTAGAGGTCTGTGCCAACTGTGAACTTTCCAGTAAAATCTACTTTTATATCCGTTACATTTTCAACTTATCATTTGTGAACCATTGAAGCAGTAGTGAACTGTTCATATGACATTCTCCATTCAGCCATGTTACCAGATGAGATTGGAAGCAATCTCTAATTAAAGACCCAGAAATGTTACATTGTCCAAAACCTGTCAGCCCTCACCCTAATGAGCACCTAGGTAAAATAAGAAGCTGCAGTGACTTTTTCTTTCCTAAAGGATTTTCAGAAAGTAACCTTCCTGATATGATATTCAGTATTGGTATTTGATAACAGCTTCAGGCACTATTCACTCGCTGTTCTGGTCTCCCTCCTTGTACAAGATGCCCAACTACAAAATGTCAGATACATAGTTTTTTTTATAGGTCTGGCTTCTATTTTATCATTAGAAAGAAAGCCTTTAATAGCGACCATTTGGGGTAATTTCATGTAACTGTCCAATGTCGCTGAATTATTCAAGCAAGGACCTTTGCCATCACCTTTTATTATCTGTACTGAAATGTGAAGTAAAATCAAGTAGAAATGTACAATGTCATTTAAAAAACCTCATTAATACACTCAACACAGCAAGCCATACTACCTTGATGATTGATCTGGTCAGATCTCAGCAAGATGTTGGTTTAGTAGGAAGTAGTGTTGTTGTTCTTTGGAGGAAGAACAGTGGTGTTAAATTGTACTAATGTAACTATAGTTATGAAGCTCAATGCATTGTTGTATTTTAGTGTATTATGCATTGTTCAACACTATCTTGTAAAGCGCTTTGTGATGGTGGTCCACTCTGAAAGGCACTATATAAAATAAATTCTGATTGAAATATTGAAATTAAAATGAAAGCTGGGGGTTGGTCAGTTTGTTTTTGTGTTTTGATTCTGGCTCGCTGTGTTACCCTTTGGACAAGAGACCATCTTGCAGGAGTTATTTTTTCTGTAGATACTCCAAAGTTGTGACATTTCTGTCTGAAAAGGCGCCACTTGCTGTTATGAACTGAAGAAACTTCAGCATCCTTTCTTTTCTTTTTTTTTCTTAAATGTAGTCATCGCCAATGGTTTTTTCCCCAATTTTGAACGCCCAATTATTGTTTTTATCCCGCAACCCCCCGTGAGAAAAAAAAGTAGTATGTCAATTTGATAAGAGCCTAGTAAGCTAAGTGTTAATCATTATACTGTAAGTTCACATATATAGTAGCTACTGTGACTTTACAAACATCCCAAGTGTAAACGAATTTCAAACGCTTTGACATTAAACTGCTACTCCACTGCTATGTGTTTGATTACAGCGTGATTGACGTTACTTTATTGCCCAGCTTGTATTATACGTGTCTGAGCCTTCAGGTCCTGTCTCATAATAGCAGAGCTGTGGAAAATGCACGGCCCTGCCTTTCTCTTCATTTCTTTTATACATGTTTTCAGGCCTCTGGACTTCAGCTTGACGTTTCCATAAAGTCTAATGATAAAAAATAATCTTATCAGAAGGCAGAGATGTTGGAGTTTTACCTGATATTAAACTCGTCCATCCTTAGATTGATGTACTCAGAAAAGTAATGTACCTGTAACTGGCTATATACAGAGCATGACAGTGTGTTCATGTTGGCTTCACTGGGTGGGAGTCAGTGTGTGGTCAGAGTAATCTGTCTTGGTGCAATTGGACGAGGGTTTTTACAAAGTCATGAAGTGTTACAGAAAATTCTCCCAAGACTTTTTTATAGTAAGAAATCCTCGTAAATATATTTTTTTCTGTGATGAATTAATTCAGGATGTTTATTGATCACAATTTATTACTCCCAATTGCCTCACACCTTGAAGTTTCAGCTGTCCGTCCGTGTGATTACATTTTATTCTGTACTGTATGTGTGCTGCAGGAAAGCCTCATCATTAATGATATATTGTGAAATAAGTGCCACTGTATAATTAAATAAGGTCTAAATAGATTTTTACTTCATAAGATCTGTAATCATAGTTAATCATACAAGCTTATTTTGAAAGCTTATGTTACTACATTCATTGATTGGACTAATATGGGTAGTGGCTTGTGGAAAATTTGGATTTGATGTTTTCCCGTAAGATTCTGAAAATATAACATTTAGTAACCTGATTGTAATGTGTAAAATGCAAAAATCCAATTAGAGTATAAATACAATGTTAAAGGAGAAATATCGAAGGCTTTAAATACATTTCTGTACCACTCATTAGCTTCATGCAAGTACAGTGCCTTGGTGTTCTGTTTACTTTATTTTCACTTTGAATTGGGTAGCCATTTATTATGTCACAACACTATGAACACAAGAACATAAGAACAAGAAAAGGCTGTTTGGCCCATCAAGGCTTGTCCTTTTGTTAGCACACCATTCACCCCATACAGTGCCGCATGTATTAGGATCCAACCTGACAATGCAGCAAAGGGGGTTTAATGTTCGAGGTAGGGTCAAAATACCTGTTGCACAGGCAGTGAATCTAGTGCACAGTGATGGCAGGTTCAATGAATTTAAAGTGAAAACAAAGTAGGAACATTTAAAACAATTACAAAAGAATGATAATGCATCTTCAAAAAGGTTTATAATAAAGGTAAGACATTTCTTTTGGTTATTTCACCATACTACAGGACTTGTAGTTTTCTGCACATCATTACAATAGGTAGTTCTGTACAGTATGTACAAAACCAGAGATGCCCAGTTTGCAGGCTACAGATGTTTTATTCTGTTTTGGATTTTTAAAATACAGTACCGACCACAGATTTTGGAAACAACAAATGATTTACAGAGCGATTTGGAGGTGTTCATTGTATTGCCAATTTTTCCTCTCTCTGACCCTTTACTTATTAAATAACTTGGTATCAGTGGTGGCTCGTCATAAGAGGCTACAGAGGTTAAGCCTACATGTCATTTTGTAAAAAAAAAAGCTTACCATACGTCATGCTTTCCAAGGTCTACTATTTTGCTATTGGCTAGTGTAACCTCAAAATGGGTGGGATTCTGTGTGTCTTCCACCTGCAATCACCCTCTGTCTGTCAAGTTTTAATGTATTTGTATGGGCTACAAGATACAAGTTTGCGGCTAGCCACTACCACTCATAATTTTATTTAATCTTGACGTATCTGTTGCCAGGCGGTTATGGGTCGATTAACATACACGTTTCGATTACAGTACGTTGTAGATTTTAAATTCATACTCCATTTTCCTTGCTTTCAATTGAGGAGAAAATAAGAATAAACTATAACAATAAAGGTCATCCAAAGCCTAAATTGGACCTTCTTCAACAGGGAGGACCAAAACAAAATTGCCTTTTTAATTGCTCATGGTACAAAAAAACGAAATGGTTGACTGCGTGTTTGGTTTTTCAAACCGGCTCTACGTCTTACCAGTGGATTTCTGTGGGCTACAGTGTTTTAAAAAATCTTCCACAGACTCAAAATATTTTTTTCTACAAATGACATCACTCAAGATTCATCAATCAAGTAAGTCCATGATGTTTTTGTTATATTCTGTTGCTTGCCTTGTGTGCTTCTTATACTATATTACTGTATTACATTTCTTATTAAATTATTAAGTACCTTTTGAAACGTGCAATGTTTTATTGCATATAATAATAAAAAACACATATATATATATAAAATTTAGCCTCCCCACTTATTAAAGTCAGTAGCCACTACTGCTTGGTATTCCTGAATAGATAAACATATGCAAAATACTTTAAAGAGCAAGACATCTGACCCGAAATGGTATCCTTTTCTAGGAAAGTAGTACAACTGGAGATAGGGAGTTTGTTGCCGGATAAACTCACCTAGGCTACTTGCTCACTAAATATATTGGTATCCCTGCATAGATAAAATGATTTTATTACAATATGTAGCATATTTTTAAATAGGAGACGATTATCTATTAAGAGATGCCAGGGTATTTAGTAAGTAAGGGGCCCGAGTGAGGAAAAATGGGCAATACAATCCCTACCATTCATTTGCTGTTTCCATAATTCGTGCCAGTACTGTATATATTCCAATGTTTCAAAGCTCTTTAATTGCAAAAAGTTTGGGAAATGATACTCAACTTTTTTAGCAAAGTACACTTTTTTATCTTCCAAAATGATGTACTTTTTTATTACCCAGAAAAAAAAATGGTATTTGTTCTTGGTGAATTGCAGTTGTGATCATTACTAATATATATATTTTTATTTCCAGTTTAATTATGTTTTGTCTGTACTTGATTATTGTAGGTAATTGCACAACCTACAGGCCGTTAAGCCTGCAGTTAAATCAATGGGAACAGATTGAAAAATCAAACCTGAATACGAAATTGCATGGTTTCTGCTTTAAAAGCTTCTTGTCGTTCATACTGGTCCACCTTTTGTGTTTCAAAAGGGCCCTGTTCTCAAAGGTTTAACTCCTGAGTTGTTTTAAAGGATGTTTTTCGTTTTCAAAGCCTGTTTTACAGAATAAAATACAGGTTGATTTTCATTACGCTCCTACAAGGTTATTGGTTTCTTGAACATTAAGAACAGCTTCATAAATAACAAAAAACAAAGCTTTGTGAATGGAGCCCAGTATTTCACGTTTGTGCTTCGTTATTGGCGCATGCATGTTTTTTTTATGTTTATTACTGTTTAGATGCTTACACTACCACATGTATCATACTGTTACTAAATATATAAATATTTATATGTGTGTCTGGTTGTCTCATGGTCTTTTACCCTGGAATGTACCCAAAAGCCTTTGCATGCAGATTATATACCTTTAATCTATATGGGTTGAGCTTCATCTTTTAGAATGAATCTTGTTTCATTAACAATAACCTTTCACCATGACCTTTGACTTACTCCCTGCTATATTCTTCTTCTTCTTCTTCTTCTTCTTCTTCTTCTTCTTCTTCTTCTTCTTCTTCTTCTTCATTATTACTAAAATGTAAATACCTACCCCCTGCCACTAATAAGTCACTAATGCAACTGCTTTCTTGATATTGGCATCTGCATATTGGAATCTAAGCCTGCAAACAGCTAACTTTTATTTATTATTTTGTTTATTTATTTATTCAATGTTATCTATCAATTACATTCAGAATGGTAATTACACTGGCCTTTGAGATGCAAAGTGTTGGGGTTATGTGCATTTGTTTTACTATTATAAATGTAAAACAATGAGAATAAAGACTGAATTTCTCCAATTTGTGTTCAGCCTACCTTTCTAAAGCCACAATGCACCTGGTAACTTATGCACTTGTGTAGTTTATTCCCAGGTACAGTTTTAAAACTTTTTGTTGTTTTGTTCTTCTCTGGATTTAATATGGCAGTAGGTAGTCAAAGGTTATTGGGAAGTTATAACTCAGTGTAATTGAAAATGGGCGAGTGACAATGTAGAAAATTATGATTGCTTTGCTGGAGAAATGGTATGGTGTACCACTCAAAATTACGTTTCATTTTCCTGTTTCAATCAAAAGCTGACAGCATTTTAAATTCTTAAATCTCCCAACGGTCGAACTCGTATGAAACTAGGTAGTAGGGATTCTTCTAGGAGGTGTTTTTTCATCTTTTTTGTGTGGTGGGTATGGTTTTGAAAAGTGCACACAGTATTTTTGGTTGTTATTCTCTCTTTTAATTAAATACATTGTCTGTTTCCTAAAATATGTCTCAAACAGGCCAAATTAGGAAGACTATCTCACAATTCCTTCTTTTTTTCTTATTAAAAAACTGTCTATTCTTCTTCAGTCTTGTTTGTTCTTGAATACTCTGTTTCCTCCATCTTCTCCGTTCTTAATCCTAGGTCCCCTTACAAAGAAACAGAACGATGATTTAGGTGATAATGACGGGGCTGAAGACGAAGGTATTTTTTGATGCCAAACTGATATGCATGACAAGGAACCCTACAAATAATTTTTTTTCTTTTATTTTTAAAACAAAATTCTTGTCCTTTTTTTGAACGTGAAGATTTTTTTTCTTCTTCATTTTTGATGGATGTTTCTGTCTTTTTTGCTTGATGTTAACCTTTACTTTTGAAAAGTATGTTTTATTGTTACCCGTCATATTGAATACTTTATCGTCTCTCTTTAAGGTTTTTGCTTGACTTTTTTTTCTTTACACATTGCATTCCACCTACAATGTCAACTTTTAGATAAATAACAATGACTAACTACCCAACTTTTAACACCGTTTTGCATGGTTTTCCCAACCCCTTTTTATAAATACAGTACACAACAAATTTTACTAACATAAAGCACACCTCTTGCATAGTGAACAAATGATGCATACAAACCTTTTTTTACATTTCTTAAGCAACAATAATTGTACTATGTTCATGTTCCTGTAGGTGCCTAAGTCCTAAAGACACTTACCTTACTTCAACATCACTTCATTTTGGGGATTATAAGCAACACTTACATTACTTTCACTTGCTTTTTAAATGTTCATAAGTGCTATTCTTGTGTGGTGGAAGCTGGATTCAAACCTGTACCCTCCTCGCATGAATCCACCACCCTCATCTTCTACTGGGTTAACTCGGCAGCAGTGACGATATATATATAATAAAGCTAGGGCTGATCAAATGTGTTGTTTTTTGTAATGGGAGAACCTCATTATGAGGAAACTAAAATAAACTATAACCAACATTATCCCAAGCACATGGTTATAAATTGCTTTATTTGGAGCTGACAATTATTTAGTCTTTAAACAGTTGTTTATCCAGCAAAAAAATAAATAAATACATGCATAAAGGCCCTGAAAGCCCTTAACAAGTAATCTGAAAAAGTATTGTTTAAAGTATAATAGGTTTCAGCACTGCTGTATATGCAATCCTTATTAAACAAAGCCTTTACATCAAATTCAATTTGTAATAGATTACTGCTACAGTATCTCAACACAAGGTACCAAGCAATTAAGAAGACACAGCATACAAACAAGGGCTAAATACAATCAATGAATTATTTAACACTTTTGTCAATTGTCACATATTAAAGTAACCATGACAACACCAAGCATGGCTTAGGGTTTAATTTTTAATAATAAAATATCGAATCATAAATCATTTTCAGTACTATACTGAATTAGCATGAATTATTTTGAACATTTCCTTTTTGCTTGCATTTTTCCTAAACAAAACAATTATATTTAACCTTTATTTGTATATATTAGGGTCCTAATACCCTGTCTTATCAAGTACCTTTGTAAATCTAGTAATGTGTCTTTATGGCAGGATAGGACATAAAGATTAAAGGGGTGAGTGCCCTTCAATTTCAGCCATGTTCAGCCATTGGATATTGAATTCCCTTAGCTCAGAGTAAGACTCTGATATTGTGAAAGGAAAAAAAAGAAAAAGACAAGCATTTTTAAAAGGAGAAAGCATAATTTTGAAAAGGGCCTTCAATTATATGACACAATACACAATGAAGAGCATCTTTTTGCAAGCTTATTTACAGTTTTCATGGAATGCCTCTAGACATTGAAGGATAAGCCCCAACACGTCCTTGCGTTAGCAAATATGCAACATTATGTGGCAATGCTTCCTAAGCCGACAGATATAAAAACACCCATCATAAACTGTGATTGAATTACGCTACAGAGTAGGACAATAAAATGGGTCATAAAAGGTCATAAAAAAAAATATATATATGTATATATTGATTCAACTACTGCAGTGCAAAACACATGCAAAGATTGTGAGCATTTAATGGTAAAATCAAGCTTCTATTCTACCAGTCACAATGGCCAGACTGTACAGTACCCCCTCTGTATAAGGTGACCTTTTATACAGCTTCCAACTGCCCCATAATGCTATTCCACTAGTGCTTGAGTAGTTGCTTAAGTATGACACCCAACTACAGCTTACTTTCATATAGAGAGAGCAAGTTAGTTTTTTGACCTAGAACAGCACTGATCTTGCTGTTTTTGATTTCTGTTGTGTTTTCAGTATTTATTTCTCAATACCTGACTCTGTAAGGCTGTCACTTCTGCAAGGAACATTCTGGTTGTTTGGCTTGTCTTTTCTTCCCCACAGAGGCATGAACCACTTGATATATTTTTTTAAGTATTATTATTATTATTATTATTATTATTATTATTATTATTATTATTATTATTGTATATTACACGAGTAAGTTTCTTTTTTCTGTCACTGCGTACATTATTTACATGTACAAATACCAACATTCAAGTTTTTTTTTTAAATTCAGACATCTTAAGCTTTTTGTTCCTGATTACCGTTACTACTCATGTATTTAAATAATAACCTGCAAAGTGGCACTTCATGAAAGGCTAGGCTTATATTTCAATTTACCTTTTGTTATTTTGTTAATTATAACACTATTGTCTGTCTATACATTTTGCAAGTGAATAAAAAAACAAATAAAAGTATGATACAGTTACTATGTAGTGCAAAGTTCTTGACACTAAAAGTTTCCCTTCAAATCAGTTTTTGACCAAAACCAGGAACATGACATATATGTTGCTTAAGAAACCAACTAACATCTAAAGTCACATTTGTTTTTAACCACTAATGTTACACAAATGTGCAAGGGGGGCACAGTTCAGAGTTCAGCTCTGCCTGTCAGATTGAATTTGTTTTTCGATTATTTTCTTTCCCTTTTAGACATTCGTGAAGGCGGCAGCCCAAAGCCGGTCATGGTGTTTATCCACGGAGGGTCATACATGGAAGGCACTGGAAATATGTTTGACGGAAGCATCCTGGCGAGTTATGGGAATGTCATAGTCATCACTGTTAACTACCGGCTTGGTGTATTAGGTAAGATTTAAGTTATTCATAACCCTACCTTTGACATCTGCAAGGTGTGAATTGTTACACATAACACAGTTTGATAGAGTTTAGACTGAAATGTATCCATGCTTTTAGTAATAAAACTTAAAACAGTTGTTTTCTTTCAGAGGATACTGCTTTTTAAACATGATACATAAGTGAAAATATATAGAAAAGCTTTGTTGACTTCCACTTGGATGTGTTGTCCTTGTGAATTATATTGTAGATGTATCCTTGCTTATTAACCAAACATCTTTTTAGTTAATTTACAACATTAAAAGGTGTTTCTAATTTTTAACTGACAGGGATGGATCAAATCATCAAATACAAAGCAGCTTTGTTTAACTGATGTATATTGGCATTTAAGCTATAGGGGGCGTTTTTATTTATTTTCAATTATGACTTGCACTGGAAATTTTAATCGGACAATACAGATACTGTAGCATATTGTGGTTATACTTTAGATTATAGGGCATGAATAGCCATATAATTACAACTGTAATTATACACTTATTCCAACGGTAGTTACCATGTAAGACCCTGAACATAGTTATTACTGTGTTATTACATGATTGTGTATGCCCTTTAATCTAAAGTGCTACTTTTATATATTTTGAATTCTTTCAATTTTAAGATCATAAGGCACTGCATGTTTCTCTTTTTCCATAAATGACAATCTTAATGTACAGTAGTTGACTTAGTTCTTGAGTCTACTTTAACTTGGTTTCTTATATTTGTACCTTAGAAGTTATGACCTTCAGATCATTTTTGCTGGGATTTCACTGCAGTAATTTACATACAAGTTGACACTTTTTGCTGGTTTAAAATTACACAGAACAGGGTTAACTTATAATGCAGGCCATAAAGTAGATCTGTTTTTGTTTTGGTTGAATACACCTGCATTTAAAAATATGAAGATCAATGGATACTGATGCAGTGATCAGGTAAGTCAATATTGGATACCCTGCCTGTATGTTATTATAGCCGTATTTGTTGGAGTCACAGTTTATGATGTTAGCTCTAGATTTAGGGGTCTGTAATTTTACATTCTGCCAAAGTATGCACATCGTTCAAACATTAACATTGAAAGTCGTATCCAGTAAAAGAAAAACAAAGTGTTCTAATGTGAAGACGGTAGTGTTGCAGGACACTGTGTCTTTCAATGCTTTAAAGAACAATCAATCAGCCAAGGAACTTGAGGTGGTTTGGTTTTGTGGTAAAAGAGCATAGAGCAGGGCTCCCTAGTGGCCCATCTGGTAAAGGCGCTCCGCATGGAGTCAGGATGCACCTTATAGCCTGGAGGTCGCCGGTTCCAGTCCAGGCTATTCTATTGCCGACCGTAGACAGGAGCTCCCAGGGGGCGGCGCACAATTGGGCTTGGGAGGGCTTAGGTTGGCTAGGGTGTCCTCGGCTCACCGCGCACCAGAGACCCCTGTAGTCTAGCCGGGCGCCTGACGCTTGCCTGTAAGCTGCCCAGAGCTACGTTGTTTACCGATGCTGTAGCTCTAAGGTGGCTGCATGGTGAGTCTGCAGTGTGTAAAGAAGCAGTCAGCTGATGGCACACACTTCGGAGGACAGTGTGTGTTCGTCTTCGCCGCTCCTGAGTCAGTGCAGGGGTGGTAGCAGTGAGCTGAGCCTAAAAATAATTGGATATGCCAAATTGGAAGAAAAATAATAAAATAATTGGCGATTTACTAAATTAAAAAAAAGAGCAGAGAGCAAATGCATACTAGCAGATAATGTGCCAAAATTATGCATTACAATTTATGTCTCTTCACCTTCTGCTGCATTACTTAAAATGTTGTGTAACTAACAGGATTAGCACTGTTTATTCATAAGATATATCAAGTGAAGAAACACAAGTTTAAATGCACATTAGATTAATGCTCTACTACTCCGGAGCAGCCTATTAGCCAATCAGTGAGCATCAGAGACTTGTTTTAGTCTTAAAGGTAGTATTGTGTTTAACCCTCAACACAGGGAGGCTTATGCATGTGGAAATGGTTCTCTTTTGTGATACTGTTATTCAGGATATAAACAGGACATCTATTCAGTGGTATGCTCTTAAGTAATGACCTGCAGTTAATCAATAAAAAAATAGTAATAGTATGACTTTAAAATGAGTCCTTCAAATACCTACGTTTTGTTGAAAACAAAAACATTTTATATAGTTAGTTACTGGTGTCCGGGTTGTTATGCAATTGGCTGTCTGGCAATTCACCCCAGAGAAATATAATTTTTTTAGAAAGAGAATGCCACAACGCATTGTGGCCTCTTCTCAGTCTTCTTCATTGTACTTGCCCCAAGAATAATAGCTGAGGTGTATAATTGTTTTATTTGTTGGAGGGCAAATTGTGTTGAATCATTTTGCTGGTCCTGCTGCAAGCTGAACAATGAGAATGTGAGAATCAAGAAGACTTGTTCTTCTGCGGTTGTTTGGTATTAGTACTGTAGACATGAATAAATAAAGGGTAGCGTGTCATCCCAGTTTCCATTGACAGCAACCATTTTTTTTTGTAACACCTGGTAAACCATAGAGGGGTGATATAACCAGAATGTTGCTATCTTTCTAAAAAATACTTTAAATTAACATTTAATACATGGATGACTACAGGAAACAATCAGATTGCAAGGAACCACTTCTAAATTATTTTCTTCATGGGTAAAAAAATACTCACAAAATGACTTATTCCAAATATATACAGTACTGTGCAAAGGTTTTAGGCAGGTGTGAAAAAATGCTGTAAAGTAAGAATGCTTTCAAAAATAGACATGTTAATAGATTATACTTATCAATTAACTAAATGCAAAGTGAGTGATCAGAAGAAAAATCTAAATCAAATCCATATTTGGTGTGACCACCCTTTGCCTTCAAAACAGCATCAAGCATCAATTCTTCTAGGTACACTTGCACACAGTTTTTGAAGGAACTCGGAAGGTAGGTTGGCCCAAACATCTTGGAGAACTAACCACAGTTCTTCTGTGGATTTAGGCAGCCTCAGTTGCTTCTCTCTCTTCATGTAATCCCAGACAGACTCGATGATGTTGAGATCAGGGCTCTGTGGGGCCATACCATCACTTCCAGGACTCCTTGTTCTTCTTTACGCTGAAGATAGTTCTTAATGACTTTCGCTGTATGTTTGGGGTCGTTGTCATGCTGCAGAATAAATTTGGGGCCAATCAGATGCCTCCCTGATGGTATTGCATGATGGATAAGTATCTGCCTGTACTTCTCAGCATTGGGAGACCATTAATTCTGACCAAATCCCCAACTCCATTTGCAGAAATGCAGCCCCAAACTTGCAAGGAACCTCCACCATGCTTCACTGTTGCCTGCAGACACTCATTCGTGTACGCTCTCCAGCCCGTCGGCGAACAAACTGCCTTCTGCTACAGCCAAATATTTCAAATTTTGACTCATCAGTCCAGAGCCCCTGCTGCCATTTTTCTGCACCCCAGTTCCTGTGTTTTCGTGCATAGTTGAGTCGCTTGGCCTTGTTTCCACGTCGGAGGTATGGCTTTTGGCCACAAGTCTTCCATGAAGGCCACTTCTGACCAGACTTCTCCGGACAGTAGATGGGTGTACCAGGGTCCCACTGTTTTCTGCCAGTTCTGAGCTGATGGCACTGCTGGACATCTTCCGATGGCGAAGGGAAGTAAGCATGATGTGTCTTTCATCTGCTGCAGTAAGTTTCCTTGGCCGACCACTGCGTCTACGGTCCTCAACGTTGCCCGTTTCTTTGTGCTTCTTCAAAAGAGCTTGGACAGCACATCTGGAAACCCCTGTCTGCCTTGAAATTTCTGCCTGGGAGAGACCTTGCTGATGCAGTATAACTACCTTGTGTCTTGTTGCTGTGCTCAGTCTTGCCATGGTGTTTGACTTTTGACAGTAAACTGTCTTCAGCAACCTCACCTTGTTAGCTGAGTTTGGCTGTTCCTCACCCAGTTTTATTCCTCCTACACAGCTGTTTCTGTTTCAGTTAATGATTGTGTTTCAACCTACATATTGAATTGATGATCATTAGCACCTGTTTGGTAAAATTGTTTAATCATACACCTGACTATATGCCTACAAAATCCCTGACTTTGTGCAAGTGTACCTAGAAGAATTGATGCTGTTTTGAAGGCAAAGGGTGGTCACACCAAATATGGATTTGATTTAGATTTTTCTTCTGTTCACTCACTTTGCATTTAGTTAATTGATAAGTATAATCTATTAACATGTCTATTTTTGAAAGCATTCTTACTTTACAGCATTTTTTCACACCTGCCTAAAACTTTTGCACAGTACTGTATATATTTACTTTGTGCTATTTTTGAGTTTGCTTTTCTATAGAGAAGTAATACATTTTTTTTTTCGCTTTCACAATGAAATCTTTTCCTAGCTAGGCACAACACATTTTTGTAGGTCAGTGTGTTTTTTTTTTTTGTTCAGAAATGAGTCACTGCTGTTGCAGGTCAATGTTTTCCAGTGGGTGAGTTTTCATAACAGATGGTAAGTGGGTATCAAAAATATTAACATTTTTACTGTGTCGCTATACACCAAATGATTCACTCCTCCTGTTCACGAAACAGATACTAATAAGAGAGAGACGCAACAGGAAGCAGTCTGTATTCACATTTTTAATTAAAACTTGCCTTGCCTATTTGTGTTGTTATGCACCTGTTATTAACAGAACATGATATGAAATCCCCATACAACCATACTCTGTCAAGATTAGATAGCCAGGAGGCATGATGAAATCATGTTTGATTCTCTAGTTTCTTATAATTTGCTGTTGTCCTGTTCTGTGAAGTCACAGTCTGTTTCAATTGCAGCCAGTGAAGCCATTATTTGTACTGTGCGTTGGAACCGGGCCACAATTTATTTATGCCTTGGTCCAATACTGCTCTTCAATGATTCAAATATATCATATTTTAAAGGAGACCCCCTGCTTAAGAGGTGCACCAGCATAGCAGACAAAGATATTTTCCTCTAGCCGCTGGCTCCAATCCTACCCCTTTCCCTGCAAATTCATTTACCTGTTACAGAGTGTCGGTGACAGGTGAAACTGGGTTGTTGACGTTGAGATACCAGGTGCTTGAAATCGCAGAAGAGGTTTTTCCCCCCAAACCAGCTCAGTTATAAATCATTAGCAACACCTGTCTCATGTGAGCTTTGTGGAATTGGTGTTCCAAATACCTTTTGGCCTTGGTAAGTAAAGTTGCCGTTCTTAGCAATTTTCTTTTTAAATAGATGAAGAGAGGGTTTTGTACTAGTCAAATACATTTCAGAGTTCTTTGGTGTAGGGTGGTAGTGATATCCTTTTAATCCATCTTGCCCATAATGTCATTTTGGGGGACTATTTTATAGACAGTTCTACTGGAGTATTCAAGATGTGCTGCTGCAAGTCAGAGTTAATTGACATGGCACAGCTATGGCTTCCCCCTCCACTTGGCCTCCACTTGGCAGCACTATTAAGCGGATAGGCAGGGGTGTCCTGGCTACATTCCAGTACAATCGGATTGTTCCACTGCCTTGGCTACATTTATTCAAAGGTCTTAAAAATATTGTTTTCTGCTTGGAAGGAAGACAGCTACTATATATATTTTTTTGTGAAGAGGGCCATCTACATACATTGTATCCCGACAAAAAAAAAAAAAATCCTATGCAGTATTTCCTATATTTATTTTGTAAAGAATACACACGGAAATTATATATATATATATATATATATATTACCCTAAAGAATCTCTCCCCAGACAGACTTTGTTTGTATAACCTTTCATCACCAAAGAGCCTCATCCTCATTTGTTATGTTGATGGCTGCAAAATCTGGTAGGGGGAGATGAGCATTTGTTTTTGTAAAAAAATATGCGAAAAGATTGCATCGTTGGATTTGTAATTAGTATATTTATCATGAATTACGAGATTTAATTAAATATTAATTGCTATAATTATTAATAATTTGGCTTGCTCTGAACAAAAGAAAAGCAAGGAAGGGAGCCAACAGGATGAGTGAAAAGATATATTACAGTCCAGTTAGTGTCCTGCTGGAGAGAACTGTGCAGTGACTGTGGATGCTGTGAACAGAATCATAACTCCTTTCGCTAAGGACAGGATCTGTGGCATGCAGGGGGAGACCAAACAACCAAACACACTTGATGGCTGTTTGCTATGCAGCAGACACGCCGCATTAGTGATTCATGTTATTCAATTGTACACACTCCTATGGAGGAGCCCGCTCATGCCCTTAGATTAACACACATAGCATGCCTGCAGCTTCCACAGCCAATCAATCAATCACTGACCATTGAGCTCTTGCCCATGTATTACGAATGCAAGTTCGCTTCTGAGGAAAAAAAAAAAAACAAGAATTAATAACAACAGCTAAGCTTCATCCTCATGAGACCTCATAAATCTATAACCACTGCCAATTCACATGCAAACTGGAATAGATATCTGGAAAGAGGGGAGGGCTGAACAACTAGACTTAAAGGCTCCACAGCGTAGGAAAACATACTTTTTCTTTGTCAGTTTGGCTGAATGTTTATTATGTGTCAGTCCAAAGTACTGGATTCAGTGTAAATGCTATTTGGGCTGGAGTAGTGTTTGCAAAGGGTAAATGTGATCTGACCTTTCAAGGTTGCTTTTGAACAGGATCCATTGATATGCTGTTTTTTTTTTAGAAACATTTTTTATTGATGATAACACACATCAGAAGATATGCTTTTGTTATTGAATCTGCCACTCGGCTTCTTGTGAAAGGTTGTGCTAAGGTTAGTCTTTTTTTTTTTTAAAAAAAAGAAAGGGTTCTTAACAATGGACCCAATAAAAAAAGGTTACTTCTCAGAAGTGTGTTCATTGTTTGAAAAATGGTTGCTTTTGACCAAGGCATTCCCATATAGGCTTTATAAAGCACAGTTCAAGCCACATACTGTAGTTAACAGAAATAAATTAATAAAATGTTCCAATCTTGAAAAGACTAATTGCCAGTGTTTTATTTTTTTGTCAAGGGTTGACCAGCGTTTTTCATATCTTTAGTAACCGTTCAATGCAAAAGTGGAAATTACAGCTGAGCTAATTGGCCGGTATCTGCAGATGTCCAGTCAGTCTCTTGTGCTGATCATTTGTTGATAGGTGATTGTTGCTAAAGTTCTCCAAGTTTTTTGTTTGTTCTTGCTTTTGTAAGCATTCTATCTTGCCATTTTAATTTGACCGATTCCTTGACCTTCTGACTGTAGCCACAATATGAATGCACACTGACATCCTTTTTTTTTTTTTTTTTTAAAGAACCAATGACATGCTTTTCTAAACAGCAGATGCACCTGTGTATGCAATATCTTGGTCATATTGTGGTGTACAGTACATAATGCTTCAACAGAAATTAAGGTTTTACTTTTATTCAAGGGTAGCGCAACCAAGGCATTGATAACATATTTGTTAAGGCTTTATTAAACTATCATAACATGTTATACCATCACATATATAATTCATGAACACTTGTACAGGCTAGGCTTCCCCACCTTGCTTCAGAAAATCGATCATGAGGAGTTACACAGTGATCTAAAGAGAAACAACCATAGAGATTCATACAGGACACACATTCAGCTAAGAAATTAAATAGAAACATTTCCAGTGTGCTGTAATTATAAGATATGACTGAGCTAATAGTATAAAGGTCAAAAAACAATACAATAAATCACACCTTTTTAACTTTGCTCAGATTTCATCAGTATGAATTTGTGACCTGCCTTAAACTGGGGTATATAACTTAAATGAAGGACACCTTTTAACACAGCTCAATAAGGAAACATGCAAGATCCATGTTACAGAGCCTTTATTACAGTGTTATGAATACTGCGCCTGTGTTTACTTAATTGCTATAGAAAGGTTTAGCAGGTGATTAAACAAGTGAAGAGAAACTGACACGGAGTAGTAAAGGAAGTGCAATGTAGGTATGTTCTTTTCATGTATGAATGCGGAAAGTTGGAAATTGAGTTGCTGCTAAATGCTGAGCAAAGTACCAGATTAAGATCATCCGAGAATAGCATTTTGTGCAGCGTTGTAGCCAAGGAGCTTGGTTACACGGTGGAGCAATGCAAAGCAGAATGCATGTTTTGATAAAAATATCATATGCTTTCTGAGGTGAAAACCAAAACTGGGGAACCGACTGACAGGTGAGCATTGGTTTAACTCCCCGACATCAGCAAGTCTTTATACACTACATCAGACACTGCCATGCACTTTATCTGAATGTAGTGGCAAAAACCCCATACATAAAAGACGGGGCAGAGTGCGGTCACTCCTCACTTCTGATTCTCTGCTTATGGAAGTGGAAGAGCTGTCAGAACAGGGGACTGAATCTCTCCCGTTACAACACTGCTGGGCTTTCCCCATGCTGCAGCGCAGATGAACTCAGACCTTGGTGAAAAAGGCTTTGTTCCTCTAGGGATGCAAGAGTAGTTAATTTACCCTCAAACCGGGTCATCTGTTCACAGTCTGTCTAGAAAGTCACATAGCATGTGACATGCAGAGAAGTATTTCAAAGCCCTACATAAAATAATGTATTCTTTGCAGGAATCACAGTTTACCTTCTGGTATTGTGAGAAAAGTGGATCAGACAACTGCATAAATTTCTTCCAAGCTCTTGTTGCTGCAGACTGAGAGGTAGCATATATCATGTGTGCCGTTACATACTCTTTATAACTGAATCTATGTTGTCCTGCATTTAAGTGAAAATGTCATAAAACCTCATTAATGAATTATTTAACTGCCTGTTGTTAGTGTCCCGTTTCTGACTCAAATATGTATCAAGCAATTGTCTGTAAACCTTTACACAGTAAATCAATACAGATTTAACAATACCAAATATGCTTAATTGCTCATCATTCTTATCTTTGGACTGCACACAGTTTTGCCGTGGAGTGCTCAAACTAGCTATGACCATCGCATGCAATTCTCAGCGCTTGTAAAAAGGCTGGATGGGCCCCAGTGCAGTGCCAAAAGAGCACTTCTAGATTATCACCTCCAATCAAAGGTACTCAGGATGTTTACAAGTGCTTTTAAAACAAAGTAATATCAAGTGAAACAAAACAATAAAAAAAAACACAGCAGCAGCAACTCTAGTACATTTTGGGAACGTCCAATTGTGTAACCACCTATAGATATTGATTTGAAGTAGGGAATGTAATGATAACTTGCACCTGGGAGACATACAGTAATAATGAAATGCTGTCTATACTGAAGTGAGTTGGGCCTTTTTAAGGGTTGTTTTATACATAGGTAGTGATCAGACTTTACATTGAGGATCCATTTATAAAAAACATCTATTAACAAGAAATAATTCAGTGGTTCCCAAATTGGGGTTAGAGGACCCGTGTGGGGCCATGAGAGTTTCAGGGGGGCCCACAGCACAGACAAAAACATTCTCTCCCACTTTACCCTGGCAAAGCAGTGTTCCCCAGACCAGGGAATCAACAAAGGCTGTCGTTAGGTGCTTGGAGTTATTTCAAATGCACCATTTATGTCAGCTCGTGTACCATTATACAACAAAAGGAGATGATTGTCCAACTGAGCACAGTAATTATGGAGCAGTTTCTCAAACATCTGAGGAATGACACTGAACATAACGAAAGCAGTCGTACTTCTACCAGTACAAACGAACAACCTCTTTCACTAAAGGTAGCACAGTCAAGAAAGTTTGGGAACCAGCCGTGTGGTGCGCAGTGGGAGTCATACTGCTCAGGTTCGCGCCCTGGCTGTCTGAAGTAGGCCAGTCTTCACTGGGGACTCTGAAGGGAGTGTTGCAATGGCTCTGCCACTCCTGTGGGTTAGGGGGACAAAACCGACAGGGACTGTTTCTCCTCATAGCGCTACAGCGAACCCTACTGGCCAAGCACCCAGGGAGCTCGAGGGCAGACGCCTGCAGGGCTGGATTTTGTCCTCCAGAGATTGGAGGATGCCCACTGAACCTTTGGTTCTCCTGAGCCATGTGGGAAATTTCTGCGGTGAGGGGAAAAGCGATTGGGCATTCTAAACTGGGAGCAAAAGAATAATTGGACACACTAATAAATGTCTTTAGTTACACGGTCTTAGAAAACTATACATTAACTTTAATATGCATGTTATTAAACCCCTGTATACATGCAATATATATATATATATATATATATATATATATATATATATATATATATATATATATATATATATATATATATATATATATATATATATATATATATATATATATATATATATATATATATATATATATATATATATATATATATATATATATATATATATATATATATATATATATATATATATATATATATATATATATATATATATATATATATATATATATCCCTGCACTTTGATTGCCTTAGCTATAGGGATATGCCCTCTAGCTAAGTATAGAGCCTTAGAATGTAGTATTTATTATCTTAAAAAAAAGAGGTGCAAACCAAACTGGGAACCAAAGCTTACTGTTTGTAAATCTTTGAAAATGTGTCCTTTTTGTCTATCCTAGTACCAGCAAATCCAGTTTGTGACTAAGTATACTACTGGTAGGTGTAGGCTCAGAAGAACAATTTATCATGTCCTCTTCTACGTATTCAGAAATCCCTGGATTTAAATACTTGCTGTAGCTGCCAGGTAAAGATCCTACTTCGTTGCAGAGATACATCAAGTATTTGGGATAACCTCAGAGCTGCTGTGCAAGCAGTAGTATGGTGAATCAAGGAAAAACAATTGCAAACACACTCCAACCTAATTATAACACTGACCTCGAGATCCAAGCGCTTAATGTTTTATAATGAGGGGAGCACTATAATGAAGGCCATTTTAAGCAGTAATAATTCTCATAGGAAGCCAGGTTAAAGTTGCCCAACATCCGATAGTTGGATAATTGCCATTACATGTTCAGAATAAATAAAAAAAGGCGCAAGAAAATATAATTTACATATGCATTTACTATACATATATACTATCATCCAATCAGAATCACATAACAGTGAACAGGATTTCATTTAGGCTGAAATGCAAAAGAATATACCGATTTTTGAAGTGTACATTTTATTCAACCACCATTTTAAAAGAATGGAGTTTTTCACAAAGTGCACAAAAAGAAAGTTATGTCTCGGTGTGCTTCAGACGCTGTTCTCTGGCTGCGCCCCAGTAGTGTTAAATTTAATGGGTGCAGCCACATAATCATTTACTGTGCAGGGCGACAGCAATCAAAACCTTGTCATTGCGAAAGTACTTCATGGCTCATTCTGAATTTTATTCCTGTCTTCTAACTTGTCTGGAAGTCTAACGAGATATAAAAGTAAAAAAAAATCTAAAAAAAGCAGTATGCTTCTTACAACTCCCCCATGTGCAATATAACAGGGACACCGATAAAAGCCAAATCTGCCAAGTACCTAACTAGTTGTGTAGAGACATAAACCACATAAGAAAGGGATCCAAAGGTTTAAAAACACACAAAACATGATGTTGCTTTCACACACTTTGCATAGTTTTGATGAGCTGTCCGCTTCAGTAACAAAGGCTTCTTTGCAAATGATTACTACAGTATATCTTGTGATTTTTCAATTGCGGAAAACCAATCACAACTGAGCAATGGAACTTGGCAGGTCCTGTAGCAACAGCAGACCACAGGGAAAAGAGTGTTCTTGATATTAATTGTATTGTATGGTGCTATGAAATGAGTGCAAGCAGTCAACGGAGAGATTCATTACAGATTTATTAAGCAATGAAAATGAAATGCAGCTGCAAGCCGATTATGATAGCTATGCTGACTCTTAATATTCAGCAGCTGAAGAATCTTAAAATAGACAAATTACCTCTTTCAAATTAAATGGAGAAAAAAATACTAATCCCACTAGTGCAACAACAAAAAATGCATAAGATATTCAATAATAATAATAACAACAATAATCTTTCGCTTTTCGCATGCTGCTCAACAAGATAGTGACTCACTGAGATTAATTTGGGAGTTTCATTGGGATTGTACCACTGACCCGTTATAAATGTCTTTTAAGTCAAGCTAGTATTTACCCATCTTCAAGACCAGCAGGCAGATGGCCCGTGCCTTAAACGTGTCAAAGATAGTGATCAAGAACAGGATCCCCCAATCCAAATGGAAAATTACATGATTTACTACTTGCAGAATTATTATATTGCGGCTTTGTTAGTGTCTTTCTGGACAGCAGTGGGTGACTGTACTGTTCTTAAACTGCCGAATCAACTGTTTATTACTCTGGATTTTTTTTTTTTTTTCCCTGAGGGTTGAGGCAGGCTGGCTCCTAAACAGGACAGTGCACTCACTTTAATTAAGTTTACTCACAGTTCCCCAAGGTATATCAGCAAAGGCCTTACATCCTGTTTTACACTTGTCAGAGACAAGCCTGCCCTAGCTCCTCTACTAGATTAACTGCCTTCTAATTTCAAAGGTCAGGTAATAGGGTTAGTATGAGGTTCCTTTTGATCACTGTAACTTATGGTACCAGAGTGGATTTTCAATGTGATATTGTTCTAGCTGCAGGGAGTGGCATCAGCTCCAGTGAAGTGGAAAGAGAAAAGAAGATTGCAGTGCATGGGTTGGTGCTATCATAACAACAACCCTGATACCAAAAAATAATGAAATCGGTGTATATCCAATATACACAACAAGGGAGTAAAGCTGAGGCGATGTATCGTATCGTTTGACAACTATCGATAGTCAAATCCTGTGCACCGTTTTTGTTTAAAGCAAAGTAAAGCTTTTACTTTTTGGAAACGGAATCAGCAATTATTTTTTGCATTAAGCGCAGGGCTTCTGTGCTCCCCTCAGGTCTGAGCCTGCAGGCGATTGAGCTCACCTTCTCCCCTCTGCAACGCCCCGCCCCCTGTGAGTGTTTACTGTTGGGATTGGATCTGTGCAGGAGTCTTCAGAGCAAGTTAAGAGCTTTGTGCTAGAATTACAAATACTGTATCGACCGAGCTACAGTGCCTTCCGATGTTTGACAATTATTTTCTAAAGTAAAACGACAGGAAAGAAAAGTAAAGAAAGTAATGTTTGGGATACTCTGGTAACACAACTAATTTATGTGACCATTTAATGAGATGCAGAGGTCGCACTAGGCTTTAAAAATGTGCATTTGTAAAAAGCATACCATCTCAAAATCTGCATTTTCAACCATAACATCTGCATTTTTACATATTGTATCAACAGTTATATTATTTTCCAGTGTAACTATTTCAGATTAATGAAGTTAACATGTAAAACAGTACACAGTATAATGGTAGTAGAAATATACATAAAGACAAGCTTACCATGAAATGTTTTCTTTTGAAAATCCCCTATTCACGACGTAAAAATCAGTGTTGTAGAACATGTACCAATGTGTCTGCGGGTAGCTGGCAACATCATAACTATTTACAGTTTTGCTGTTATAAAAAAAAGTGTTAATTCTCAGGAGCTTCCATTAAAATTGTCATGTTAGATGATCCTCATGTAAACGAGAGTGTTTGCTGGTCTGCACTCTGTTCTGACAGCTAAAACCCCGTTCTGCTGGTACACAAGATACAGGCATCATAATTGCTGCAAGTTTTGCGAAAGCAGGAAATGAGTCGGAATAGTTCTCAATAAAAACCATGCAGGCCTCCTTAAGCCCCTGATTTGTGAGGATGTTTTACTTGTCCAAATTCTTGGCTGAGATTTCAACAGGTAAGATGCTCTGATACAGATTAGTGAGTCGACTCTCTACCAGGGACATGCACAGTGCTATATGGGATACTGAGACCTCTCTTAGCATACTTTTTAACTGCATACCACATGCTTTATGCTGCATGCCATTGATTGAAAAAGTACAATTCATCCACTGGATGCAATTGTAACCATAAACGCTGCCTGGCTGCTTTGTTCTGAAGGTAAACAGTTAAAAAAGGTTTTTTTTTTTTTTAAGTAGTCAGTGACAAGCTTAGTATTTACAGCATATTACATATTTAAATACAGCTTACATTTTCTAATACAGAGGCATCACACTTGACATTGTGATGAAAAGCATCCATCCATTCAGTCATGCATATGTTGTGCATGTAGGGAACTATTTCCAGCAGATATCCAAGTTTATACTGCTAAAATACTACTGGTGATGAGAACAGTGTAGTTTTATGTTCTTTTGATCTATTTTTCAGCCTTCTGCGATGCATTATGTTAGTCACACAAATAACCGTTTGCAGCATTATTGTGTTAGTATGTAAGGATATACAAGATATGTTCATATTGATGTGTCTCCTTCTTACTTCTTTTTAAAGGACATACAAAGAAAAAGCTACCCACAGCAAATGAGGTTTTTTTTGTTTTTTTTTAAATCCTAGTGGTCACTGGGACTATTATTACAATCTTGATGGGTTAGACGGGCGCAATATCTCAGCCCTTTACTCACCGTAACCTTGCTGGTGTGCCGGCAGCCCAGCTGTAAATTGCAGCTGCTTTGTGATTGAGCTCTTCTATTCTCATCAGGAAAAGTGCTTTTTGATTGAGACTGTACAGGGATCCTTAGAGAATGCCGAATAATACAATGCCCACAAAATCTCCCCCTTTTTATTTATTTTTTATTTTTACTGACTCGCATCCCTTGCAAGGGCGGAGGTGGGAAGGGTTTAGTCAGATATTATACCTTGCAGGTTTATATTTCACTCTTGTGGAATTTGAAAGCGCTGGCGTTCTCAAAGGTGATTTAAAATGTATATTTGTATTTAGGTACTGGGATTGCACAATCACTTCATGGGCAGATTAAAGTGGGTATTTGTATGGGGCATGGGGAGTGCACAATTAGTTCACATGCAGACTGTGCTGAGATTCAACTGAATGATTGATTAGCAATTGAGTCACCGCACAAGCTAGCCTGTTCACAGACTGTGTGCCAAACCCAACATTTAAATAAGGAATAAGAAGCCCTCTAACCAAAAGTCTGCTTTTAAATTATTGCTCATTCTCAACTGCACATATTTTTGGTGTACTACCGTTATGCTTTTCCCTCTGAGAAATAATGTAAATATTTAATGGGTTATTCTTCTAGAAAAATAATGAAGAACTGAACTGAATTGAAACTAATTGTTTCATATTCATTTTCAATTAATGCCATTAAAAGTGGTTGCAGAGTATATGATATTGCTTTTGTTACATTTATTTCAGCGTAATCTTAGTTCCAGCTCAAATTGCAATTGTTTTTGTTGAATATGGTTCAATCAGTTCTGGACATAGGGTTCACAGAAAAGGTAGGCAATTGAATATCTGAACTAGGCAAATTATATGTAGGGGTTCAAGGGCTGCTTAGGCAAAACAATTGTGTATTCTTACGTATCTGGACACAGAAATAAGGCAGTGTTCATTTTGTACATGACCAGCCACATCCCACTGTGTATCAGTTTAATCCATTCCTCGTTTTACTGTGAGTTTAATAATAAGACACATCTGAGCTTCTTACCTATACACACTGTGGCTATCAAGCTTGGATTAAAACCTGGAATGTGTGACTCTGCTCTGCAATCTAAGTCTTACATCCATCCTGGCTCCTGCAGCCAAAATGAAAAGTACTCCCTGCTGCTGTGGGGTGTAAGCTTTCACAACCAGATGCATTTTTTTTCTGTATGCTGCAGAAAGTTTTGTAATGTGAGCTGCTTCTGCATTTCATTTCACAAAATATATATATAAAAAATAAATAAATAAATAAATAGAAATCAGCTACACTTCTCTTTTGCTTATAGGGGCTCCAATTTGGCAATTTGGCAAATGTTTTTAGAAGTTTTTATTTTTATTTTACAAATGTGTTTTAATGTGTTTTTTTTTTGTTTTAATTTCTTTTTTTTTTAAATTTAAAATTATTGGGAGAAAGCACTCTCACATGAACAGTTTTGGGGAATAAATATATTTTGAATTGAAAATAGAGACACCAGGTCACATGACTTTACAGACCCTTTCGTGATCGTCTGAAATAATTTATTACGTTTTCCATTCTTTATTATTCTTATTATTTGTTTATTTAGCAAACGCCTTTATCCAAGGCGACATGCCAGTATGCTGGAAAAAAGAAGTTATAGTTCATTTTTCAGCAGGGAGCCACTTCAAAGTATGACAGTATGTACAGCTTTGTTGCATTCTATGGACAGATAAGCTGCAGAATTATGGTTGCTGTTATGTGAACTGTGAAGTAGATAAAAAAAAGAAAGTTCTGTATGAAATGTTAGACATTAAGAGCTAAATCAAATATAATCCATGAAATGAATCCCATATTATATTATTTATTTGTTTATTTAGCAGACACCTTTATCCAAGGCAACTTACAGAGACTCGGGTGTGTGAACTATGCATCAGCTGCAGAGTCACTTACAATTACGTCTCACCCGAAAGACGGAGCACAAGGAGGTTAAGTGACTTGCTCAGGGTCACACAATGAGTCAGTGGCTGAGGTGGGATTTGAACCAGGGACCTCCTGGTTACAAGCCCTTTTCTTTAACCACTGGACCACAAAGCCTGCTTTCTGCATTCTGTTAATATGTCTACAACCAGCTGTTAAATATTTTCTCGATGTCCATCACTTTATCAAACCAATATAACACTGCCAATGATATTTATTTTATTGAGACACACTGATCAGCAATACCTCTTAAATCAGTTCTCTACCACACGACCACACTGAGCACAGAAAAATGCATGGCATTTCTAATCACATAAAAGGCAACTTAATGGTGATTGGTCATTTCATTATCTAACGGGCACTCCGTGCATTTGATTGGTTCTTTCTCCTGTCAGATTACCATGTTTTCCAAATGTCCGACTCAAACCAGAAAATAATGTAGCCAATAGATTGCACAGTTGGTGTGTACAGGGGCGGGAGTTCAAGGAATGGCTAATCATTACCATTATATCATGACACAAGGAGGTGCAGATAATAAAAAATAAAAAAAAGTACCTGTTTGGCAGTGTAACGGAAGCGAATGCAGTAGCTTAGCAGTGCTTATTCTGCTGAAATGCTTTAAGTGTGTGCGCTCTGTTCAAAACATTTACTACGCTGGGAAATTGGACATACCGCTGTGTCCGCCACTGGGTTCAATACATTTGCAGGGTGTTCTCACACATACACCACTGTAACTCATACAGTACCTTTTATGGTAGAGACCCTAGCAATCCTGAAATGATGACCGATTGCCTTACTTCTTAATTTCTTGAACATCATATCCAGATCTCTGTCTGTTTCTGTCCTGTCCCCTCCCCCCCTCCATTTCAAAGCTCTTTTCAAAATGCCTGCTCTAGTGCACTGATAGTGTAAGAATCAGTACCCATTGTCAAACAGGTAACGCAGCAATAACGGTCCATGATGTGGTACAGAAAAGAAAAGCGAGAGCACTTCATGTTTTTTTTTTCTTCCTGCAGTGATTTAAAGGACAGATCACAAACCCCAGTGCAATAGAGCAGCCGTTTTGAAGAGGTAGAAGTGTCAGGATGATAACAATGAAAAGAAAAAGTACAGGTGCAATATTTAAACAGTTGTAGCAACACATGGAGATGTAAAACGCTACATTTTTCAGAACCCCACTACTTACTCTTGAAGTCTTTTTTTACTGGGATGTTGAGAGAATTATTCTCTCAGGAGGCTCAGCAGATCACTGTGTGTAGGTATTATGTGTGACAGTTTAGTTAGTCGTAGTCGTAGTAGTAATCGTAGTAGTAGTTATTTCTGTAAAATAATAAAAACAAAAACTTAACTCCCTTCAGAGTACTAACGAAACTTTTCCAGTTCTTAAACTAATAAACTGGACAGCTATGCTGTTTACCAGTCACAAAACATTTATTTTCACATTACAACACAAACAAAGGTTTACACACTACCTTTTATCTTACCCACACAGGTTTCTCCGCACTGACAGCTTCTTGCCTTCACACAGACTGCAGACAGCCCTGAACAAACATTTTTCCCCTGTTTAAATAGCTGCCTGCTAATCCCAGGAAGGTGACACTAATTAAATTATAAAACAATTAAACGGGTAATCAAAATAAATAAATTACACCTGTGGCTGTGCAAACACAGCCTCACACACATTTATCTGGCAGGGACAGAAAATAACCCTATCCCTGCAAAGCACCAACACATCTGCCCTGCCACACATGTAAAAAGGATTTTAATATGTATTTTTGACAGCATATTACATGTGATATTAGGATGGTTATATTCTTTCCGTGAATTGTTGCACAGGTTCAAGGAAAGGCAGTTGTCAATAATTTCCTTAATAAACTGAGATTTGATTGCTATTTGTGATTATTATGTGATAAGCGGAGTAGCTGTTATTTGTTAGGATTATTTTGGTCTCCAGCTGATCCCCAAGCATACAGATTCTTGGTTGTACGTCTGTTTCAGAATGTTAGCCGTTAACCTTTAGTACAAAGCCCGATGAATTCTGAAACAGGACTGTTTATTGTAATTGTTATTCTTAATTGTTGGTAAATTGCATTGAAGTGGTTACACACACACACACACACACACACACACACACACACCCCCACACAGATGTTTGTATTATACATGGCCTCCATTTCTAACCAGATTGTAACTAACTATATTCTAAATGAGCTAACTATATCTCTAACTATATCTCAAAAGTCTACAATAGTAGTACAGCATTTCATGTTAGATTTTGAAATGTCACATTTTTTCAATTTTTGGAAAACTACAAAACGATATGTAATTTGAATATGTCAACGTAACATTATTAATTCTATAGGGCGTGATGCAAAACCTTTGGCCATAGCTGTAATGCCCCCCATATAGCCTACTAAATAAAAACTCTATTCTGCACCTACTGTAGTGACTCATAATACCACACAATAACATAACAAAAAGGTCACACAAAACAGCAACTTTCTTTGTTTTTATGGATACTGGCGAGCCTTAAAACTGTTATGTCTGTTGGACTCCTGCAGTTTTTTTTTTTGCACAGATCATTGATTCAGGTACTACTTCTTTTTACTTTTTTTTCATATGCTGTTAAGCCCGGATACGTATAGCAAAATATTAAACATGTTTAAACTTTGTGAGCTGACTGAAATCGATCGGCCGATCCTGTAAAATCGCATCGCAAAACATAATACACTGGCCGATGGGACTGAAAAATCATGTCACAATTGATCGCACTCAGTGTGTACTGGGCTTTGGAGAACTACGTGTTCTTGTTACACATCAGATTCAAAAGAGGTGCTGTACAATGAAAATCCAAATGTTATTTGTTTATATAACTATATATAGATACATAGAAAATCCACTACATTATCCACACAAAGCATGGCTCTTTTCTTTGCTTTTCTCCTACTCTTATCTAAAAGCAGTCCTGTTTTGTTTTCAGTTGTTTGTTTTGAATATTTAAAAATATATATAAGTAAGAGCATTAAGTGTCAAAAAGCACAACCATAAGTACATAAATAGATCATACACAGTAAATGATAAATGCAAAAAATTAAAATGCAAGGCTCCCATATTTTGCTAAATGTGTTTAACCGGTCTGGGTTCAACACATACATTATAACATGGAAGTTTTCCATTCATTCATTGTGGGCACCTTTGAACGCTTAAAAATAAGAGAGGCGCTCCAAGGGAGCATAGAAAGATACCACCCAGGTGACATGATGGTTTTAAAACCCTGAGGTGGAATTGCAAAAGACCGGTAGACTCTGTGTGGATATAATGAGCACATTTGTATGCAATTGAAATATAATACAAAATATCATACCGGATTAGAGTTATTTCATTGGTCCAGAAGGCATGTACCAGCATTTCCTCCTTTATGTGGGAGAAACACTAGATATGCTCTTGTGGAGCTGGACTTTGTGTATAACAGTTTATAATAAGTGCCATTTTCTATGGAAATGATTATAAACAAGGTGATTTGAAATCATATGTATGCATATTTAGCCCATCTGAGTATTGAAATTCCTACACAGCAGGACTTTTCTATAGATGCTGTAGAAACCTGAAATTAAATTCTTTTTCTTCTTCTTCTTCTTCTTCTTTATTTCTTAGCAAACACCCTTATCCAGGGCGACTTACAGTGGTAGACAAATATATTTCAAGAATCACAGTACAAGTATTAATACAATTAAGAGTAAGATAAAATACAATGACTTCAGATCTAGTAAGTACAAGTATATTACAAAATATGAATCAATATCAGAGTAGATAACAGTGTCAGCGATAGTTACATCAGGATACGATTAAATGCAAAAATACTACAGATTGAATAACACTACTGGCAGATTACAGTACAGTGCTCTGTAAAGTACAGGATTAAATGCAGTAAAATATATTAAACCTGTTGTTAAAAAATAACTTTGTTGTCTTATTCCGTACAACTAATAATCAACAATAAAATTATACAGTTTCACAGGGGCAGCAGTGTGAAGTAGTGGTTAGGGCTCTGGACTCTTGACCGGAGGGTCGTGGGTTCAATCCCAGGTGGGGGACACTGCTGCTGTACCCTTGAGCAAGGTACTTTACCTGGATTGCTCCAGTAAAAACCCAACTGTATAAATGGGTAATTGTATGTAAAAATAATGTGATATCTTGTAACAATTGTAAGTCACCCTGGATAAGGGCATCTGCTGAAATAAATAAATACAAAAATAATAATAATGAACATAGAAAATAAAACTGGTGTGCTCCCTGTGTGGTGCATTCTTTTAAACCATTTGTTTGATAATATGCTGTAATGTATGATCTTAAAAGTGTGATATTTATGTTAAGCGATAGGCTTATTATGAAACGGTTACAAAAACAAACAGCCTGTAATTAAATCTAAACCCTATTTTTGCAGAATCACATTCTTGTTCACCAATGTAGTTCATCAACAAGGTACATTTAGGAACAGAGAGGCTCAGCCTTTCAAATGAAGTACGAGCCCAACATAAAAGTGTGTTTGGAGTTTATTGATGTGGTTGTTTCAACATGTGCATATTGACAGTTTTTCTTAATAGGAGACCATTTACAGTACCTTTCATAATGCTGATTTGATCTTCGATGTGCTGTGCAAGTGTATTGTTAGCAGGCTTGATCAATTACCATTAGCAAACTCTTTAATTACAAAACAGACAATGAGAGCAGTGATAACAGCTCATTTAGAAGTCATCAAAGTGACTGATGGCTGGACTTGTTTGACACAGTACTAATATATAGTATATGGTACATTATACAAGGGGTATCCTCAACTGCTTCAACCTTGATTTATTCTGGAGGGTGATTGATGACTGATTTTCAGCCACCACATTTATCAGGGGACAAATAATTATTTCAGTGTAACCAACTAAAGTAAAATTGTGGAACAAACAGTTACATACCTTTTATTCTCCTCCAGAATTCTTTTTCTAAGCTTCTGTTTTCTCCAGTTTGTAATGTTTTTGTGAATAAGTTTAAAAAAAAACAAACACATACAACAATACCTAATTCCGTCTGCAGCAAATTCACCAAAAGAGTTTCCATTTTTGTCAACAAGGCGGCCTTGACTAATTTCTGGGGGAAATTGGTAGTGCCTGCCCAACTCGCGTGATAACTCGGATAATTCGGAAAAACATGGAAATGCCAGCGTTTTCATCAACTCGAGTTCTGAGAGAATTCAGGCCAATTTGAGCACACTCAAGTCAAGTTGGTTGTCCATCGAAACAAGGTTTTGGAGAACTGTGTCCAATTCTGCTCAGCACTGTTCCAAAGGGACATTGTGGCCCTGGAAATGATCCAATGAAGAGCAACCAGACTAATCCCAGAGTTTAAGGAACAAGCTACTAGGGGAGGAGACACTTCTCCGCACAGGGTGGTGAGGTTATGAATTGGGTTACCTAGTCATGTTGTTCAGACAGAATTAAAAGGATCCTTTAACACCTTTTCAGTTCAGGCATCTACAATAGTAGGATCTGGATAAGCTTAGGTGGGCCGAGTGGCCTTCTCTTGCTTGTAAAGTTTCTTATGTTCTTATGAGTCAGAAAAGGGTCTAATAGGGCATTTTATGGTGATGTAAAACTTATTTTTTTGTATTATTTACATGTCAGGGTAGGTCACTAACAATGTTACTACAACCATTAAATAACAGTAGCATGTATTGGGTATGAAATGAGAGCGATGGGATATATTTTGTTGCACCAATGTACCTTAATGAGTAAGTTCAACATTATCACTCTCAGATGTAGTCAGTTGTTGGGAATGCTCAAAAGCCTTTGCCTCTGTGTAAAAAGGGCCCAGTGATTATCAAACAAATTTACAAGCCCTATTATCATTTCTATCTAAATCTGCCTTTACCTGGCTTTGAACTGATTTGAGCTTGTCTGTTTTGAGCTTGTCTTTGTATCTTCCACAGATGATAAGGTGAATATTTTTACAACCACCTAGTTAACAATATTGGTTGGCTGCTCTTTGTTTGTGTATTTTGTGGCCCTTGCTGGCTTCTTTTCTAGTCTTTTTGAGAATGTTCTGTAAGCTGTCCAGCATTAACATGTGGTCTGAAGTGGCCTACATACTTGAGGACTGATAACATTTTCCATTTCCAGTTTAAAAATATATATCAAAGAAGTAATATTATGAATAATTGATTTACCCTGCTGGCTCCAGGGGTTTATATCACTTAAATGAATGGTAATTAAGAAACGTATCATGCATTTGTTTTCTAAAACCCACTGTATGTTGTAAATGATGTATACAGACTCTGTAGGTCTAAAAAGTGTTTGGTTGTGTTGCATAATGCTTAGTGGCACAGTTCAATTAATGAAGAAAAAAAAAACCTGGGAGCTTGACTCATGAGTGCCACTATTTTCAAGGTTGGATTATATCCCTTATGAATTCATCAGCATTAGAAGCAGGTCTAAAATAATGTGGAAAACCTCTTTCCCTGTGAGATTAAGAGCCCGTAGGCCAAACCTAGAGGGAGACAAACTCTCCACTACAGTGTACAAAGGAGTGTGGCAGCAGTCTTTGGAGCCCAGCCAGCACAAGCATCTGTCTTCATTAGGTGACATTCCCTGTTTATTACCCTAGCGATTGAAAGTACATTTTTAACTCTCCAAAGTGATGGACAGTATCTCTCATTGATTTTAAGGTGAAACATATTTTGCTCACTCTCTATCTAAATGCTCAACTCTCAACACAGAGGAGGCATTGCTTTTAAGAATAGATCCTTTGTTAACAGACTACAGGGAGACATCAGTCTAGCCCCAGATCCCTTCAGACTTTCCGCAGTGAATCTCTGCAACTTAGTGATTCCGCTTTTGATATTTCATTATTTACTCTTCCGTTGGGGGAACTAATCTGTTTTGTTTCAGCTCAGATCAGTGGGTTTTTGAAACATTTAGGAAATTGAATTAAGTCCTTAAAGCAATCACAAAATCTACTGGTATAATAAGGGCCTTAAAGATTAGTTATGCCCCAAAGGAGGTGAAAGAGAAAAAAAAGTGGAATGTAATCACACAAAGAAAATGATTCTAGGTTTCACCTTTTTTTATATTAAGCCTAAAACAATATCTAAACCTGTTTTAAAAAATGAACCCCCAGCATAATCAGTGTAACCCAACAACTGCCTCCTACAGAATTCATTTCAAGAATGCTTATTTTTACAGTTGTGAAGCTTGCAGACCTTTTCCAAAGTAAGCCTTAGAAATTATTATAGTATTTCCACTTTAAAATATCTTCAATTGCAGCCTGTCATACTACCAAAAGAATGCGCATTATCCATATTTATAGATGACTGGCTTGTGCCACACTCAAGCGGGGAAAAAAATGATGAAAACATTGATGTTTACTGAGTGTATGTAAATGTCTGAGAATTGATATGAGCTTGTAAATTCTACATTTTCATTATGGCACTTAGGAGCTGGATTTCAAACTTCACAATACACTTGCACACAGCTTTATAGAGATGCTGTGCTTGAAGGTTAGGTTATACTGTATATAGAAAACCGCAATCAGCATTTTGTCCATCATTAGCATGTTTCATTTGGCGACATTTCCTTCCAGTAAAAACAAAACAAAGCAGGATTTTTACAGCCAATAATGTAATGTCCCTTAAACTGTTAGGCCACATGTTTTTAAAGTGTAAAATGGAGAGCTCAAGGGAACATTTAACTTTAACCTAAGGCACTGGAAATCAGATTCAGATTTAATTTCATGTAAAGATCTTCTTCTGAGGAGAATTCACCTACAAGCGACTGCGAAGGCGGGGGGAGCTCATTTGTATATTTCATAGATTTGAATGTTTATAAATAGGCATCAAAAGCATGTACTTATAAATGAGCAAGAGTCGTTGACTGTGATAATCTTTGAGTCCCAAGCAGCCATTTTGCAGATGGAAAAACAGCTTATGAACCATCACACGCTCTTCCATCGTGTTCAGTTACATGTTCAAACCCATTGTCATGGACTCTGTCTCACTGGTAGGAGTCCAAGTTCTTTTTCTCAAATCGATCTGCTTGGCAGCAATTTCTTTTCAGTTGTGCAGCGATAGAGGCCTTTGTCTTTGTCTGCTGGAGGATTTATTGTGGCTGTACTTCAAATATAAGGACAATGATAAATAAAGTCAGGCCATAATCTTCATTTTAAGATTAATCAATTGGGTAACTTTGCAAAATGGTGGGCTTCCAATATATTTGGATTTTGGGACAGTTTGCCTTGATTCCTTTGATGCTCCAGATTTTTCTCAAGATGCTCTGGAGTTGTCCATGGTACATGGCTAAATATCTCTAAGCCACTACTGTTGTTTATGTCTCATAAAACCCAGGAACCATGTCAACAAAATGGCAGGTCGGCTGTTTTGTGGTTGTAATGCTTTAATTACTATACCTGTTTTAATAAAAATGTAAAATAAATTGATAAAAATTATATATTTAGAATAACAGATTCAGTAAATTTATAAATGACTAGCATGTGGTGTATGTTTTTCATTTATAACAACTCAATGAAATAATTTGTAATTCTTTTTTTAATAAATGCACAAACAATATGGAGAATTAGGACATCAATGTTCTTTAATTTAAAGCAAATGCAAAAGCAGATTTTCAGAGAGGAATGCAATCATTTTCAGAGAGGAATGCAATCATTTTAATGGGACAAACCTACTTTAGTAAGAAATCATTTTTCTTTTGGACTGTAACGACTCTCAGGAAATGTGCATTGAAAATAGCATTTTTATTTAATATTGAATTAGGAAAAGTTCAGTAAGAAAAGTTTGCATTTGAGTAACTAATGAAGCTGTAGTTGAATTGACAGCAAAAGTGACCATTTACTGCTCAACCATCAGAATATTAAATTGCATTATAATTATATTGTCAGAACAGGCTCTTTTGATTGTATAGACAGAGCTGCAGTTATATGCAATATATAATTTATTTGGCATAGTCAGTGTTAAGTTTTTGTTTTTCATTGTGTGGGTGGAACACATAATAATTAATTTAAAAGTTCTTATGATTTGCTAGCAATCGGCCGGTAATATTTTTTAGATCAGTATCTGACACTTTCAGAAATAAGGGCCTTTAAATTTCAAAATTAACAGCCAGCTATACTGTAGGTGGATTGGAAAATCTGAAAAACCCAAATAATAATAACATAAATAATGTAATACTTTGTTTCAAAGGTGTTTAACTACCCATAAATGTCAGCTTTATATCTGTAATTATAGTGATCCAGCTCACTCTTTGCCTCAGATACTGAGCAGATACTGTGCAATATTTCAATCTTTCTCAGCTGCTTATCCACATCTTTGGCACATTCTTTCAGTTCTTTCTTGTTTTAGGTGAACGGCTGTAAAGCGTATATTGTTTGTCGAAGAAGATTTGAAAGTGATTTACAGCTGTTACTTCACTTATCGCATCAGCAACTGCCAATTCCAACCTGTGGTTCAAACACTGGCACACTCTAAAGCTCGGGTACTTTTTCACAATATAGCTTACTACGCCAGATTTCTTGCCAAGCATAATGCTAGCACCATCACTTTTAAATTACACAAGATTTCTCTTGAGGTAATCGTCATCAAAACTGTACTTTTTGAGGCATTGCAGCATACAATCCACAAGAGTTGAAGCAGTCTGATACGGAAATTTAATCAGGTTAAAAAACATGAAGTGAGGATCATCATTCTTTGATGTCTCACCTAGATAGAGTATAACTGTTAATTCATTGCTCAAAGTAGTTGCTTTATCAATAAGAATGGATATCTTTCTGTCACTCTCCTGTATCTGAGCGCAGGCCTTTCGGTGCATTTCAGATGAGATGTGGTCTATAATGTTTGTAGCACTGAATCGTGAACGAAGACCGATTCCAGGATCTACACTATTTAATATCTGTAGTTCAATCAAATCCAGATGAGTGGAGTAGGGTCTGTCATTTTTAGCAATACAAAATGCCGTTCTCATAACTTTCACAGTTGCTTGGGCCTCTGATTTTGCCATATTTTCAACCAATTTTTCAAAAGTTGAAGTTTCTGCTGCTTTTGGAATCTGTACAGCTAAATTGTGTGCAGTCAAATTTTTGTGTTCTTTTTTTTATTTCGTAGAGATGTTAATTTAGACTTTCGGCAAGATCCATAAGGAGCAACAGATAACTGACATCATTCTACTGCTACAGAAAGTCCCAGATGCTTGTATACTGAAGATGAAATTTTGCTACAGATAAACTTACCATCACGGCAGGACGACCAAGGATAATCCCTGTTCTTCGTTGTCCACATATCAGCTGACCAGACTTCAGGCCAGTTGGTATTTGGCTGTTGATCAGAAGGAGACACATCTTCTTTCGAAGAGTTATCTGCCCAGATCGCTGTCACTAGAGTAGCCACTTCACTTCATGCCATTCTGGGAGGAGCTTCATTTGTGTCCACAGTCGTAGTCGATGTACTTTTGCTGTCTTCTTCGTCAGCATTTTCACTACAAAATGTTTTAGCCTTCTTAAAATAGTACTTAGTAATAGAAGAATTTTATAATGTTCTCTTCATTGCTTTACAAGGACGACTGACAGAATGAGACAATTGCACGGGATATGTGTGACATTTAAATTACGAAATGTTCCTAGTATCTAGCCTTATTAAATGGCAAACTAATTTGATTTCTCCATGGCTTATTATAGCTATGACACAACAAGGAAAATAGATTGCTTCATCGGTATCCAGGCACCGAAATTAGAGGAGTCGTGTGCATTTAAGCATTTTCATAACAAAGATTTTTAAGTTAATTCTTAAGTCAAGATTCTGCCTATCGAAAAATGTACCGGAACTGCGTTGCAGCTTGACTACACCAGTGGTGATGGGACTGAACAACCATCGTCATTCCATTCAAATCATGACAACTCTACCATTTGATGCTACTTACTCTTTAGACGTTAGAAAATGCCCTTACTGTCATTAAAAACGAAAGGTCATCAGCTGGTTCTAAGGGGACATTCAGTTGGTCATCACCATTTTGAAAGGAGTATAGAAAGCAGGTGCCTTTACAAGGGAAGAGCGTTTCCCAGAAGGCTGCTATTTTTTTAAATCTTTCTAATGAGTAACCTTTGGATACCATACCTCTAATAAGACCCCAATTTAGAATCCATTGCCTGAAGCTAAGAAGTTTGAGAGAACTGTTATAAACTTGGCATGTCACATATCTCATCTTGTAATCCCTGCTGTCAAACACATTGTTGCCAGGAATACTGGTTCCTCGGTCCAGAGTGGAGAGCATTGAAGACTACAAATGTTGACATATATGTCATAATGATTAGTGAATTAGCAAATACCCTGAGGGAGAGGGGTAGCTGTAGATTGAGGGCTCATCCGTCATTTCCACACTTCATAAATTCCCCCATCACTGTAAACGTTTGCCTCCCACAGCCATTAGATTCTGCGGTGCACAAGTAGGCTAAGGGGAAGAGGAGCTGAAAAGTAATAGGCACTGTAATTTACAGCATGCTGTATCAGTGAGGAGCCCTGCGCCTGCTGGCAGCCTGACAAGAGTGTTGTTGGGGGGAAAACAGATAGCTCGCTGCTGTCAGGTGCATCACCTATCACAGCAGCCATCGTGGCCCTCTGACCTTGCTCTATGCATCACTGCAGTCGTCAGCCAGATGCCTGCAATCTTCTCAAAAGCTAAAACACTGACAAGACCAAAAAAGAATAAAAAAGCAGGTTTGAGAAGAAAAATGGCTCCCTGAGGGGAATCTAAAACCTGGTTTTATTTTAGAAACCTTGGCAGTGTTGGTCAGAGTCGGTTTTTTTTAATGATATATAAAGTTTAAAGAAGCTATGCAAACAGGCTTTTGCAGTTAACGGTCAATATGATTTCTGTTTTCTATAAATAATATTGAGGATCCTTATTTCTACTGAGCTCTGACAAGCTTGGTGGGAAGAAAGCTACTGTCATTTTCCAATGTAATACAGTACAAGTACATTACAGAAGAGAGTATTTCTTCTAAGAATAGGGATTTGATGGGGATTTATATACTGTGTTTTTTTCATTGACACCACCTCTTAGGTAGTAATGGAAAATGAAGAGCGCAATGATATAAGTGTACCAAAAGCAAAACAAGACCCATTAGATTGATCCTTCTTTTGGGTCAAACTCAGCAGAGCTGTTTCTGACATGGTTAGTTCTCTTGTCATGTTAGAACTTACAACAGAGAGATTTTTTCAAGGGAATGCGAAGGAACGCAGCTACACTGTGCAACTGCTTTAACGTTTATAAGGCATTAAGCCTCTGCTCAGGAACCAATTTTTGTGTTAAACTACGACTGTAAAATATTGTGAATTATAAGGCCAGAGAACAGACGCATATATCCCACAGTACAAAACCTTAATATGTATCCTAATATTCAAATCACCTCTTCAATTTGGGGTACAATAGTGTGTTATGGTTGTATAGAATATAAAACAAACAGTACCATTTAATTGTCTCCTAGCTGGCGTTAACAGTATCCATGACGGGATAGCTGTACATTTCTAGCTGTAATGTTTAAGTTAAAGTTTTATAAAATATGAACAAAAAAGGGCACACTGTAACCCATTGAAAATCAACATAGCAAATAAAGCACTCAGCAATGTATGCTCTTTGCTACTGTATACCTGTATGTCTGACTCCTTCCTTGGAGCGTGTAGAAAAACCTGCCACAGCTATTCAATCAGAGACACCATTGCAGGTTACCCTGAGGACTAAAGGATTTTCTCTGAATGAATAAGATTAGAATCGTCCACTCCGTTCTCGTTGGTGTCTTTAAACGGCTTGCTCGTTATTAGGGACAGTAACTTTCTGATTGCTTTATTGCAGAAGCTCTAGACATTTACTGGTCAGTATTTGTTTGAAGCCTGACTTGTGGTTATTAACTCCTTAACCCTTCATTATTTTTGACACAGTTGGCACTGCAGAATCAACCAAATGCAATGCCATCATTCCTACATCTGCTGTACCTTTTCTAGAGGTAAAGCAGAAGCTATTTTAGTTTTTATCCACACTATACAGTATTTTCTTTTCCTTTTGTATATTTTGTGTTGTACTTCTACATGATGTAGCAGAATGCACCCTTTTTTTCTTTTCTGGTTTTGAAAACGGGTTCCCCCTTTTTAATTTCTTAAAGTGCTAGTTACTACCCACACAAGTTAATCTCAATACATGCACAACTCTTGCTGTTTTTTTCCTGTCTTTTTAGTTTTGCTTGCAATGCAGAGAAAAGTAAGATGCATTTTTTTTCGATTGACGAGAACAGCCTTTTACTTAATTGTTAGTTTGGGAACCAATTTACAAAATGAGCAGGTGAATTTAACTTTGCTAATGACACTTTAATACTGTTATTAAGAAGAGATATCTGTAATTGCAAAGCTTGTAAATGTGAAACACTATGCTGATTCACTAAAAAAGTATTGTGTCTCACATAACAAATTACCTCTAATTATGGTGACTATTTATTTCCCAAAGAAGTGGGCTTTGTAGAACTTAGAGTAAGTAGCAGTGTTCCAAAAACTATAGCGTGTTGCTGCAAGTGTTTAAATAATGTATTCCTTGTTAACATCCTGACAACCTTTTACACTTATACCTAAAAGTTTGTTTCAAAGCTATTTTCAAAATGACCGCTGTAGTGCACTGATAGTATAAGGATTATTGCTAGGGTTGGCAAATTTCCATTTTTTCAAAAACTGGACAAAACCAGCAATGTGAGTGAAGCTATCCCGGGGGGGGAATTGTTGTCCCGGGGGGGAGAGTATTACGCGGTGATCTGATTCAAGCATTCAAAATCCTAAAAGGTATAGATAATGTCGACCCAGGGGACTTTTTTGACCTGAAAAAAGAAACAAGGACCAGGAGTCACAAATGGAGATTAGATAAAGAGATAAAGGGGCATTCAGAACAGAAAATAGGAGGCACTTTTTTACACAGAGAATTGTGAGGGTATGGAACCAACTCCCCAGTAATGTTGTTGAAGCTGACACCCTGGGATCCTTCAAGAAGCTGCTTGATGAGATTCTGGGATCAATAAGCTACTAACAACTAAACGAGCAAGATGGGCTGAATGGCCTCCTCTCGTTTGTAAACTTTCTTATGTTCTTAAGATAGCTTTGAAACATGCTTTAAAGTTATAACTGTAAAAAGTTGTCAGGATATTAACAATGAAAAGAAAAATTACAGGTACATTATTGGTAACGTAGAACGCTATATTTTTCTGTACCCTGCTACTTACTCTTTACAAACGACAAGTGTTCTTTGTAAAATGTCATGTATTAACTAACTTACAAAATGAAAAAGTAAGTACCTGTGCAAATTCAGAGAGGAATGGATTAGGTCATAAACATGGATTTTTTGCATTTTGAAAAGGTGGTCACCCTAGGCACAAATATGCTAACACGGCTGAGTTTTGTTGATGACAATTACAAAAATGTTTATTAGGGAAGTTGCATTTTAGTAATGTGGACAGAAATCAAGTTTAAATAGCATGGAAAATGCTAGCCTTGTTTGTTAGGCAGTGTGGAAGGGTGGTTAATTCACTGACACAGGAAACAGAAAACTAGTACTAAACACCGCTTGAGTGCACGATTTATTGTTGTCCACAAGGTGGCACTACTATCCTGTATTTACCAGCAATGGTATAAGTTTCACAGATCACCTTGGGTACACTCACAGGTGTACGAAACAATAATCAAAACAGAAAGTACAAAGAAAAAGAGAAAATAAAACACTGTTAACAAAACTACAAAATAAAGGTGCTGCACTCTGCAGCGTTTCTCCGACCGTCGCTACCCGCACAGCCCGAGACTCCGTCCTACACTCTACCGTTCCCTCAACTGCGTAGGTTAAAAATATACTTTCGGGGGTCTGCCCAAGGTTTTCCCCGCTACTCCTCTATTTCTTTTCTTATCATGTTTTATTCTGTTTTTGGGTGGTCACCTTTCATCTCTCGGTCAACAGAGCGTTATTTATAGGTTGAGCAATCCCCCAAGGCCCGCCTCTCAGCCACTCAGAGAGAGGGAAATCCAACACACCCTCTTCCCCACCTCTCCGTGTCATTGCCATGACTGACAGGCGGATCTTACGAGGCTGCTGCCCTCTTCCTGCAGCACCATGCATACGTCAGACAGTCAGTACAAATCTCCCCTGTTACAGGCAGATATCTGCTTTTTCACAGCAAAACCAGTGTTTGCCAGATCATTAACTACAATAGAAAAATGGGAACCAGTCAGGCTTAAAGGATATTTAACCTCCTGTTGCCAGGACGTGAATGCTTATGTTGCTTCCCCATTGTTTTTTACTAAGGTGTAATCTTAGTGGCCTGCAGGTATGAGGTAGGGTGACAAGAGTATGTATTACCACTATGAACAGTATGAATCTCCCTCAAGATATAGTGACAAATCTTAATTAAATTGCCAAATGCACTTAACCAACTGTATGGGGGTAATAATATGCTGCCGGTTTTCTCTACAAGACATTATGTGTCGGAGAGCCCAACAAATAAGTTCCATCAGGAATTGGTGCAAAATTGAAAAACAGCTTCAAGCAGGCACCTTGCAGGACATCTATGTGAGCAGAATGCATAGCACAGACAGGCTAATTTATCATAGTCCTGTTGCCATGGCAACAGGAGTTCTTGCCGATCATGTGACCCAAAGCAGTTTCTGTTGACTGGTTTTGACTGACTGTCGCTTCAGAAAAGGTTCCTGTGTTTCACTGTGGAAAAAGGAAGAGAGGAGCATTGATACATGTTGAAAAGGCTTAATAATAGACAGTAGCGCCAGCTGTGAAAGCACCTCTTTGTCTAAATGACATTTGTTTTGATTTTGCTCAGGAAAACCCCCTAATTTTAGGCATAAGGGCCTGATATTTACTGACTTTGGTTTTGTGTTTCTATATTAACTGCAGGTGAATGTAAATTACATTAATGAGAGCTCAGACACAAACCGCAACATTCTCTTTGTTGGCAACAAACTGGCTTCATGCCTTACATATGCTTCTAGCTTGAGGTCTTTTTATGCATGGGTCAGTTAAAACTCTGGTTGGAGCCAGAATTCCAGTGTATTTTTCTGCATGTTCTCTGGTACATTGCACATGGTACTATAATGAAAGCCTTAGCTCATTTACATTGACTTAATGCAGTGCTCTTTTTATATAAAGCATTTGTATCTAAAAGTAATCCCAAGGGTACAGTGTGTGTGCAGTATATGATTGATAGAGCTTAATACAACTGTTCCTTAATAATAAAAATACACTTTGGTTAGAATAGTCACAGGTTTCAGTAAAGTGTAATGCCCTTTGATCTTGCGTTCTAAAGGCACAGCTGCTGAATTTTTCACTGCTGTTAGTTTACTTTTAGTTACACCAAGGTGTCTTTAACGCAAGGCCAGCAGTTTGTGCTATAGCAGACATCTGACACCATTTGCAGCATTGCTAAGGAAAGATACTAATTTGCTCTAGTACTTTGTGTTCCATAGGTCTGCTATTGTGTGTGTGTGTGTGGTTTGTTTTTTGTTGCTATTGATGGCATAATGCATATTCAGCTGCATATGATCTAGGCAAATAGCTACAGCTGCTGCATATTAAATTGTCTAGTGCTTTTTTACTGATATTGAGGTCTTAGGACAGGGGCAACAAAGGCATGTTGGATAAGTGGATAAACGTTATGCTAGATGGACCCCTATCTATTAGTAATGACAAACTCAATAAGTTTATGACCCTTCCTAACTAGAAGTGACTGCACTGGACTGTATTTATTTCTAAGCCTGGTTACTGACTTATTTTGTCTCCAATCACTATACAAACCTTTAGGGCTTAACAGAATCTCAAAGAGAATTATTGAAACCCTGTTTGCATACTAACTTCTTGTAAATCAGGACTGAACGAGATGAGGTTTCCAAGTGATTGCCTAAGAGAAAAAAGAGCACTGACTTGTCCCATATTTAACAAGGATCCAGGGACTTCAGTAAAGCCACATTGAAAAACAAGATTATTGTAGACAATGCTGGAAAGGCACAAGATTAAAAACTTTCTAAGACTGATGGCAGCCGCAGCATCAGATAGAAAGCAAGCCTAGGTGATGAGGCGGAGCAGGACCCTGACGATGCGGTTTATATCACAGGCAGCATTTGGATTTGCGTAGTACAGTACGCTGCTGGAGGCCATAATATACTAAATTGAGGGTTGAGGGTTTAAAGGGCAGCTTGGAATGGGTTGAGGATTTCACAGTCATCTTTACTAATGTATTCTTCTTGTTTACAATCACTTTGTAGTTCAGACATTACATCTTGGTGATTTTTAAAATTTTTTTTTAATCACCAAAAAGCCTGTTTAATTTCTGTCGGAACTAAAAATACATCAGGTGCACCAAGAGGGAATCATTAACCTGAAGTGCTACATGATTGGCCTAACCATTTCCTTAATTTGAGGACTGAGACATGAATTCCTGCCTGTTGTCTGAATTAAGTCTAGGGGTTATCACCTTTTTGATGAAAATATCTTTAGATCTGGTTCAATACAGGGACACATATAAATGTACATCGTCCCTTTTTCCACATTTATTTTATTTGAAGTGTTTATTCAAGTTAAAAAGGTTAAAAACATGTTGCCTACTTTCATGTACGGTTTTTACCTGAAATACACATTTGTTTTTATTTTTGTTTTTATAACCATAACTACTGTATGGCACCTTTGTTTTGTAGTTCGTCCCAGCACTATGTAATAGTACAGTATATGTAATTTATAACTGTCTTATAGCATGTTAAAGGAAACACTATTTCCAGAGTGTATTGATAAACAATCATAATCTATAACGGTTAATAACATTAATAAAAATGACTTTTTTGATTGTATATAACCACTTATAATGGATACGTAAACTTGAGTGTTTTCAACATTATTGTATATGTTGCAAGCCAAGGGTGTTTATTGCATTACAGGTTTATTAGAAGGTGTAGGTAACTTCATGGACCAAAAGTGATTAGGGCTAGTGTTCTTTATACGCTGATGAGAAATGTAAGTCACAGCTGGAATATGTTGCAGATCAGTGAATGAAAAATAACCTTTTATCCTTTTTTTTTTTTTTTTTTGTAATTTCTGTTTCTTAAGCAGTTCTGTTTTAAATATGTGCAATAATGTTCTCGGCTTCCTGCCTCTGGGAATAACACGACTGCATCTGTCATTCTTGTATTCCTGTGGGGTGAAAGTGGATGGCAGTGTTGTCCTCTGCTGTACTGTGATAATATTACTCTAGCCTTGAGAGAGGGGAGCTTGATTTGCTGAGGATGAATTGCTGATAACAGTTGCTCGCTCTTCTTCCAATGCAAAAGCATTACACTCATGTCTAATTCTAAAGCAGTGGATGTAGTGCCATGGTGCAGTCCAAAAAGGTCCACTTCCTTTAATGCATTGTTCCCTATTCAACCTTGTCATTCAATAGGTAAAAAATTAAGTGAAGGGACCCTTTTTGAATGCAGCATATATATATACACAATATATATATATGGACTACTTTAAGTTGTAATCATATAATACCTTATTTGAATTCAAAATCATGTAGGACCAACCTATATTGAAATAATCAGACTGGACACCGCTTCCAGTGAATACAAAGGAACAGTTTTAGAAAAATAAAGGTGCAACAACTAAACTAAAGTAATACAGAAAGGAAAAGTTTACGAAACTAAGCAGTACAGAAAGGAACATTTAAACAACGATACCCCACTCTCGATAGCTGATTAGCAATTCAGATCAATCTATGGCAGATTCCTAGCAGTTACTTAAGACGAAAGTTAGTCTTAACAGGGGTGTCGTTAGTAACACAAATGTTTACTTTCGTTAATATTTGGTAATCAAAGCATCGTTAAATCAGTCTCATATAGATGTTTTGGTTCAGAAGGCAGTTCTCACTCTTGCGAGATAAAGATGCTCTTTGCGTCCATTCAACCTTACGAGAATGATCTACTATAAAGACAGCTACTTTGGATTCTAGCTTTAAACGCAGAATGATAATTGCCTTGTAAAAGCCACATCAATTTATATAAATCACATACAAATAAACAGTTACTATAGTGTTAACTAAAAGCATGAATTGAAAGCAATAATACTTTTCTTACATTGTACCTCAAACAAAACGTTAATTTTACTTTAAGGTCTGCTTATTCTCAAGTTCATAAGAGGATAAAAACACTATGTGTTGAATACTTAACAGAATTTCACTGCCTCTTCCAGCCTGTCCATATCTCATGGAAACAGGCGCTCAAAGGGTCTCCTGCAGGGAAGGAAAGTTCATATTCCAGGGTCTGTCTTCTTTACGTTGCGTCTCCACACCAGGGGAAGAAATAAATGTTTTTGCAAAAACAAGAGGCATTAACTATTTAGGTATTCCACTGAAACAGCAAATCCTCCACACGATATGCACTCTTCGTCCGAGTATATCTGGGACATTCCACCGCAGACTCCGGCACTGCTAGCTTAATAATGTCCAACTATGTGACAGCTCGCTCGAGCGGTGATGTCAGACCCGGAAGAAACACACACACAGCACTGCGAGTGAATGTGAATGCGCTGCTTGCGTGTTTATTAACAAAATAAAAAGTTTAAACAAAACAACTAGACAAACAAACAAACAGTGGATGAACACGAAACAAACAAGGATCATGCTGAGCTATGTCTGCACGAGTAGCAATCGTTATTTATATTTTTGTTTTAGTTTTCCTTTCTCCTCTCTCCTGTTCTCCACACACCGAACACCCAACCCTGAGTGAGTGACTCGTTCATCTATATATACAGCTGTGCTGGGATTCAATTACTAATTAATCATTGACTTGAATCCCAGCACGTGAACGAATTTGTGCAATCCCTGTGTCCACATCCTAATACCCATTTTATCTGCATGTGAAGTAATTGTGCAATCCCTGTGCCAAAATACAAATATACATTTTAACAGCACTTGTGACACACAGCCCAGTTTATACCCCACGCACCAGTATATCCACACCAACAATAACACAACATAAAACACAAAAATACGCACAGGAGCGGGGCACCCCGCTACAAACTATCTTCCTCTGGTGATCAGTTGGGATTTGATTTGATTCCAAGTACTTTTAGGATTTTAGACATCTTACGTGGCGGACTCCGACACCAAGGCAAACACTGGGGTCATTATTCCGTATCAGAGTTTCCGAAAACAGTATCTCTGTTCAAGCCGATCGCAGACTGCGGGTCTTCAAATTGTCAAAGTTCAGAGCCTTGTTCTGCATGTCAGGGAGCCCTGCTTGTCCTTTTCTAATCCTCTTCTCACCCAAGTGATTGGATAGTTTGTTTATTTGGGACTGTGTCCGAGTCCACGCAGGGTGTTTTCCAATTGGCTGTTCTTGTTCCGAGACGGCTCAGTGTTCTCATTTGGTCCGCTGATTTGCCCCTGTCGGCTGGATTTATGAGGTGGACTGTTCTCTGTTCGTGGTGTTGGAGCATTCAAAACCATCTGGTTTTTACCTTGTGTAAGACACCCCCTGGTGCCACAGGATTTATTCAACAATGGTGAAGATAACCCACTTGTCCAGTATTTAGTTTACGACTCTTTTTAAATACATTCTTTTTAAATGCATTCTCATAGCTGAAATGCATTTTGGACAGACGGAAAATGTGAACATGTCCATAAGCACCGCAATAAACTGTCTGGTGTGGGTTTTGTGCAGTGGCTCAGTCCTTAATATAATGACATTAATGGTAATTTAGCAACTTTGAAATAAGGCTAGGATCACACATGTGACTAAGCAGGTAAAAATAGAATGAAAGGAAAGAAATGATCTTTACCCAGCAGCCTGTGGTCTAGCAGCATATTCAATCATAAAGAGAGCTGGTATCTAACCTCTTGATATGAAAGTTGATTAAACATTGTGGAAGATATAGACCTGAGATTATCAAGCATCTAGCCCATGCTGCGTCTTACAGGGCTCATTTTCTATATGCCTCAGGAACTAAACTGTTCAAAGGAGGTCAACAGGCTACCATTTGGGTTTTCTGCAATGAGAAATCCTTAAAGTGAATATAAGATGAAATGTATAACAATCCAACCACACAAGCTCGTTATGAGATGATTTTAGCCCCCTAAAATGGAAATGTATTTGGCCTGCCCTATGCACAGCGGCCTCTTCTTTTATCATTAGAAGTCCTGATTAACTGAAATAATCGTGATTTCTTCTCAGGCGTCCCACTAACCCAGCCTGTCGAGATCCCTGTCCAATTAATAGGCATTTGGCGCTTGCTTGCATCTTCTGACACACAGAGTGACATTTCATTCAGAGTGGATTTGACAAACACCAAAGAAATTAGGAATTAATTTTAAACCCTGTTTAGCACAGAGCCTTATCAAAGCGACAAAAGCCTTTGTCTGTAAGAAACAAGGTGCAGAGCTGATATGCCTAAATTGGCTCCAGGCATCTGTATGTGTTTATGAGTGACAGTTGTGCTAATCATCTTCAATGGAAATTAAGTCCAGAAAGCTGATGGTGGGTCACAGCAAAAGGTTTCTAAGATATCACTGGAAAAAATCTGTATGCTACAGTAAATGCTGCAAGACAAGCTGTTATTAAACACAGCTTAGATAAGAGAGCACCTAGGCTAACTGAATTTACAATCAGGTAGAATGCCCATTGCATAACTTAAGAGGAAGATAATGTGTTGCTTCTGGAGCATAGCCTTTGCATAGAAGTTAATTTAGGGAAATATGACACCTTGCAAAGTGAGTCAGGGCTGTAAAGCAAAGCCAATCATTTCAAGTAGATGCACTGAAAGATAAATGGTGACATCCAGCAATTCCAATTTTATTCAACACAAGAACCTTCAGATAAGCCAAGCGATACCATGATAATCTCTGGTCATGCCGATTAAGATTTACATTAAGGGACCAACATGGTACATTATTATTCAACAACTGAATAATGGGGAGGGTTGTCCAGTGTTGTTGCATATTCGGCAGGCTACAGACTGGTGTTAATCAAAAAGCAATTTTCTCGAACGCACAAACTGTGAATACATCCTTGAACATTTGAAGCCCTTAATTAAATTCGTTAAAGGTTTTGCAGGCAGCTGGAAATATTGAAAGACGTTACAGGTCCATTTATAGAAAATAATGAATTACACATCTATAAATGTCTTATAAAGGGTGTATAACACACTGATAGGTGATGACAAACATTATCAGCCTTGTTGCATAAAAAATGTAATAAATAAATATGTAGAAATAAATAAACCTTTACAAATCTTGTGGATTTATAGCATGACATGAAGCTTACCACAACAATTATATTGGTAGTCAACTCTAATAATTATCATGTTTATAGATGAATCTTAAGCATGACCAATCCATTGGTTAGTTTTTTAGGATGCTGTTCCATGGATGTAGTACTGTAAGGGATCTTCAGAGTTATTTTTCTGTACATTTTACTTGAGTAACATTTACATTGAGGATGTACATTCAGATGTATGTTACAATTTAGAGTTTTACAATTTCTTGTAGATAATCTCTTATCCAATTGTGATGAAACTTGATTCGGATATTAGTTAAAACAAGTTACTGATCCAAGTACCATCAGTCTTTATAAATGTATGTATTGTATGTCATGCTTGGGAAGCAGGGGGGTGAAATCCTACAGTGATGCTGCTTCTCCAGAATGGCCCATTGAGTTATCACTTGAGACCGTTCTATGAGGCGCCTAAGCATGTCTCCCTGGAACAGCTTTGAAGACAAAATAGAAATCCTAAAGTGCATTAAAGACTTATCTCTAGCAGAGCCTTTGAAAGATTGACGATTAACTTCCTATACTTGGGCTCAGCCTGTGACGTCAATCAAATGCCCTTTAAAATCTATAGAAACAATTTCTGAACTTTTCAGACCACTGAATACATTTTGAATTAACCATGGTGATGACATTAATAACACTCCACGCTGCTGCATTAATTACCCGATCCAGAGTGCTGTCCAAGGGAAGTCTAATAAATTGTGCCTCCCTACTGTTCAAGGATATTGGCTGTATGCTTATTGAGGATTTTTATCTGCAGAGATGTGAAATTATGTTTGACCTGTCTGGTTATTAAGTGTAAGGAAGAACAAAAACACCCTGCCTTGCATTGATGATATTTGGGGCTGGATTAGTTGACAGACTGGTAGTCTGAGTAATGAGCTTTGATATTGTTCTGTTATCCCCGGTAATATACAGTAGGTGCTAGGGTTGCTACGATTAAATCGAAAATCAATTTTTCAATCAATGCCATTCTTCATTATATACACCGAGATAAATACTGGATCATCGATTACATACTTACATTTTTGCAACATGCATAGTTAATAACATTTTTTAAGTTTATCAATGAAACTGCACCGAACGCCCTGCCTTGCTATTTACAGTATTTCTGCCAAAGACAAGCAGTGGGCGTGCTCTTCTTTTCCTGCTTAAGTGTTAACTAGCATCTGATTGGCTGGTCCCATCCTGACTACCAGCGAATCAGTTTTGCTTTCTTATGACATGAATAATGTGAATGCCCCACCACCTTACCTCAAAACTCCAAACTATTGCTGAAATTTTGTGCATGATGCACCCACTGTGTAATACCACTAACACATTTTAAACACATTTTTCAAAGATATGTTGTTACTTTATTCCTGTTTAAGTCATGCTGATTTATTCACTTTTCCTTTTTTATTTCTTTACTATTCTGTACATCTATGAACTACGAATTCCTTCAAGTAGGATATTGGCGAAAGAGATAAAGAATACTTAAATTGCATTAAATTGAAAACCAGTATTTATTTTACTTTGTTAAATTATTCTAGTCTGTTAGTGAGGTTATTAATGAATACTCCAGTTTGGGCAATAAAGCTGTCCAAACATTTCATGCATTCTCTATGTACTGCACCTATTGGTATTTGTGCTGTGGATACATTATTATTTTAGTCTTCTTGTATAAAAAATCCTCCCCCAGTATTTCCCTTGTGGGCTTTTACATGGTTATATATATACGAGTGTCTGAAAATAGAACTGCAACACCTACTTGGCTGAACAGCATTCGGCAGCTAAGAAAAAATGCAGAGAGAATAATGAAGATTTCTTCTTGTTTTTGTTATTTTACATCAATGCCACATTAAGGAAGGAATCCGATCTAAAGCCTGTGTATGCATTTGGAGGTATTTTTTGTTCTGTTATCAAAATATGGGTCAGCTCTGCAGAGTAATAATGCAATAACCAGAAGCAATACATCTCCACAATGAAGCCCTTGGCCACAATACATCATTATCAACATCCAGATACAATCTGGAATGGCAGAGCCACTGTTTAGCAATATTGGACACAATGCATCAACTGCCACCCCTTATATGCTAATGCTATTAAATACACTGCTGTGTCCATAAAAGTCTCTCGCGGTTGGAATATTGACAGGAGCCCAGCCTCACCTGTCATTGGCATGATTAGAACTTGTGATTGAAAATGTAATTATGCCTCATAAGGCAGTCCATTGACCACAAGAGAGTGTTTTGTAAATGTTAAAAATATTTTGCATAATAGGATTGTGGCAGGATAGGGCTATGGCTCAAGATGAAACAAGGAAGCTGCAGTGAAGCGCTGTTTGTGCACGTTTATTAAACAATTACAAACAAAACAAAGAAACAAAAGTTCAAACAAAACAAATACGTAAACTTCTAAAGCAGTGTGGAGTAGTGTGGAGTAGTGGTTAGGGCTTTGGACTCTTGACCGGAGGGTTGTGGGTTCAATCCCTGGTGGGTAACACTGCTGCTGTACCCTTGAGCAAGGTACTTTACCTAGATTGCTCCAATAAAAACCCAACTGTATAAATGGGTAATTGTATTTAAAAAATAATGTAATTGTATGTAAAAATAATGTGATATCTTGTAACAATTGTAAGTCGCCCTGGATAAGGGCATCTGCTAATAAATAAAAAATAAATAAATAATATTGTCCAGCCTGGGCCAAGCCTTCACTAAACTCTTCAAAATACAGGTCAAACACTCACCCCAAACTCCTTCAAACAAAAGGGTTTTTTCTCCCTTTTATATGCCTAATTGGAGAATGGCCACACCTGTGATTGTTAGCAGGGATAGATGTAACCTATCCCTGCCAAACGTACATCTATTTACACCGACAGGGCTTCCGCTCTGCTGCAAGGATGGACAGAGAATTCTCACACACTGAATGTGGCAACTTGCAAAGAAGATTTAACAGGCTTCAGTTGCTGTGAACGATTAATCGTATGTTTGGGGCATTGCACGTTTTCATATACAGAAGATTGGTGAAACACAAATGCTGAACTGATGTAGCATGGTTATGTTTGATTTAGAGTAGGAGATGTAAACCAAAGAGAACTTAAAGAAAGCAAGAAGCTGTTTGTTTTGCCAACATTCTCGTTTGATTTGAAAAATTGAAAAAGTACCAGGAAATTCTTGTCGCCATACATTTTTAAGACAATTTGAATGCCTTCAGAATATGAAACACAAATACATGTAGCGAAGACAAAAATGAAATAAACACAAATCCGTGTCACAGATGGGACATACTTATTGGGTCAGTGCTGGGAATGCATATCGTTGCCTGTACATTACTGTATGCCACACTTACATTACACAGAACCACTTTACCAATGATGAGGAAACTTGAGTATCACAATCTGGCGGTATATTGAGCCTGTCTATATGGCACGTTTACATTTCAATTGTGTGAAATGCACCAAATTTGTTCTTTTCGTACACTGTCATGCATTCACGTGTAGTGGTCAGTGTTGTTTGATGCGCGGCCATCATGGATGCTGCTGAACCATGAGAATGAGACCAGGAAATTAGATTTGTGCTTGAAAAAAACACTCGTCCAGGGCGATCCATTGTTTTGTACAGTGGTTGAGACGCTCGCTCAGGAACTATGAAGTTGGTACTTCACTGCCAGGTTCTGTTAATGGCAAAACATAATGGTATATGAGTAACAAGTTATAAACGTAGGGTGAATAGATACATTTGGAAAATAAACGCTAAAAATCAACAAGAAAAATAGACAATATGTACCCGACACCTTATAGTATGAATTATTATGCATCGCCTCACTTCTTTCTATCTAGAGTTTGAAAGCTTGTATTTTTTTGCAAAGCATAGACTTCATATAACACATGCAGTCACCTCTTTGAAGTGCAAACACATTACATTTTTTTTTATGAATAATATGAATGAAACAGTAAGTTGAAAGCCCTGCAGGTGCATATACATTTCAGCAGCTGGTTTAATTTTGGCTGTCTCCATTTCAAAGATGGCAGATGCAATAAAAATAGGTTGGCGGATATTCTGTTTTTTGGATACTAATGCAGGAAATAAGAGCCTGTCAGATTTATTAGAGTTTACTTTATTTAATATCTCTTCCCATAGACACTGAACTTGCTATTTTAAAGGACATTGCTCAGGCTTAAAATAAGGCTTTTATTCCCCTGGTGTTTCAGTTATCCTATTATGGTAGCTGTTGTACCTAACTCAGACTACTGTGGTGGAAACTGGGATATGTATTTTTTAACCAGAGATAACACCTTGCCCAGGACTAGAATCCCACAATTCACTGCAGACATGATGGATTTCCAAGAAAACTAAGGAAAGTGATTTTTTTTTTTAAAGAAAGGCACGAAAAGTATTTCTTATAAAATATAAATGGTTAGTTAGTTTGATCACGACAGGATCTATATTTAATAACAGTGTCAGTCTGTGAATGATTGATACTCAATATTTGTGTAAACGTGGGAAACCGAGGGACCGCATTGTTTTGTGTTGAGTAATTAACACATATTATTGCATCTAATTAAGAGCTAACAGCTTCACATTCCTTAAAGGTAATTACTCGGAAAATAGTTTTTAGCACACTCCACTAGTACACTGGTAACTGTACAGAAGGCCCTTTAAGAATTACATTCTGTAGTGAAAATTATAGTCCTTTGAGTCTTTTCAAATTAATCCAGTGAGCCCTGTGTAACTGTTTGTATTATGATTATTATTTTATCTTAAAAGACTACTGTTGTACTATATACAGTATGTGCATGGGAATTAACTGGAGTGGTACTGTCATTTTACACATGTTATATTTAGTGGATTATAATTTCTACAAACTGGGTTGTTGCATTGATTTCCAGCTGATGAATGTCCTTGTTTTTCAGTCTGGATTAGTGTGTAGTTAAATCGAAGTAAAATCAACATCTCCTTCAATACAAAATAGCCTACAGTAGGCCTGGGGGCAGGGTAGATATGGAGATTATTTTATCATTAGTACGGATGGAAAACAGAGATACTGTAAATGTTTGTTAGCAGAGCATCACATCAGACATTGCCCAATAGCTTTAGCTGTTTAGTCCAGGGTTGTATCTGCACCATTTTTTATGTCTTTATTTTTTGATAGCTCACTGTTGATGTACACCTATGTCTGTTAATACCTTTTATTCTTATTACAGTACGTGGTTTGCTGTGAAAGGAAAACATGCAAGGTGAAATAACAGGCTGACAATGCTGTGACTATATGTGCTTAACTTCTGTATCGGGGATATTTGGGTTCAGATCTCAGCACTGCCTGTGAACACCTTCTTGGAGGGCTGCAAGTTTCCTGACCTCAGTTCTGCTGGGTATGTGACAGGGGTTAATGGCTCTCTTCCAGGAAAGCATTGGAAATCCTCTTAGCTAACTACGTGCTTGAATGATGATCAGGAGCATGCATGAGCTGCGGGACAGGCAGGACCCACTCTGGCAACATTGCTGGAGTTGAACTTAAATTAGTTTTACAATGAGAAATGATGACAGTGAATGTCAATCATTTTGCCATATTGTCTTGAGCCCTTATGATTAAACAGTAGCTTAGGAACAAAATTTAAATGTTGACAAATTTATCTAAATCGCAAACAATGTACTTTATTATTGGTCCGTAGTTTTTGTTGCGTATTTTTTTTTTTAAACATGCATTAGGTTTGAGATCAGGTTCACATCTACTCAATGAGAGGGAGTTCTCAGTTAAAATGGATCAGATAGTAATGCAGGGCTACAACCTGAATTATCAGCCAACAGAGGGAGTAACACTTGAGCTGTTGTCAGCAACCCATAATGTCTGAACTTATCACAGAGGGAATCTGCATTATTTCAGGAAGCTATAATATATACATTATGTATCACTTGTTGTTGGGTTGCTGCCAAGTCATTTCTTAGTGTTTGTAATACAGTTTTTAGCCAAGTGTCATCAAAAACAGGCCTATCACTTCATATTGTTTTTGACATTGCTGCTTTCTCTCAGCGCAGAGGCCTGGGCTGTGTTTTTTTAGCATGTGTGTCTGTGAAGTGTAACTAAAGTGCCATAAGTAGGCTCCATGTAGACCTTGTTTTATAGCCAGATGGCGTGTTTTGAACTGCTGGCTCAAAAGCCGGCACTGTGGGTAAATTATTACAGCAAACTGATATTAATAATTTACAGCAGCACTCCATGATGTTACATTTGACAAAAGAGAGAGAGAGAGCGCGAGCGAGAGAGAGAGAACGAGAACCTGAGCTTCACCAGATTTCGTTTAGTCAAACACATTGAACCCCCTCCCCTCAGAACATATGTCAAACAAGCTGTAATTCAAAATCTATACAGTCATAATATAACAGGAAATACAACGCCGGCTATAAAACCGACACTGTGTTTTTTGTTTGAATCCACCCTTTAGGATGTCGCTACTCTGTTCTATGGCACTATTCAATCAGTCTGAGAGACCTGGATATGCCACTGCATTAGAAAAACTAATTAAAAACAAACTGGAAAATTAGATTGAATAAAAGTCGCCTTACCACATAACACAGAAATATAGCCAGACATATTTTTGAGATTGAATCCACCCATAGTGTTGGTGACTCAGTTCCAGCCAAGCTTTTTTTTTTTTTTTTGCTAGGTTGGAACTCAGTTTCTTGAGTGACTGCTGGCACAATATGTAATGCCTTTTGAGTTAAACCACTGTTCTACTGTTTGCATCTAAAGTGTGGTTTTTTTTTTTTAGAAGTCATTACAATACATGTAGTCTTAATTATTTGTAGCTTCAGTCAGCTACATTCCTTATGATGTCACACTGTTCATTGGAATTAATGGAGCTTTACTAATCTGGATTTAATACAATATTCTTATTTGGTATCAATTGGGTGTAATAGTTTACAAAGCGCTTAGAATTAAGTAAAAAGACAATTGAATTGAGAATTTATCAAGGTAAAGTTAAAATACTAAAAGAGGAATGCATTATATATATATATATATATATATATATATATATATATATATATATATATATATATATATATATATACAGTACTAAATCAAATCCATATTTGGTGTGACCACCCTTTGCCTTCAAAACAGCATCAATTCTTCTAGGTACACTTGCACAAAGTCAGGATTTTGTAGGCATATAGTCAGGTGTATGATTAAACAATTATACCAAACAGGTGCTAATGATCATCAATTCAATATGTAGGTTGAAACACAATCATTAACGGAAACAGAAACAGCTGTGTAGGAGGAATAAAACTGGGTGAGGAACAGCCAAACTCAGCTAACAAGGTGAGGTTGCTGAAGACAGTTTACTGTCAAAAGTCATACACCATGGCAAGACTGAGCACAGCAACAAGACACAAGGTAGTTATACTGCATCAGCAAGGTCTCTCCCAGGCAGAAATTTCAAGGCAGACAGGGGTTTCCAGATGTGCTGTCCAAGCTCTTTGAAGAAGCACAAAGAAACGGGCAACGTTGAGGACCGTGAGGCGCAGTGGTCGGCCAAGGAAACTTACTGCAGCAGATGAAAGACACATCATGCTTACTTCCCTTCGCAATCGGAAGATGTCCAGCAGTGCCATCAGCTCAGAACTGGCAGAAAACAGTGGGACCCTGGTACACCCATCTACTGTCCGGAGAAGTCTGGTCAGAAGTGGCCTTCATGGAAGACTTGCGCCAAAAAGCCATACCTCCGACGTGGAAACAAGGCCAAGCGACTCAACTATGCACGAAAACACAGGAACTGGGGTGCAGAAAAATGGCAGCAGGTGCTCTGGACTGATGAGTCAAAATTTGAAATATTTGGCTGTAGCAGAAGGCAGTTTGTTCGCCGAAGGGCTGGAGAGCGTACACGAATGAGTGTCTGCAGGCAACAGTGAAGCATGGTGGAGGTTCCTTGCAAGTTTGGGGCTGCATTTCTGCAAATGGAGTTGGGGATTTGGTCAGAATTAATGGTCTCCTCAATGCTGAGAAGTACAGGCTGATACTTATCCATCATGCAATACCATCAGGGAGGCATCTGATTGGCCCCAAATTTATTCTGCAGCATGACAACAACCCCAAACATACAGCGAAAGTCATTAAGAACTATCTTCAGCGTAAAGAAGAACAAGGAGTCCTGGAAGTGATGGTATGGCCCCTACAGAGCCCTGATCTCAACATCATCGAGTCTGTCTGGGATTACATGAAGAGAGAGAAGCAACTGAGGCTGCCTAAATCCACAGAAGAACTGTGGTTAGTTCTCCAAGATGTTTGGGCCAACCTACCTGCCGAGTTCCTTCAAAAACTGTGTGCAAGTGTACCTAGAAGAATTGATGCTTGATGCTGTTTTTGAAGGCAAAGGGTGGTCACACCAAATATGGATTTGATTTAGATTTTTCTTCTGTTCACTCACTTTGCATTTAGTTAATTGATAAATATAATCTATTAACATGTCTATTTTTGAAAGCATTCTTACTTTACAGCATTTTTTCACACCTGCCTAAAACTTTTGCACAGTACTGTATATATATACAGTGCCTATAGAAAGTCTACACCCCCTTGAACTTTTTTCACATTTTGTTGTGTCAGTGCCTCAGAGTTTCATGCATTTAAATGAGGATTTTTTCCACTTATCTACATACCATACTCCAAACTGTTAAGGGGAAAAAAGTTATATATTAAAAATACAAAACTGAAAGATCATAATTGGATAAGTCTCCACCCCCACTTGGTGGAAGCACCTTTGGCAGCAATTACAGCTGTGAGTCTGTTGGGATAGGTCTCTACCAACTTTGCACACCTAGATTTGGCAATATTTGACCATTCTTCATTACAAAACTGTTCAAGCTCTGTCAAGTTTCTTGGGGAGCATTGATGGACAGCAATCTTCAAGTCATGCCACAAATTTACAATTCGATTTAGGTCAGGCCTCTGACTGGGCCACTCAAGGACATTTACCTTTTTGTTCCTTAGCCACTCCAGTGTAGCTTTGGCTGTGTGCTTTGGGTCGTTGTCATGCTGAAAGGTGAACTTCCGTCCCAGTTTCAGCTTTCTTGCAGAGGGCAGCAGGTTTTCCTCAAGGACTTCTCTGTACTTTGCTCCATTCATTTTCCCTTCTATCCTGACAAGTGCCCCAGTCCCTGCCGATGAGAAACATCCCCATAACATGATGCTGCCACCACCATGCTTCACAGTAGGGATGGTGTTCTTTGGGTGATGTGCTGTTTTGGGTTTGCGCCAAACATAACGCTTTCCATTTAGGCCAAAAAGTTCCATTTTAGTTTTGTCAGACCACAAAACTTTTTGCCACATGGCTACAGAATCTCCTGAGTGTTTTTTTGCATATTTCAAATGGGATTCAAGGTGGGCTTTCTTGAGTAATGGCTTCCTTCTTGCCACCCTACCATACAGGCCAGATTTGTTGAGTGCTTGGGATATTGTTGTCACATGCACACTTTGACCAGTCTTGGCCATAAAAGCCTGTTGCTCTTGCAAAGTTGCCATTGACCTCTTGGTAGCCTCGCTGGATCAGTCTCCTTCTTCCTTGGTCATCCAGGAGGGGCGTTCTGATCTAGGCAGGGTCTTGGTGGTGCCATACACCTTCCACTTCTTAATAATCGCACAGCCTTCTTCAACTCATACCAAAGATTCTCAATCGGATTTAGATCGAGACTTTGACTAGGCCATTCCAGAGCCTTGATTTTATTCTTCTTAAACCATTCTGAAGTAGATTTTGATGTGTGCTTTGGATCGTTGTTGTGTTGGAACGTCCAGTTGAGCTTTAAACCAAGTTTTGTAGCAGAGAGTTTCAGATGATTGGCCAATATCTTTTGGTATGCTATGGATTTCTTTTTACCATGTATTGGAGCTACATTCCCTGTGCCATTAGAGGAAAAACAGACCCATAGAAGGATATTACCCCTCCATGCTTGACAGTAGGTATGGTGTTCTTTTCTTTGTACACCTCACTAGACTTTCTCCAAATGTAATGATCGGTGTGACCAAATAGCTCAATTTTTGTTTCATCACCACAAAACCTTTGACCAGAACTCATATCCATCATTCAAATGCAGTTTTGTAAACTTTAAGTGATTGTCCTTGTGGCGTTTTCCTTGGCCTGCGACTATTGAGACCTTCACCATGCAATACTCGAACTGTGTGGTGAATTCACTTTGAATATCTTTGGCAGTAAATATCGGATTGTTATTAACCTTCCTTACAACTCTTCTACTTGTTCTTGGGGAAAACTGCTTTTTTCCAGACCGAGGGAGCGTTGTGACAGTACCATGAGACTTGTACTTCTTGATAATAGAAACAATATTTAAAATTGGGATACTCAAATGCTTGGAAATCTTCTTGTATCCTTCTCCAGCTTTATGACAATAAATACTTTTCTGCCTAAGGTCTTCAGATAGCTCTTTACTTTTTCCCATATTGACTTATTGGTAATGACAGCAATCATCCTATGCCTAACCCTTTTACACTCTCTAAGAATGTTCACCTACAATCCAGCATTTTCTAGACTTTTCTAGAATTAGGTTCTGCATTTTCATATTGAAATTTCTAGCACCTTGTAGACAATAATATCATAGCATCAAAGGGTATGAATACTTTTGAATTAGCATTTTTGGAGTTTTGCAAAAAAAAATTGCTGAAATAAATAATTGTAAACATCTATTTCTTGTAACTTGTTTTCCTCATCCACAAAAGAAAAGCTTTTGCTACAAAAGATTTTTCCTAAAATTCCTTGTTTTCAAGAAATTTTGAGAAATGATAAATTTCCAATGGGGTATGTAAACTTTTGACTACAACTGTATATAAACACAGTATATGCTACCTTCCAATTAAAATGCACAGATATGCATATATCTGACAATAGTTTATTAGTAGTATTTTTTATCTTAAGTTATTATAACAACTCACAATAACATCTTTCTCAGCCCTTTGTAGCTCAGAGGTAGACAATTTAGTCTTTGAAAGTCAGTCTAAGCACAAATATAAAATATTTTTTATTTATAAGTTAAACCGAGGTCCTTTTGTAAGTGGCTCTGCAGCAACAGTTGTTGATGAATTGTTTAACCCCTAGTCTCTAAGTCGCTTTGGATAAAAGCATCTGCTAAATGACTAATTCATACTTCTGCTTTATCAAAATAATTTCTTTGGGAGGTTTGAAAGCCCAGACCTGTGTCGTTCTCAGGTTACATAAGCATTCGAGTGCAAATCATTAAGCCTACATCAAATAATAAGAATACATGAATTATTAAATCCACAGCACCGACTCTCGAGAAGAAATAGTGATTTTTTTCAGTTTTATATACCGTCCTCGAGGAATCAATGAGATAAATGTAACATATTTAATGAGGTGCCATGACTACCATTGAGCTGTAAATGCCCATTTTGGTGCCATTTGAAGTTCTTTGTATGCCTCTTTGTGTATTTTACAGGAAATAACCGTTGCTATGGAACTGCAACAAGTATGGTGGTGCATAAGAGCAGCTCCCTTTCAGTCACCAAGTTCAAAATGTGTTTGAAAAAAATGTCAGCTTACATTGATTTCTTTTAGTTGTTGTCCATTTGTGTTGATCTATAATGTTTGACAGAAGCATATATTCATGTTTTCTGATACCCGTAAGAGACGTTTGTTTTACTACACATTTCAAAATTTAATGACTGCATCCTGAGAAGCTGAAAGCCACTGAATTGGTATGATGGGTTAGCTCAATGATTGATTGACCGGACCTTTTTAAAGAGCACATTTAGAAAACACCACCAGATTGATGAAAAACATTGCAATTACAACCGTGAGCAGCCTAAAGCAAAAGTCTGATACATTGCTGGCATAAACACTGTTGATTTAAATTAGTGCAAACTGTTGATTGTGGAATCTAACACTGCCAGTGCTGCTGTGAGCGGGGAAATTCACTAATTTGAAGGTTAATCAGTGATAAATTGTCAAAAACACAATTCAGTTTAAAATTAGGATTGGGAATCATATATATATATATATATATATATATATATATATATATATATATATATATATATATATATATATATATATTTGCCAAGTTCCACGTGATTTGATTGACTCTTGTAATTCTGATATTTGCATAAATCCCGACTAAACAATATTTTATTTTCAGGACGTTTCGGGCAAAGCCCTTCCAAAGCTGTTTAAAAAGAAAAGTAAACACAGTGCAGTAAACTTGTTGTTATTCAAGATTTGTAATTATACAAAAATCTTTGGATGGTGTCATGATTATTAGAATAGAATGTTCATTCCCAGAGGTTCCAAAGTTCCTTTTGTTTCCGAGCAACATTTGTTCCATAGCAGTGATTGATCACACAGACTGTGATGTCTTCTAATAATCATTTTTTATAGAATTGTATAATTACAATTCTTGAATAACAACAAGTTTACTGCACTGTATTTACTTTTCTTTTTAAACAGCTGAAGGGCTTTTGCTCAAAACGTCCTGAAAATAAGATTTTTTAACCTTTTAAACCTTTTGTGTACATTTTTTTTTAAAAACTTTTCTTTCATATACAGTGCCTATAGAAAGTCTACACCCCCTTTCAAAATGTTCACCTTTTGTTGCCTTATAGCCTGGAATTAAAATGCATCAAAATATTTTTTTTTCATTTATCTACCCCACAACTACCCCACAACTTCCAAGTGAAAAAAATATTCTAGAAATTTGTAGAAAATTAATTCAAAATAAAAACTGAAATAGCTTGGTTGGATAAGTGTCCACCCCCCTTGTAATAGCAATCCTAAATTAGCTCAGGTGTAACCAATCGCCTTCAAAGTCACACACCAAGTTAAGTGGCCTCCACCTGTGTTAAATTGTAGTGATTCACATGATTTCAGGATAAATTCAGCAGTTCCTGTAGGTTCCCTCTGCTGGGTAGTCCATTTCAAAGCAAAGACTCAACCATGAGCACCAAGACACTTTCAAAAGAACTCCAGGACAAAGCTGTTGAAAGGCACATCAGGGGATGGGTATAAAAAATATCAAAGGGCTTGAATATCCCTTGGAGCACGGTCAAGACGATTATTAAGAAGTGGAAGGTGTATGGCACCACCAAGACCCTGCCTAGATCAGGCCATCCCTCCAAACTGGATGACCAAGCAAGAAGGAGACTGATCAGAGAGGCTACCAAGAGGCCAATGGCAACTTTGCAAGAGCTACAGGCTTTTATGGCCAAGGCTGGTCAAAGTGTGCATGTGACAACAATATCCCAAGCAGGGACTGGGGCACTTGTCAGGATAGAAGGGAAAATGAATGGAGCAAAGTGCAGAGAAGTCTTTGAGGAAAACCTGCAAGAAAGCTGAAACTGCGATGGAAGTTCACCTTTCAGCATGACAACAACCCAAAGCACACAGCCAAAGCTACACTGGAGTGGCTAAGGAACAAAAAGGTAAATGTCCTTGAGTGGCCCAGTCAGAGCCCTGACCTAAATCGAATATTTGTGGCATGACTTGAAGATTGCTGTCCATCAACGCTCCCCAAGGAACTTGACAGAGCTTGAACAGTTTTGCAAAGAAGAATGGTCAAACATTGCCAAATCTAGGTGTGCAAAGTTGGTAGAGACCTATCCCAACAGACTCACAGCTGTAATTGCTGCCAAAGGTGCTTCCACCAAGTATTAACTCAGGGGGATGGAGACTTATCCAATTATGATCTTTCAGTTTTGTATTTTTAATATATAATTTGTTTTTCAATGAAAACTTTTTTCCCCTTAACAGTGTGGTGTATGGTGTGTAGATAAGTGGAAAAAAATCCTCATTTAAAATGCATGAAACTTACTGTACATGTGACCTTAAAGAGAATGTTTGTAGGTCTGACAATTTAAAAAGAAAAGTTTACTGTCATTGCGCGCACGTTTTCCTATCCTCCAGTGCATTTTCATTGCTTTTTTTTAATGCAGTTTGAATATTAAAAGGATACAGTCTGTAAGTGGCTACAAGTAGCCATATTCATTGAAGACAGTAGCTGGACGTGTTAATTTGACGGAGGGAGTGGGTGAAAGCTGGACCAAAATAAAACTACATATTAGAAAATAATTATCATTATAAACTACATCAGAATGTAGTTTAGAAATAAATGGAACAACTTTTGTAGCTTGTATGCAAGGAACAATAAATGCTACCATCTACTAATAATGAACTAAAAACCACACAATATATACAATGACTAAATCAGTGTTATTTAAAATAAAGCTTGAAATACATTATTCTACAATAGTGACATACCCTATCAGTGCCTGTAACTCTTGTCAAAGATTAAACATTACACCCGAGGAAAAGGCAAAATTTGCACAAAACAAAATTAAACAAGCATACAGTACCTATCAACATCTATTTCAAAGTCAAAGTGGTGCTTTCTTTCTTCACATATGTTAAGGATTGACCAGTTCCATCAATGCTGTTTGTTTGATCGAGGGAACACCACACATTCAATAATGTTTTTTTTTTTCTGCAGTGGTTGGTTTTAGCCTAACATCCGCCTCAACACTATCTTTTGAAGGAGTCTGCTACATACAGGCAAAATTATCCTTCAAGATTAATTGTGGTTGTTGTGGACAGTGCACATGTTTAGTCCAAAGAAAATGTGATTAATTACAGTTTAAGATGGAACTAAGTGCAAATATATGAATATGTGTCATTATGATTGAAAATGGAAATGAGTAAACAATGCACAGCTGCTGTAGTGTGAAATGGGTTTATCTATTAGTTATTCATGCAAATTGACATTACCACATTCATTTGTGGTACGGTAAAATATGAAATGCAAACTCTTTTTTTTAGATATTTATTTGTTTAGATATTTATTTATCAGGAAAATGAAAGAGCCACTTAATAATATGTATTCCTTGTTACTTTGCCATCAGTAGTCGATTGAACCTTTAGACAACCCCGCACTTCAGTATGACAGATTGAAAAGCTGGTTACACTCGTAACAGGTGTAAACCCTCCTTTGGGATTCCCTGTTGACTCTGGAGTTCAGGAGGTCAGAGGTCGTGTCAGTACAGCAGTGAAGCATCCAGTAGGTTTTTTAACAACTGGATAAAAAGGTTATGTAACATATAACATGGCAGTTTTGGTGTTTAACAGCATACTTACCGTACCTTACTGTGTGAAGAAAAAAAAAAAAAGTTTTTTAAATAGTGGTTTAGTTAATAGTTTCTCAGTTGTTCTTTCACCTGGAAGAATCTGGGGGGACCTGAAGCCCCATTTATATACACAAAAAAAGGAAACATTATTTACTGAGAAGTTGGAAAATTCTACATTAACATACTTACTTATGTCACTCTTGCATTTTTACTTATTATTTCTTCCAAATTGTTTATCCAGTTGTGCTAAAATCTGGTTACATTTTTCACCACAGGTTATTAGAAGATTCAGAATCTGGGGATAAAGATGTAAACCTTTGTATATGTCCCACTTTTCTTATGCTTTTCTTATGTAGATGATTGTGACAATTCACCCCAGGAGATTCAGTTACACTCTCGCTCTCTTTTTCTTACTCTCACGTTCTCTTCTGATTCTGCTGTAACAAGGTATCCATGGAAACTGAGACCATCCCTGACTCAGCCCAACAACTTTCATTTTGGCTGTAGGAATGGAGCACTGGAAAAGACCATGACACATTTTTGTTGTTGTTGAGAAACATAACACTTTATGACATTTTACAATTTTAAAACTTCATTTAAATTTAAAAACAAAACAAAACAAACAAACAGGAGGAGTTTATTTTCAATGTTGCTGCATGAATATATATATATATATATATATATTTCACAAGTTTTCAGGTTTTAAGAATTGAAGGCTTTAAGCACTTACGTGCAATTTTATTTTATACAGAAATGGAAGAACTGAAATCTAAACAAAACAAAAACCTAACTGCGTTTTGGAGCGCTAACTTAACTTTTTACTTTTGTTTCCTAACTAAAATCAGACAACTAGCCATTTACTGATTAAAATAATTCTTCAAATGCACACAAACACAAAGGTTTCCACACTACCTTTACAAAACCACACAGGTTTCTTCACCGTGACAGCCTCTCTCCTCACACAGGCTGGCCCGAACATTTTGTCCCGTTGATATATACGTTGATATACCTACCTAATTACAGGCAAGTGAATTATCTTGAGCCAGGAAAACCTCTTCCTGTCTCATTCCTGTGGCATTCTGGGGATGTAGTCCTTTTTCCCTCATGGACTACATATTTTCCTCCCCTAGTCTGCCATTATATATATATATATATATATATATATATATATATATATATATATATATATATATATATATATGGGGATGGACGGACCAGGTTCCGTGGTCCGAACAAAATCTATGGAAGTCCGGTACAGAGAGTGGACCGGTATGTGGCCGATCCATCGCACAAACACTGGGCCAGCAAGCTTTTTTTCTCTCGGTTTTAAAAAGATTAGAACTAGTGCAATGAAGGAAACACTGCATATTGCAATAAAACACTGCATACTCCTAAGACTTAAAGCATTCGTTTTTTAAAAAGCTATACAGTAAAAAAAAAAAAAAAAAAAAAACACAATACATACAAAGCCAAATCGCACAGAGGCTTTAATGAGAAGTTATGACAGTATACAACACAACAAACAACATGTGGATTGTATATATTGTCATGTAATAAACCAGAACCTGTGAACATGTCATATGATCTTTGAAATGATCTTTCCCGTGCGACATGGGACAGTGTTTACCCTCAAGCAATTATCTTCTTAAATGAAATGCACAGGGGATACCAAATAATACAGCCATAGACTAAGATATTGTCAGCTGTATAATTTGGTATCTCTGTGTTTCTCACTGTCAATACCAATCTTGTGTGTGTACTGTATATAAAATAAATATATAAACAAATATCTGTAAACAATAACGTTATATGTAATACATTATGCATTTTTAATATCATTTGCACGACTCGTGTTTATTCCAGACATAACAGCACAAGCCACAGAGCAACAACATTCAGGAAAACTTTAGTGATCATTTACTTTAAACTTTCAAGTTTTGAAATCCAAAAAATATATTAAAAATAGGCTACTTTGAAATCGACACAATCATTTATAAACAGGTAGGTCGCATAGTTAATACATTAAGCATGAATTATTTAAAGATTGTTTTAGCTGCGCATGTCAAAGACGTTTTTAATGAAAACAAGCTAACTGATTATACACATCACAAAGAAATCATGCCGTTCTGTCGAAAAAGTGACAGACACCTGAAGTGTCTTTTTAGACTGATAAACAGAGTCCTGAGCCATTAATCAGCTTGGGGAGCCTGATCTGGGATTTACGGCTGCGCTGACCACTTCAGGAGATAAAAACCGCTATGGACCGCTGATGTTGACGTCCAATCCAATTTTTTTGACTCGCCAATGGCGGTACATACCGCGGTACAGGGCTGAACATGCATCCCTAATAAATAAATAAATATATATATATACAGTACTGTGCAAAAGTTTTAGGCAGGTGTGAAAAAATGCTGTAAAGTAAGAATGCTTTCAAAAATAGACATGTTAATAGATTATATTTATCAATTAACTAAATGCAAAGTTAGTGAACATTAGAAAAATCTAAATCAAATCCATATTTGGTGTGACCACCCTTTGCCTTCAAAACAGCATCAATTCTTCTTGGTACACTTGCACAAAGTCAGGGATTTTGTAGGCATATAGTCAGGTTTATGATTAAACAATTATACCAAACAGGTGCTAATGATCATCAATTCAATATGTAGGTTGAAACACAATCATTAACTGAAACAGAAACAGCTGTGTAGGAGGAATAAAACTGGGTGAGGAACAGCCAAACTCAGCTAACAAGGTGAGGTTGCTGAAGACAGTTTACTGTCAAAAGTCATACACCATGGCAAGACTGAGCACAGCAACAAGACACAAGGTAGTTATACTGCATCAGCAAGGTCTCTCCCAGGCAGAAATTTCAAGGCAGACAGGGGTTTCCAGATGTGCTGTCCAAGCTGTTTTGAAGAAGCACAAAGAAACGGGCAACGTTGAGGACCGTAGACGCAGTGGTCGGCCAAGGAAGCTTACTGCAGCAGATGAAAGACACATCATGCTTACTTCCCTTCGCAATCTAAAGATGTCCAGCAGTGCCATCAGCTCAGAACTGGCAGAAAACAGTGGGACCCTGGTACACCCATCTACTGTCCGGAGAAGTCTGGTCAGAAGTGGCCTTCATGGAAGACTTATGCCAAAAAGCCATACCTCCGGTGGAAACAAGGCCAAGCGACTCAACTATGCACGAAAACACAGGAACTGGGGTGCAGAAAAATGGCAGCAGGTGCTCTGGACTGATGAGTCAAAATTTGAAATATTTGGCTGTAGCAGAAGGCAGTTTGTTCGCGAAGGGCTGGAGAGCGGTACACGAATGAGTGTCTGCAGGCAACAGTGAAGCATGGTTGAGGTTCCTTGCAAGTTTGGGGCTGCATTTCTGCAAATGGAGTTGGGGATTTGGTCAGAATTAATGGTCTCCTCAATGCTGAGAAGTACAGGCAGATACTTATCCATCATGCAATACCATCAGGGAGGCATCTGATTGGCCCCAAATTTATTCTGCAGCATGACAACGACCCCAAACATACAGCGAAAGTCATTAAGAACTATCTTCAGCGTAAAGAAGAACAAGGAGTCCTGGAAGTGATGGTATGGCCCCCACAGAGCCCTGATCTCAACATCATCGAGTCTGTCTGGGATTACATGAAGAGAGAGAAGCAACTGAGGCTGCCTAAATCCACAGAAGAACTGTGGTTAGTTCTCCAAGATGTTTGGGCCAACCTACCTGCTGAGTTCCTTCAAAAACTGTGTGCAAGTGTACCTAGAAGAATTGATGCTGTTTTGAGGGTGGTCACACCAAATATGGATTTGATTTAGATTTTTCTTCTGTTCACTCACTTTGCATTTAGTTAATTGATAAATATAATCTATTAACATGTCTATTTTTGAAAGCATTCTTACTTTACAGCATTTTTTCACACCTGCCTAAAACTTTTGCAAAGTACTGTATATATATATATATATATACATATACACACACACAGTGCTCCCTCGCTATAACGCGGGTCTCGGGGGACACACAGTATGAGTGTTATAACTGAAGAGCATTATAAACGGGGGAAGGGGTGGGGGCCATGGGACACGTAACACACATCTGACTAAAATACAAAATAAAATACCTCTCTCTCTAAAATTCATATATAGTGAAGCAAAAATGTAACTTTCTGTGTATTAACCATGCATTAAGCACCATGTAATCAACACTATATTTTTTACAGCGTTATATCTGAGGCGCGCGTTATAACCAAGAGCCTTATAGCGACATTCAAATCCAACAGTAGAATGATTGGGAGTAAATTATTGTTCCAAATTTAATTACATTGCTAAGCAGAACTGCTGTGATTGATCTAATTAAAGTAGTTCTACAAATTCATCTGTTAAACATTTAGGTTTAAATATGTATTCTTTTGCATACATAATATGCGCAGAATGCTTTATGTACATGTTGTTGAAGCTGACAAATGTTGTTGAAGCTGACACCCTGGGATCCTTTAAGAAGCTGCTTGATGAGATTCTGGGATCAATAAGCTACTAACAACCAAACAAGCAAGATGGGCTGAATGGCCTCCTCTCGTTTGTAAACTTTCTTATGTTCTTATGAGTGCTGTTGTTATTTCACTCGTGAGGATAGCCGTAAACAACTCTTTCACCTCTACTTTCACCTCTGCTCTCAATCCTTTGGGTTCTTGTGTGTTATTCAGCTATCCTCATTCATTGAGTAACTGCAATACTCTATTAACATTCATCCTTTATGTATGTAACTTGTATGTCTCTTCCTGGTTACCAAGAGAACAGTTACTAGGACACAGTATATATTATTTCCACTTTTCTTGTTTGTTTTCTCATGTATGAGATTTAATGATTTAATTGGCTTTTAAAATTGTATTTAGAGTTGCCAAAAGGATTATAGAATGGTGCTTGCCTTCCTGGGAAGTGGGATTGCCTTTCTTTTTCTAGTTTTTTAGTTGTTGTTAAAAAGCATCTTTTCAAGAACGCATTGATAAACCACTGCTCCAAGTGGGTCAAAAGCTATGGTAGCTGTGTTGAGTTTTTATCCTAATAGCTTGGTACTTGTGTCAGAATAATTTGTGGGAATCTTTTAGCCCAGGGAGCGTTAAGACAGACTTTTCTGCAGCATATTCACATATTAATCTAAATCATGTATATGGTGTTGCACCATTAGCAAAGAAAAACAGTGTTTCCTTAAAGAGTGGGGGAGTGCTCACAAGCACCATGTGTGGGAGTTTGCTTGAGATTTCATGGGGGCATTATAAGTAACATACTGCTTAAATGCTTTCTCTCATTTAAATGAAACAACAAAGCATGCTTTCTTGGATTTCTTGTATTTTTTTTTAAAGTGAACTGTGAGATTTAGATGGGCAAAAACACTGGTAAACAAAAAGACACTAAACCTGCTTAATGTTATGAAGTGATTTAACTGTTTGAATCATACTTCTGTCTGTTTTGTATTTTGACAATAATACCACACATGATAGGAGATTATATATATATATATATATATATACTGTATATATATATATATATATATATATATATATATATATATATATATATATATATATATATATATATATATATATATATATATATATATATATATATATATATATATATATATATATATATATATATATATATATATATATATATATATATATATATGCATGCATGCCAGGGAACAACATAATGAAAAAAAAAAACAATTAGAAAAAGGGTGCTTGCAAAACTGTAACAATTTAAAGGCATCATTTGCATTTTCCTAATATTACATTTCTTGGCTGATCTTACAACTGTATGTGTGTTCTGTACAAATCTCTATTATTGTTTCTGCTGTGATAATTATGCTTCCCTACCTCTCTTTAAACAAAAAACAGCCTTGTAAGAAAACTCATTTATTTATGCAGTTTCCTTACAGCCTCGAGGAGTCTTTTCAGAAGCAGTAGTTAAGAAAATAAAGATTACAGTGAGTTGGTAGACGATTCCCTTTAAGGCAACGTGAACCTCCACTACAAACAGTAGCTGGTAAGCTGAGAAATTCTTCTGGCGAATTCACATAAACAATAACCTATCACCAGATAGCTGCTATTGTTTATCATTTTTATTGCTGTTCGCTTGAACTCTGGAGAACGAAACAGCACTGAATGATATTGTTTTTGCTTGTTTATATATATCTGCCCTCGCATGAAAAACCAATATTGAGCCAAATAATACAGAGTACTTGCAGTATTAATATTCTTGATAAATGCAGCATACCAAATGCAGTTATTGTAAATCTGCATACACACAGTAAATGATATGCTTTTTAATCTAAACCATGTAGAAGTATGGGGCTCTGTGCAGTAATACTGCTTACGTATTCGTAAATAGTGCGAATTAATAGCCTCCATCCTTAGTAGAATTTCTGCTAAGTTACGGGAGTGAACATGACTTTAATACATTACGGGTAGGTTTACGAAGTCACAAAAACCTACGAAATGTCAAGATAAGAAAGAAAAATCAATGATACATAGAGCCCATAGTCTACTGTATATAATTTACATCTTATTTTAGCTGGCTTGTGTTCTAATATTTGTACAGTAACTGTTACGCCATTCAAATGAATGGCTTATGGAACAATTGGGTCTTCAATCCCTGTGGATAAGTGTCTCTCCAAGGTAATCTTCACCAAGCTTTTATTTAGTTAAAATATGTAAATAAGCATAGTCCCCCACAGTCATATTTCATTAGCTGATTGGCATACATGCCAACAGTCAATGGCATACATGCCGACAGTCCCTATATGGTTGGGACAGTCCCGATTTCCAAGCAAATGTCCTGCGTCCCGATGCATAGGAAGTCCTGATATTTACACATAGAAAAAAAAAAATGTATTCTGCACAGTAGAGTTAGTGAAAACCACACGCTGTGCTCTTCATGCAGCTGACACATCTGCTGATTACTAACTTACCGGTATACAAAGGTAAGTATTGTGTCTATGTTTACTGTCATGCTGGTCGTGTGGTGTTGAGTTGAGGGGATACATCTATTATTATATGATAGTGTTTTTTGCTTATGTCCCCTCCAATGTGTATGATGCATATAACACCACCCCCCAGGGGACGAGCATCACGCTGAACAGTTTCCAAATGTTGGCAAGCATGCAATGGATATGTTCACAGTGTTGTAACGAGTGACCTACACAGTGAGGAAGAGTATCACACAGTAATTAGAGATTGGTCACAGAGAAATACAGTTTCAAGGCCAGAGGAATGAAGGACAGTGGGCTTGGCCATCATAATCTATGGGCGCATTTCTAAATGCATGTTTAACAGGGTGTTTTAATATTAGACTGGCTTTCACATGTGCAAAATTGAGTTAAGCACAGTAACATGACCCTAGATATAATAGAATATTTGTTTGAAATGAGGTATAACTGCAGTGTAGTAAAATGAAAAAAATGAAAAGGTTTTGTTTTCATACTATATATGGACTGTACTGTATATGCACATTCACAAGATCAGTACGTTTGCTGCTATGCCTTCTTTCTTAATAATATTACACCATATGCATGCTTTTTTTTAGCTGGCTTATATAACCTTCAAGCCTAAAATGGTGCCTTATTGAAACTCTTAAACACAGTTTTTGTAAAACATAAAATAACTATTTTGCTTTTCTTCTGACGCTAAAAGCGTCTGTCAAGAACAGCACTAGAACTTTGGCGTCTGCAGTTTATGAAATATTCAGCACAATTATCATTTTTTATACTTCTAAATCTGATACCATTCTTGACCTGAAAACAAAAGAATCCATTAAAGGTGGAATAGAATCCTCTGACAAGGAAGCTTTGGAAATGTTATGCGCTTTGTACAAAGCACATAGCAAGTGTCTGTTCAGTACCTAATGATAGCGAAATACATATCTGAAGAGAGATGCCAGAAGTACTACTTGATGTTTGTATATCTGTATCTCTTTATATACACATGTATTAATGGCTGTTAGAACAGAACAGTTGAAAAAGAAAGGATTTATAATGTATGCTGTAATTGTAGGTTCTCAATGACAGTTCCTGAAATTGCTGTACAACTTAATGAGCAAATTAAAGTCTCAGCACTGAAAAATCTTGACAATTACAACAGTTTAATGAAAAAATTCAAATACTATATACAAGATTATAAAAGTAAACTTGTTGTGTACTGTTGTAGAGTAACTGTATCTGGTGCACAGATACAGCAGAGGTGAGAAATAAATTATATCAAAACATTTTTTTTCCAAATAATTTTTCACCTGGTAGGCTGGACTTGGTGGTGTGCAGAGTGAGTCATACACTTTGGAGCACAAATTTGTGTCCTGGCTGCACCAAGTTGCGGATCTTTGCTGGGGATCAGAAACGTTAGAAAGCGTTTCGCTTCCCACCTGGTCTTTGTCCTCCAAGGGCCAGTAGCTCACTGACACTGCTGTTGAGTTCCTTGGTGTAAACAGACATGTGAATAAAAGGGAGTTTCAAAGCATGCTGGGATGCTGCTTTCTTTTGCAAATTCTGGGCCTTATTCAGCAAGGTCAACTGGCAAAGGAATAAAACAAATGAACAGTTTAAACCAGAAGGAATTCCTGAAGACAATAAGATACCAGCTCCTAGCGGCAAGTGTTTCATGCCTGTGTTATACCACTAAAAGGTTTTATTCAACGAAAAAGGCCTACAGCAGTCTCGTAATTTCATTAATATCAGACTGTTTTTTATTAAAAAGTATCTTTTTTTTTTTAATAACTTAAATGTCGAATATGGGCCCACATTAATAAAGAATCGACACCATCCTGGCAATACTCAATCAATCATTAAATTAATTGGATTTACTGCAACATATACTATATGATTCTTAATCTATGACCATGGCATGAATTGATGTTTTCTTCAAGTGACTTCAATAGAAAACCGCATACATAATCCCCTTTGAATTGCCACTAGTTAATCGGAAGTGCTCCCATTGTTAGTTTACAATATTTGCTATCATGTTACGAAGCATTCAATCCGGATCAACAACAAACAGCAAAGATTCTCAACAAACAGCAAAGATGATTTTACATGTCCTGAGATTTATTGGGCCGCATGTATGTAAACTGTTTGAGTACATACTGACAGGGGGTTGTTCTGTGGTTGCTGACACACCTGCATGAATAATTTGGCATGATCAAAATAAACAGGCTGCCCAGAACTAGCTGGTCTGTGTGCACTTGCTTTGTGTTAAAACTTAAAAGAGAAAAGCTCCAACTAGTGCCAGTGGAACCATTACAATTTTTTCATTGATGAAGCAGCAACAGCTACATTTGTCTGTGGCTGGAGAGACATGCAGATTTGGTGTGGGGTTTTCTTCCCATCTTCACTGCACTTCAAGGCAAATGTAAATCCCAATAATTTATTCCAACCTAGACATCGAATTCTTGCCAGAAATATCTAATTGAATGAGCTCTATCACAGTTTGGAGAAGTCTATATAAATTTGTAAAGGATTAATTTTATATTAACAGCGGCAGCCTTCTACAACACAAATGCTAATTTTAATGCTTGAGCTACTTTTAAGTGGCCGTGAATGTGTTCTGGTACAGTGGCTTAGAACCTTAATCACAATTGGCCGCTGTAATCCTATTGTTGTGAACGTATTTCAACATGGCTGGGTGAGCAAAATCAGAGAAGTTAAAATTAAAAACAAAGACGACCATCTGCATAATTTATAATAGCCATGTCTAATGCAAACTTACTCTTTTTCTGCCATGTTCATTAAAATCCTTGAATCTATTAGAAATTCTATTACACAGTGGAGTCTTTTCTGAAAACATGAATTTCAAACTGCAGATTTTATTGGACCGCTAGGAAGTTCTAGCTGCAGTATGTTACGGTGAAACTTTGTATTAAATATCTAGTGCTCTGTCATAGTCTGTTTTTTGGCAAAAAAAATCAGTAACGGGCACAACAAATGGATAATAAAGGTGGAATATATGTATTAAACAACCTAAAGACTATTCAATCTCCTGAATTCAACTTTTTGAAATTGTATTGCTTTCATTCTGGAGATCCAGTGCTGAATCAGCTTTCTTCAGAGTTATTTGCTTTGCTTTGTCTAATCCACTAAAACTCTACAGCTGGTAGCACAACAGTAAGCTATCACAGTACTGTGGACTAAACAAGTCCTTTAAGGGTACCTTCTTGTTTAATGTCAACGTGATTATTGAATTGTTATGGAACTTATGCTGCCATGTGTTTTTTTCAAGATTCTGAGCTAAGAGAGGACATTTTGTTTTGAAAAGTGTGTTATGAAAACAAACTACTGTGTATACTGTACCTATTTCCATTTTAAAAAGTCATGTCAGTAGTAGTATCTTATTTTTGATAATGCTGGTTATTAACAGTTAATTAACAAACACAAATGCTTATTGAAGTTCAGTGTCACCATTACTCTTCTTCGTATGAATTTATCATTAACAGGGTGTGGCAAAGTGGTTTGCAATGCGCAGGTGTAGTGGTGATGCGGTGCCCAGGAATGATAAACACCAATACAGTTCACGGTCAAAACACAGCTCTTTAAGCAGTGGGGTTGCTGGTTTGGCAACCTTAAATAATAGTACTTGGCTTTACACAATGTGTACTGCACAGGTGAAAACACAGGGCACAGTCCCGAAATAATAATGCTGTTACACACACTTTATACACACACACTCACAATTCCAATAGCGGGTGCTCCTTGTGCAACTGGTGACAACAATGGTATAGAGTGGTTTGGGATGGGTGCTGGCTTTTAGCAACAGCTCCCAGATTAGTTAGCGATCTACAAATGACAAACGTAACAGTTATTAGACAATACAAAACAACACAAAACACTTTACAGGTCCTTTCGTAACCATAACAAAGGAACAGATCGCTCGGCCACATTCCCTGATATACCTTCAGTCACGCCCCCTTTGGTAGCGAGTGCAATCACATCTCCTTCAATCCATGACTGACACATCGCCTACCGCAGTTAGGCGCTGACTTCTAGTGTAGCAGCTTTGCCCCCTTTTTGGATGGCCGACTTCCGACTGACCCTGGAATGAACTGTCAAACCGTCCAGTCTGGGGCACACTGTTCCTGTTATACCGTGCCCACACAGGTCGGGAGGGAGATTGTTGACTCGGATTCATTCGCTCTCTGTCACACAGGGATAAAAAGAAATGGAATAAGTTTTATTAACTTTATTAATATGTGTAATTAGAAATGAATCTGATCTGGTGGTGTTTGTCCTTTATATCTCTTTATTGTAGTATACTATATATTTGCAGATCAGTGAGTGACTTAAATGAAGTAATAGCAGGAGGGTCACAGGGAGGTGTCACAGAACGAAGGGTGGGCAGGACCAGTGTACAGACACGACCCAAAGGAGCATCTTAAACCCAGTACAAAAGAACCAAAAGACATTCCGTTACTGTGTTCACAGAAAATCAGATTGTCCGTTTTGGAATTATCGATTTTATTCAGTTGTCTTTTTTAACTCTAATTATGAATTAACGTCCTGCTCAGTCACTTTGTGGTCGGGACTTAACAGAAGTAGATAAAGTAAAAAAAAAAAAGACTAGGCAGCTTTTTATAGGCTTTGGAGTTTGATAGGGCCTCTGAGAGGCACTGTTGGAATGAATAACAGAACCTGTAGGAACACTGTCTTTGTGAAGGTGAGAAAAGTAAAATGTTTAAAGATTCAAGTTTAAATGTATCCGTAATATTATTAATATTACGGATACATTTACCCGTAATGATTATTCCAATGGTAAAATAGAAGTGATGTCTTAATCATACTATCACAGTGCTATTACATACAACTGTTGTTTTACTCAAAACAAAAATTATGCCACCCAGACAAAATGCAGTCAGATACTGGCTTTAGCTTTGATACACAGCTGGTGTTTTATGCACTGTGACTGAAGGAAATGGAGACTTAGCCTGATTAGCTGAACTATGGAACACTACTGTGTATCTTGAAAAACACTCCCTCAAATTAGGTTACAATTTCTCGACATTTGTTACCCCAGATATAGTGAATATAAGTCAGAGTGTCATTGCTATGTCATGCATGTAAGATGTGTTATCGTTGTTTACTAAAAACACACATTGTTGTTTCCTCCACACATGTGCTTTTTTCTGTCTCCCTAGCATATAGGTTGTTTCCTGCAAATTAAAGTGACTGTCACAGTAGAATTATTATTAAGCAAAGTTAATTGTTGCATTGGACTATTGAATTGTCACTTAAATTGTCTTAATGAAGAAATTCCATTTTGTTGATACTTTTAACCAGCTTTGCTGAATGAAAATCTATTGGTTCATGATGCATGTCCGCTTGAAGTAACCAATAGCTAATGCATCATAAAATCTAATACAGAAAATGTTTTTTAAAAAAATTCATTTTCACAGTATGTATTCAACTCAGCAGCATTAGATGAGGCTTAACAGGAAGTAGCTCTTATAGAGGAAGAGATAGAGGTCTAATGTAATGGGAATGAACTGTTACAATGTCAAAATCGTATCACGGTAACATTAATAGGAGAACCACAAAACACCAGCGCATCGTGGAAAGGGATTGGATGTTGACATGTTTTGTGGGTGGCTATAACTATAACTATAGCTTGCAATTGTTGTCATGGTTTATTAAGAGTTCATGTAGCCTCAAATTACCTCCCTAAACCTGGCTACAATACTGAATTTAGATCTACAATGTTATAACATGTTATTCCTGTTTGTGGGAAGTACAGCTATGGCCAAAAGTTTTGCATGAGTATATAGGTTTCGAATGAAACTAGCTGAATAATGTTACTTTAACATATTAAATTCAATACTGCTTTGCAGTTTTCCATATCCTTAACAAAAAACTGACAACATTGAAAAATGTGACTTTGCAAAATCTAAAATGAAATACTGTACTACTATTATGGCTTCTGGTAGACTTTTGCAATATCATTTTGTAGTTAATTTGATTATATGATGTTTCATATATTTATTATGTCTCAAATCTTAATTATAGGTGATGCTAAACTTTTGGCCATAGATGTAGAGCTTATCTAAGGTTGTTTGTGTACAATGCTGATTTTTGGCACACGAGAATAGATCAATATCTGCTGTATTATATTGTTCTGGTGGTTTCATGTTGTTGTTTTTTTTTATATAACCACAAAAGAGTTCTTGGGCAATTGAAAGGGAATTGCCCAATATACAAAAATATAGAAGCAAGTAAACATTCTTGGCAATTTGCAAAAGCAAAATATACAACGATTCACTGTTACACACATGATGCAGGATACAAATGATGATAACAATTTGCAATATAATGGGCTAAAGTTGATTCAGACTTGGCCATAACAATAGTATTGTTAATTGTATAACTCCATATTGACAGATAACTCCAATATGCTGGTGAGCTGTTTAGATACAGTAGCTAGGTGCAATACTATTTACTATATAAATGTTTTTTAAAGTGCACTTTTTACATTTACAATCCTCCTCTGTTTGCTGTTGTATTTATCTGATATCCCTCTATAATAATAATCATCACTTTTTTAGGGCACTGTTAACATTTATATTTGAGTTTTCAGGACAACTAAGTGAGCTGATGTTTTTCTTCTGAATGAAAGCTTCCTTTTGAAGGATGGGAGGCAATTCCCTCCTGGGACTGAAGGTTGAAAAAAAAAAAAAAAAAAAAACTTTCACCCTTAGTGTCTTTTCTAGAACCAACAAATTCTGTACTGTAGGTTAAAATTTACATTCAGATTTCCATTGAGAATATCTGGACAGCTATATGTCTTCTGAATACAAATCTATCACACCCCTACATAAAATCTCTTTAAATAATTTTGACTTTAAAATGATCTGACCCTTCGTAGCATTTTATTCAAAAATATGTAGTACTCAAATTACTAAGCTTTTGTATTTTAGGCTATGTAGGCAATTTGTAGAGCATGTTAATACATTCTTTTATGTTATGTTTGTACATTTATTTAGTTAATATAAGGAGTGAAAATTAAATATGTAATGCATTAAAGTAATTCATTAGGTAACATTATTGGTAATGTTCAAGTAGTAATTCTATTAAGTACAAATGAAAAAAAATTACAGCGTTGTCACTGCAGACTGAAGGTGGCTTAAATAGTGCGAGAGCAGGCTTGGCCAATAAGGGCCATTTTAGCCCAGGTCATGTCTTAAATTAGTAAATTGAACCTACTAAACCTCTATCCAGGTCTTATAGTAGATATTGACATACTAAACCTGAAATCACCCTCAGGGTCCAGATAAACTGGGGTTGAAGAAATCCTTCTTTGTTTAGAACAAAAACGTGGCTCCTGGGATTACATTTCTTCTGCTGAGCTTTAAAGGCCTATTGAGAATAATAATAATAATAATAATCTTTATTTTCAAATAGTGCCGTTCATAGTGGACCACCATCACAAAGCGCTTTACAAGATACGAGACTAGGGTGTGTGAACTATGCATCAGCTGCAGAGTCACTTACAACAACGTCTCACCCGAAAGACGGAGCACAAGGAGGTTAAGTGACTTGCTCAGGGTCAGCATTGTGCAGTTCAGGCCAGATACCGATGGTACAATAGAGACCCAGCCGTACCGAGTGGTGCGCCATACTACTGTAGCCCCTTTCACACTGGCACTCCTACCCAGGTCCCGACTCGGGTTCTGGTTACTCAGGTCGCAATCCCGCATGGTGTGAAACCATGTACCTGGCTTGTACCTGGGTTGTCAGCAGTGACCCACCCCAGAATATGGGTCGACACGCTTTGACCCGAGTCGAGCGAGACAAAATGCATGACGGAGGATGAAATAACAAACAGCCACACCTGCATGAAGGTTTCACTTCCGTAAGCAACATTTCTGTTTATTCTGTTTAGCTATATTTGTGTTGATTGAGACACACCTTGAGCCAGATTGCAGCAGGGATGAAGAACTATTTGTTCTAATCAACATTTGGGCCAGCAATTGAATCCAGAGAAGCTTGGATGGAAGTGTCTGTAACAAGCTGCTTCCGGGGCACTGTGTACAAATATTTACTTTATTTCTGTCACCCAGGTCGATCCTGCTTTTTCAAAAAGCAGTGTGAAATCACGTAGCCGCTCACGTGACGTAGAGTCAGACCCGGGTAGAGCATGCCAGATTGTTGCTGGAAATCCACTTGTTTTCTCTGTGGTTTTTTGCAAGGGAAAACTATTGCCTAGATTTGGTAACTTTATTGCAGCAGACTTTGAAGAGCAATGCTTCTTGTTGGTTTTAGAAGTTTTAGCAATGTTCAAGCTGTGTGCATGAGTGTACTCAACATCTTGATTATAAGTAAAGGTATTTTAATAAACCTAACAACCGTTCTGCTCATTACGGTGAATATTCAATTTAATCAATTCATTTGAAAAGGGCCTTCAATGTATCAATTTAGCTCCTCTGGGATGGTGAAATCTGTCTTTTTCAAAATTGCAATCTTTTCATTTTCATCCATTAAGATTAAGCAGTCACAGACAACCATTTTGGGCAGAATTTAATTGCCTTAGTATTTTACTTGCTAAACAATTATGATGAGCAGGGAAAGACGATAATATGTTCATATTTGTGTATATTACAACACATTTGAGATCTGATTGGACTGAGCTCGGTCATACATCTCTAAAGGGGTTTCAAATACATTTTTACTGTTTAGTGGGGTTACAAAATAAATAGTAGCAGATTAAAGCTGATTGTGTCCAGTAAACAAAACTAAAACAAATTAAAATCCTTTGATAAAAGTGATCTAATTTCTAAATTTTTTCTTTTTTATTCCAAGGACACACGTCCAAGGGAATCTTTATTCACAAAAAAACAATAGTTGTACAGTGTTTTTCAGGAAAATTAATATACTGATCTTTAGATCTGTGTTGCATTTTTTTAAAATGTATATTCAGTTATGTTTTTTTCTTAAAAAAATAAACAAATTTAAACAGATTACCTCTAATTTTCTCAGAGAGACATCCTCCCTCTCCTACGTGTCGAAACGTACACACACGCATTAGGGCTAATGGCTTTCGGTGTTTTCTTCCGACTTTTTGACTCTCCTTTACGAATTAATTTCACAATTAACAGCAGTTTCTCTGTTTTAATTCAGAAACCAAAACATATTAAACAGTGCTCAGGGTCATTTTAAAAGTTACAGTTAAACACGATGAAAACATGGATGGTGGCGAGTAAATGACTCCTGAAGAATATTATGTTAATTTAAGGTATGGCTAAGGAAAGTTCATGTGTATGTGATGAATCATTACCTTTTTGCTAATTTGCGTACGCTTTTGCGTCGTGTTTTGTATCATTTACGGCAGTTCTGACAGCGCACTTGAAGATGCCAGCGCCTGAGTGAAAGGAAAGTTTGCTTCCAAATGTTTTTTAAACCTCATTCCGTTTAGAATAACATCCTCGATCACACATGTGCCAGCAGAGGAAGTTGAATTAATCAGAACGAGCTACCATATCCCGTCTGCTGACTGACCCTTGCTCACGAGTGCTTTTTACTGCATATAATTCATTATATCAATATTTTGCCAGAAGACATGCAATTTCTTTTTTGTTTTGTTTCAAAGAATAGATGTAAAGACATGTTTTAAAGCTATAAAATTGAAAGGTTACCATGTTACTTCTTTTCTGTATTCCGTAGAAGGCTAAAGAAAGCAGACAAATTTATATATTTAAAAAAACATTTTTTCTAAGATTTTTATGCAAAAACCAATGAGGTATGTCTTTGCTAAAGTTCACAAAACAAAATTCTATGTACAGTCATCTTTCTCAGCCAAAAAAAATGATTAAGAACAAATATGTAAATTGCATGCATATGTATATAAATGACTCAATCTTAATTAATTTATGGGTGAGTTTTCCATCTGTAGACAGAATTCTGTCAAAATGTCCTCTCCCAGGTACATTCCTATGATTCTTGTAGAAGTACCAAAAAAAAAAATCCGGGTTGGGGGGTTACATATTTATCGTGGAAAACTAATAAAAATAAAAAAAAATCTGCACACGCTTGCTTTTTGTGACCTTTTCGAGTTTTTCTTTTTGTTTTTTTTTCCTCATTGAACTGTAACTTGATTGAGACAGTAGGCGCCTAACCCATAGGGCACAGGGGAGGCAAACTATATTTTGCCCCTCTACTTTTTTTTTGCTCAGTGTATGCACAATATTACTCTATGTTTTGCTGCGATTTTGCCTTTAAATGGTTTAAAATGTAAAAAACAACAACAACAAAAAAAACCCGGAGTCAGTTCAGAAGATGCCAGACATTGATAAAAGAAAAAAATAAAACACACCCTACACGAACATTGGTTTGACCCATAGTCTGCACTGCACTATTACAACATCGGGCCAGCTTGGAGACTACAAGAAAATAATGAATTAAATATAGGCTAGGTAGTTGTTAGTTTTAGTTTGTTTTTATTCTCTATTAATTCAGTTATATTCATTGGGGGAAAAAGCAAGAGAGAACCAGACGGTTATTTATTTTTATTATTTATTTATATATTTTTAAATATGGAAGTTAGTTGGTTCATGTTGCTGCGGCGCCATGAACGGTTTTAAGTTCAACACCAACTCTTAATGAAATGTTGTTACTGTTATTAGCACTAGTAATAATCTGAAGCAGTGGTATTTCAAAATAACAAAAGCATGTTTTTACTTTAGTGAAGTAGGCTAGAATGTTTCTTTTTTTAATTAAAAACTTGTTCTTTATTGAAATACATTTTCAGTTTTCGTATTGAAACTTGTTGTGTAGGTGACGACTCATTCAATCAAACAAAGTAGGAATTTGCTTGCATCATTTAAGATGTTTTTCAAGTCAAGTAAGCTTATTTGTGTATCAAAAAAATGACAATAGTCTCAGTCCTTCTTTCGCAGCCAGTGTCATCTTTAAAGGCACGCACCTGAAATCGTAAGGTTATTGTTGCTCATATTACTCTCCCCGTCATTCTGCGCAGTGTCAGCCCTTGTTAAAGCAGAACATCTCATTCTCCGGGGAACTTCTCCCACAGACAGGCCGCCTTCAATCATGCCGATAGCAACCAGGTGATCTTCATTACTCAAGCGGGGCATGGTCGTATCTTTTGCTGCTCTTGCGTTAATTGAAATCATGTCTTTTCGAATGACTATTTATACAGATTCTTAACCAATTCATTTTGGCAATTTTAACTCAACTCAAATACCAAACACTGAGCACCTGGCATTTTTATGAAATCACATGACTTGAACTCAGTATTTTGTTATCCTAAGGAACAATACTACTCAAACAATCAACAAACCTATCTGCTCACTATTTAAGAAGTGAATGACATTATGCAGTGCCCAATGAGCTATTGATGTAAAGACTGCTGTGTTTTCATTGTGCATCAGTATATATTAGCTCCTTTCTCTAATTGTAGTTATTCCTTTTATGTGATTAGAAATGGAGCATTGTTCAGTTTTGATATGGAAAGAAGATAACTTGTTAAGGTGACTTTTTTCAGTATTTTTCAGCAAGATAATTCAGCATTGTTTGAACAGATCTTTCCCTAGTCTGTGGTGCTTTAGAGACGTTAATAATAAAATAAATAAATAAATAAATAAAACTGGTTTAATCACGGGGAACTGGTATTATTAAAGTCTTTGGTCCATGCTGAGACTGATCACTGATGATTAACGCGAGGGCTGGTGATGAATTGCCATTCTATTGCACTATTTTCTTTCTGTGTATCATTACCTTCTCTAATAAAATGTAATTATCTTTTTAATTTGCATTTTAGGTTTTCAGTTTCCTCTTTGACCGTCTTCTTCTTTTAATCTTTTCAAAGTGTATCTGATTCCTGAATCTGTTTCGTACTGTCTGTCAGTTGTCTTTAGCGCCCTTTCCTTGCATTTCCAATTCTCAATTAGTGGTGTGACTGATCACACATGAGTCAACACCGTTGTCTAATATCGAGTTTGATGACTAATAAATGACTGATTTCAATATGTGTGTTTGTTTATTTTGAGTTGTGTGCTAATACAGAATTGCATATGCTAGATAGAAGTTAATCAGTAACACATAGCATTACATTGTTGAGGATTATGCTTAATATTTATTACCAGTTGATTAAATGTGATGGAAATTAGAGCCCTAATCATGTTTTTTTGATATTTTTTTAAATGATAAGACTCTGCCGTGAAGAAAATATTAATGCAGTAATACATTACTACCAAATGTTGCTATTATCCTTCCCCCACCAACGCAACTGTCGTAATTACTAATACTTATTTTGTCATAGGCTACAATCTGAAGTCAATTAGATAATTTCACACAAGTTCTCATCTTACAGTGTTTGGAAAATGAGCTTTGCTAAAGATCTACTCGAAGGCAAATAATTAGGGGTGATATTTTGAAACTCTTTTCACCCTGTTTTCAATTTATTGAAAAAACAAAACAGAGAATGATGATTTTTAATTGGAAATAGGAAAAGAAGGAATGCATTAAGTCGTGACATGTGTTAAGGAGGGAAATATTTAACAGGGAGAATAGTGTATATTGTTGTTAAGGTTTTTTTTTTTTGCTAACAAATCGTTTAAAACAAATCCTTTTATATGAGGGGTATTCTCTTGGTTTAACCTTGGCAGCTGTTGTTTCGTATGCTTCCAAATAAAGTCCCTATTTCAATCTCCAGTTGTAATATTGCATTACTGGCCTTTCAAATGTTTGAATCTCAGCACAGAATCACAATTAGGAACAATTTGCACTGTGCCCCAGAAATATGAGAACCATTAAGACTCTGTTCAAGCTATTTAACTGTGAAGACATTGTAAAATGCATATGAGGCTCTACGATAGCACAATATCATTGATGTTGCTGAAGAAGTTTGAATTGAGCTTTGGGAATTTAAAAATATGAAGTCATTCATTTTTTTTTTAGGAATTAAATATGGAATTCTTTTTTCACATTTAATTTTTCCATGGCTTCAGTGTAGCTTCATTGCTTTCTTCACTAACTGAATTGTCTTTCTAAATGCAATAAGCAGCAACACTCAGTCAGGCGTGGTGCATTATTAAACAAACTGTGTTGTTTCTCTTACCACCACAGGGCAAATACTCAATCACCAAGTAACCGATGCTCCTTCCACCCCCAAACAAATAAGCATAAATCCAAGGTGCCAAAAGCTGTTACTGACCCCTTACACTGTTTGGGTAGCATTTACTTTCCATGTGCTTTCCCATGGGGAGGGGGGAGTCAGACATAACATTTGAGTTTTTGCACCATTTGAGCATCATTAAAAGGTTGTAATGAAGTTCTGCAGTGCACAGATTATAAAAGGTCAAGCAGAAAGTTGGGAGCCAATGAGATTGGGAAGAGAAATTGCGGCAGAGGGTGAGGGATTCATTATATTAAAGCTATTGGCTTTCCAGCGCAGTAATCACCAGGTTAACAACGGAATGTAAATCATCTCCACCACTTAGTCTGTGTCTGCTCTTTCTTGATTTGTGGGAGTATATTTTTCTAGAGTGTAAGAAAGTCATTATAGCCACAGGAAAGACAGGTAAAACAAACAAGTGCAGTTATGATGGAGAATTCAAAAGCATGTGACAAAGAGATTTGAAGGGAATAGGTAAGAGGTGTTGCAGTAACATGGCACTAGTTATCTTTGACAGCTGAAATCAAGAGGTGTGTCAAGAAATAAGATCTAAATAAAATAAAATAACTTGTTGGAAAATAATTTCAGACAGAGATTTAAACTGTATATTGTAGTAGTTTCTGTTATAATAGTCAGCTCTCACGAATCCACATCATTTTATTGTAGGACTGGACCATTTTCAGATTAGTGATTTGTACTGATTGTATTCTGTATAATACAGTACACCCTCACTATAACACCCTTCATTATAACAAACCTTTGGCTATAATGAACCTGGCCCCCAAATAAAAAACAATAAAAAAGATAATATAAACACACACTGTCAACTGTAATTTTATGTTGCAACAAAGCTGGAAACTATATTGATCGTTGGAAAAAAGTAACACAGGCATATCTTTGTCGTGAATATAGGTTGACAAAAAGCACTCTGTATTTTGGCTTGTTCAGCAACCGTGCAGCAAAGCAAAATTGATTAAAGAAAAAACAACAACAACATGTCAAACATTTTATGTCGGGTTGATTTGGAATAAAAGTTCAGCTTCAATTCGGGATTTTTGCTTTTTGTACTGCTTTTTAATTATTTAATGAATAGGATAAAGCAAAGTCAGAATACTGCATACATGAGACAAACAAGTACATGTAATTCTACTTTTATTCACAATCTCATCACATTAACTTACTCCTAACAGTTTATCGTTCATTTTGATTGTCCTTTTGCTATAACGAACCCCTCTATATAACAAAAAAAAGGCATAGACACCAACAGGTTCATTATAGCGAGGGAGTACTGCGCTAAAAATGCCTTGCCTAGTCTTTGTTTTATGTTTTTGGTACTTTATCAAAACCCAGTAATACTCATTTCAATAAATGGTTTACAAACTTATCACAGTTATGATATTGAAATTTCTAGAGCTATCAGCATTGGATTTCATCATGCTAGCATTGTACTAATTACAGGTCAGTTTGGACAATCATGGTTTAGATTAGTCTACTGTACTTAATTTTGGAATAGATTAGAATCCATTGTAAAGTTTGTTGGTTATAGTCCTCCTTTGGGGCATGTGCTCCAGTTGTGTTGGAGATATAGACTTCACAGAGCCAGCAATTGATCACTTCATGACCATAAAGGTATCTGTTAGGGACTTAAACAAAAGGTCAAGACCAAGCCCTCAAATGAGATGTCTTTAGGGGCCTAATGGGTGTATATTTGTCTCAGAAGTACATGCAGTCTGCAAGATATCTAAGCCACTGGTGAACAGTCTGCTGGTTGCCTCTATATTATGTACTGCTATGGTGCAGTATCTCTGATACATATCTTTTATTAGACTGTCGCATGGCTCGAGTCCAAAACAACTAACAACCTTTAAAAATGTGGTCCGCTTTGTATGGGATATCCCAGGTATGAATCGTGTTTCAACAGACAGTGTGTTGTGTAGTCGCTGAATGTGTAGGGTACTCACTGAGTCACTAAGAAGACACTCTTAAGATGTTAAGCTCTGTAGGTTGCCTCAGGAAATCCCATGTTCTCTGTTAAAGCATGCCACAGATTTATTTGTTGCATGAATAATTTTAGGGTTTTGAACTGACAGTCAGTAGAAGACACTAAGCTCATTTTATGCTTAAATTTCCAATCTTCAGTATTTTTGTCATGTGATGAAAGTTTTTGTGCTGTATCCAAATAATACTAAGTGAAAACCTTTAGTAATCACATTAAATTTGTCATAAAAACACCATAAAACCTGTTAAATCTATGCAGCTATCTATAACCGAGACAATACAGTATTCTAAGCAATGTAAGCCCCTTTCACACTGGCATGCTTTACCTGGGTCAGCTACGCGATTTCACACTGCTTTTTATAAAGCAGGGTTGACCTGGGTGACAGACACAGACATATGTGTATCAATGCCCCAGAAGCAGCTTGTTACAGACACTTCCATCCAAGCTTCTCTGGATTGAACCAACAGGCCAAATGTTGATTAGAGCAAACATTTCTTCATCCCTGTTGCAATTTGGCTCTTGATATGTCTCAGGCAACACAAATATGGCTAAACAGAAAAAACAAAAATGTTCCTTGCAGAATTGAAACCTTCACACAGGCGTGGCTGTTTGTTATTTCGTCCTCCGTCATGCATTTTGTCTCGCTCAACCCGGGTCAAAGCATGTTGACCTACATCCTGAGGTGGGTTGCTCGGACCCGGGTATGACCCAGGTACGTGGTTTCACTCCCTGTGTTCAGGTACCACCTAAAGTTCCAAGTTCAACACACATTTCAGTTAGGGTCCTATTACCTATTCCTAATGCAGTGTTGTGGCAGATTAAACAGACTTCATCCAATTTAAAGTAAAAGTAAGGTTTGGAAAAAAAAAAAAAATTATAATTGACTTGCAAGGAAGTTGTAAGGGTTTTGTATAAGGGTTCAAAAACATAGTTGATAGATAGATAGATAGATAGATAGATAGATAGATAGATAGATAGATAGATAGATAGATAGATAGATATAATAATTTAAATATTCATTTGGATATTCGTTCATTTTTCAAAAAGTAATAAAAGCCATTATATTGCTCTGAACCCAGGCAGAGACAGCGAAACAGCAGGGGCGTGGCCGTGGCCCTTGTGTGCCTTTATTTTACAGCAAGGCCTTACAATATGTAAGACGTTAAAATGGAAAAATATCCCTGGAGTAAAGAATAAGTTGTGTAGGCCTTACTTTACCACAGTGAATTAACTACAAAACAAAGGATGCCAAATAACAGTTCAAGTTAAACAGTGTTGTGTTTATTTGCGAAATAAATAGTACATAAAGTTGACTCCATATTTTATTTTATTTTATTTATTTATTTTTTCATTCCTTGCCATTGGCATTTCTTCACAGTAAACAGTAGCCATAGACAATTCATAAAGTAATAACACAAGGTTTAATTGTGCCTTTTTGTAGCTGAACAAGCAAACGAAAACTGAAATTTAAACTTTAAACACTTCAAATAAAACAAATGTGGAAATGGCATTGTAAAATTAAGGTGAAAAAAATTCACCATTTTGCTTCTCGTTTATTATATTCCACATAACAGAAAGTCGCAACAAAAAATATATAATGTCAGGGCTAGAAGTTAACTTTAAGGCAGTTGTGAGGATTTGCTACCTGCCTTGAAAGTAGGTAGCAAAATGGTCTTAATCAGTGCAGTTTATTCGACTAATAACTATATATAAAAATTATTTAAAAAATAAACACCTACCTACTTTTAAATAGACTGAATAACCCAAACTATCACATAGTAGGCCTATATTTAAATCAGAAAATATTTATTGAAACCAACTAAGTAATGGAACTAATGTAATTCCTTGTCGAAATGTATTTTGTTTTATCCTTAAGGTCTACAAGAATGCAACCATATCTGTCATCTAAGCATTTGATATGCCATCAGTACAGTTAACCAGGTTATTTTTCATCGTTGCAAATTAAGTGGTACGAAATTATCCTCTTATGTCTTCAGTTGTTGACTGAGATTTCAGTAACTAACCAATCATTCACACCTATAACGACAGCGATTAAAAAAAAAGTAACATGTCCCACAATATTGTAGAATCCTGCATTGTATGACCTTAAATTATAAGGTTACAACCACAACCGAGCTGTATTGAAAATGAAAGCTAATTCCACCCTGGTACCGATACATTTGAAAGATTCATTCAACTTGTTATACTAACTGGTTGGTTCATAAATATGTGTGCTCACACCCGGCCTTTTCACTGCATTCACTTACTAAACAGGAGACGTACACAAGGTATCTATTATAAAAAGAAAACGGATCGATAAATTAATGCACCTTAAGACTGTATTTCATTATTCGTACTGATAAAACAAGGAAGACTTGGATCATGGTAGCGTTACAGTTAGCTATTTGCTGGCATAACCATATAGACAGAACAGGCGACCGCCTAGGGCAGCAAATTGAAGGGGTCGGCAAAAACGGTACATAATTACATTTTATACTTCACATTTCTTTAGTCGAAAAATTTTCAACATCTTAGATCACTGTTTCTTGTTCTGCAGAACTTTTGCTGATGTTACGGAACCATATCATGAGCAGTGGTGTAGTCCTAAATCTGGAAGTACGGGAACGCTGGGGGGGGTGATTGTGCCAGTGCGGAATCTGGTCTCCCCTGGGAACAGGCTTGTGGCTGTTGAGCCTGTTGCTAAGCAAAGGACGCATTGAAATTCCTTGCGTATTCAAATGGGGCAGGGCATCACTGGATTTCATTTAATTACCCTGACAATTATTCTTATAAAAGGATGTTGCTAATGCAGGATAATTGAAACGTTTTACCGATTTTTTATCTCTGAAATTCTCCGATGACTGTCCTGGAAATCGCTAGATTTGTAGCTAGTTGCTTTTGACAACAAATCTCGCCAAGTCAACCCTTAAAGTCACTAGCTTTGGTGAGAAATTCGCTAAATTGGCAACACTGCTTGAAGGCACAGAAAACATATTTGATTTCTGCACGGCTTATTATTGTCTTGACAAGGAAAAGAGATCGCTTCATCGGTACCCAGGCACTGAAACTAGAGCGGTTGTGTGACATTTAAGCATTTTCATAACACACCAGTAAAGATTATTTCATTCTTTAAAGTTAATTCTTAAGTCAAGGATCTGCCTATAGAAATAGTACTGGAGGATTTGTGCTGCACGATTATATGATCACTAACCTACATGTTAGATACCAGTTTTATAGTAGTTAAGGAACGCAATACGGTACAGTACAATTGTTAAGCTCATGCATGGTGGTAGAATCCATTGATCATAAATATTGTCATTGTAGAGCTGACAGTAGATGTCACTACCGTTTGTAACCAGAGTGATGATTATATAGTTGTATATCGTTTTGTGACTAAAAAAAACATAATCTGGTGTAGAACAATTTGTTTATAAGTATATATATATATATATATATATATATATATATATATATATATATATATATATATATTAAAAAGAGTGAAAAGGGAGGGCAGCAAAATTTCGCAAAAATCCTTGCACCGGCCCTGTCTCATGACGATTAAATTAGCATTTTATAGACACTGAATAAACTTAATATCCTGTTAGGTCATTGCCTGTTATCTTATAAAATCGTAATGTTTTTAACAGTTATTTCATTTTACTTTTTGATCTATAAAATAAAAAACGTTAAACTGTATCCACTTTGTTCTGTACTGTAGGTATTTGTACTCCACTGTCCAATACGATTTGCATTGTGGGCCTCCCGCATATCTATATGGGGCGGTACAAACCTCAGCCATCTCTCTGGAAGCTCTGTATTAGCAATGGTTTCTGGCGTTATGAAAGATACTAATAATTTACGTGTCAGAAAAATGTTGCTGAATAAAATAACTAGTAGCAAATTAAGAGTTTTGGTTAGCAAAATGCTACCAAATATATGTTAACTCTGAGCCTTGATAATATATACAATCTTTATAAAAATCCCTTCACAACATTTTCAGGAAGTTGGGTACTGTTTAAGCAAGGCATTTCAGAATGATGTGCTTGCCTTTTTTATGTCCTATGAGAGTCCGACTCTTTTTGTCCCCGATGGCTTTCCATAGAGTTCACTAGGAATTTGTGCGCATAATCTGATTTGTTTACTTTTTGTTGTCAAACTTTTAAATAGAGGCTCAGGAGCTGCTGTGTTGATCCTGTGTTATATATATATATATATATATATATATATATATATATATATATATATATATATATATATATATATATATATTAGTCTAACATATCACACAGAGCTCTTTTTCCTTTGCCATTTGTTTAAGCTGTTGCACAAATTCTGGTGAGGCGGTAAATAAATGCAGGGCATTTTTGTCATTTGTAGCGAATACGAACATCTGATTTTTGTATCTGAATACATGTCAAAAAATATTTGTTCGAATATTCTGATATTTGTCCCAGCACTAATACATATATATATATAGAGAGAGATAGAGAGGGATAGAGAGAGAGAGAGAGATAGAGATCAATTAATAATAAGAATAAGAAAAACTGTGAACACTTTGCATATTATACAGTGCATGTATTACAAAATATAATCTCATTTTTTTGCAGGTTCTTTGATATTTATTATATATTACAATTTCACTAAAAGCTTTTTATTGAAGGCGTTTCATTACAGTAGCCAACATAATTACAAAGAGAGCTCGTTGAGACACCAGACATCAATTTTTGATCATATTATTATGTAGATAAATACAGCTGTAAAGCATCATGCTGTTGTATTATTTATCCATTGATATTTGTAAGTGTAGCAACCCTCATTCATGATGCATAAGAGAAAGACGGAATTTATTGATGCTGTCTGTGTCATTCCAGGAAAAAAGACCATATGGATTTTCATATTCAGCTATTTTGTAATATGAATGTGCTATTCTCAATGTTCTCAGTAGTTAACAGTCAGCCCAGTAATGTGTTTGGAGTACTGATATTTTATCTGTACCATACTAACAATTGCGTTTTCAAATTTTAGGTTTTAGACGGCAAAATGTTTTTTGTAACTTAAATATGCTCTTAGCCAAGTTACTTTCTAATGATGACCTGCACTGCACCACCAGAACATTACGTATGGTATATGCCTACCTATTGGTAGATATTTTCTGAGCTCTCTATACCAGAGCTGCCGATAGGCCCCTTCCTGGGATGACGCCCTCTGTCCCGCCAACCGAGGGTTTAGCCCTTTGCAGTCCTATGTCGGACCTGGTCCGACATCGCAATTTTCCCTTTCCGTCCAATGTCAAAAAAAACAGATCTCTAGTCGTTTTTTCTCCGGAAAAAGCCGAGAAAACCATTCAATGGCCGAGTGAGACCAATAGGAGCCGAGAGAAGCTGAAAAAAAAAAAAATGGGCGTATCTCATGAATACTGATAGACCCGACACCACATAGATAACACGGACATAAACAAACAAGATAGCTGCTTCCGCATCCAGCGCTCAAAGAATATCAGAGATATTTGCAGAGCTTTTTTTAGATGTTATAGTAATAAAATAACGACTTGGATCGCATTATTGAGGAGCTTGGTGATAAAACGAGCGATCAAGAGATGATTTATCGGTATGTACTATTATTAAGAGTTATTTGAAAAATATAGCGATCAAGGGGTGGGACTGGGCTGGAGATGCAGCACTGAGTGTCCTGTTGATATGCCGGTTTTACTGTGAAAAAAAATACTTTTAAACAGTGCGTCTAAAATAAACTGCGCGTGTGAAAATAAATTGGACCTGACGTGCCTGACACGCACTGAATAAATGGACCACAAAGGGTTAGATAGTCAAACCACGGAAGCCATGTTCTCTTTTTGCCTCTCAAGATGGTAAGGTAAGACCCTCTGTGTTGGTATCTGAGTGTATTGTGAAAAAGAGCTTTTGAGTCAACTGCAGTTCCCTTGCCTTTTAGGCTGAAAGCTGGCTTGCCACTTTCATGGAATCAGTGACTCCTGATTCAGACTTTTTCTTTCTTCAGCAACCTGCGCGCGCTCACATTTTCAGGCTGCTGCTTTCCTATCTGTGGTACGTGAGTCAACTACCTGTGCAGTATTGATTTTTTTCCAGCCTCCACTCGTGTCAGAGCACGTCCTCCATCGGTGCTAGGCCTTGCCATACCCCCGTTGTCGAGCGACTAAGCTAGCTGCTGCGTGGCAATTTAAATATATATCAAAATATAAATTATATATTTGTTATTGTTGTTGACTAAATACCCTTGCTGGCACATAGGTAAAAAAAAACAAAACAAAAAAAAAAACAGGCTTTGTCCTCCACGGGCTCTATTTTTACTAGGCCCGCTGTAGAGTAGACCTCAGCCCGCCCATCTCGGTGTGTCAGGCCTTTGAAAAATCAAACAGCAACAGCAGTGTGCTCCTCAGTAGTGTTGTTTGTATTGTTTTTATTGTGTTGTACTCCGTCCACAGATTCGCCTGCCACGGCTTCGGCCTGTGTGTCCCCGGTTCTGATGTGTCCCTCATAAACTGCCATTCCTTCTCCTTCGCGATGGCTCTGGTATACATTTTCCAGACATAATGTTTTGGTGGTCATCTTCAAATTGAAAGGTAACGTTAGGTTACTTACCATAACCCTGGTTCCCTGAAAGAGAAGACGACCACCAACCAGCAAGGTCGCATCGGTCGCCCCCACGGCTTCGATGCAAAAAGAGAGCATGGCTTCCGTGGCTTGACTATTTAATCCCTCGGTAGGCGGGGCAGAGGGCGTCATCCCAGGAAGGGGCCTATTGGCAGCTCTTGAATAGAGAGCTCAGAAAATAGCTACCAATAGATAGGCCTAGCCCATACGTAATGTTTTGGTGGTCGTCTTGTCTTTCAGGGAACCAGGGTTACGGTAAGTAACCTAACGTTACATGTTAACTGAGTTTGTATTTGGGAGCGTCTACAGATCTTAATACGCACCCTTCTTGGATTGGCTTAAGTCTACCTGATAATCAGGGTTGTGAAACTAGCCTAACCAAACCAAACTAGTACTAACCAAACCACTATGTAATGTAATTTTGTTACACAAGTGTGTCTACATGTATTACAAAATGTATTTTTTTAATACTACTACAAAAATGCAACACTTTAAATAACTCTGTGCCCTTCAAAAGCTGCTTTAATTGTCTCTAATAGGTTATGTATTGTAACTACACTTTTCATAGAAGCACATATTTCAGTCCCGAAGGTCGAATAAATTAAACATTATTTCAAACAATAAAATATCCGGGGACCCGAAGGTTTAAAAACACATAAAACTAGATGTTTCTTTCAGTTACTTTGCATCGTTTTTACTAAATGAGCTGTGCAGTTTAAAACCAATAAAACGACTTTTGTTTTAGTTAGACAAGCTCCACATAAAAAAAATACTTCCTGTGGCTTAAAAGAGGTGGATTTAAATAGGAGTCTGCCCTTGTCTGAAAAGCTATTGAACATTTACAGCTGTCCTGTGAATCTCATAGCCCAGACCTTGTTGGTTGCTGTGATATGATTGTATTGCGTCCCCACTACCTTTGAGATATAGGTGATAACCCTATCTTTTCAGCCAGAGTGCTGAGCTGCAAACTTGCTGAATCTATCCATAAATTGTTTTTGGTCCTGCAGAAAAATAAAGAAATACTGAGGCTTATATTTACAAGCAGGGGGGCTCTCAGAATCCCACATTTCAGGTGAAGCGAAGCTGTAGAAAATTTTCACCTTGCAAAGTGTAGAAACAAAGAGAGAATGGAAGGCCCAGCACATTGTTTGTAAACAGATTCGATTCAGGACAAGGATTCAGATTTCATTCCATTCCGAATTGAACACACAGTTTTATTGTCACAAGTGTCCTCTTTTCCCCTAGGTAGGGTGTCAGATACTTAATAGGTGTCTTATTTCTCTTATCCTGCCTTCTGGACTCTGTGCCTGTCCCCCAACAATCTATTTGTCTTTTTGCTGTTTTCCTCGGGGTAAACAAAAATCATTGGAAAAATACTGCTGGTACTACACGGGTATATTGATTTCATACTTTTCTTCCACCTCTTACCTCTTCTGTAACACTTTAAAACAATGGCCGCAAGTTCCTAATGAATTCCGGCTGAATACCAGTAGCTATTTCAGCTTGCCATGTTAAAATTGACTCATTCCCTAGGAGCTCAATTTTTTGAAAAGGGGCACGGAGGCTGCGCCCTCCCCTTAAGGACAATGTTCCTCAGTGGCGGCTGAAAGTAGTGCTTTAGGCACTCATGAAGCCTGAGTCTCTGCATTCAGCGGAGTTTTTGCTTGCCATTACCTCCGCCAAGCAGTGAGCGAGATGCAAGCCTTTTCTGTTTCCAAAGTTTGTCTGTTTTTCACTGAGTCTAAGACCAAGGTCACCCTCCGCACGAACCCAGCTTAGTTGCCAAATGTATTTCGACCTTCCACATCAACCAATCAGTGGAACTGGGGGCTTTTCCATCCTGTCAATAGGGAGCATAAGCTCCATGCTCTTTGCCCTGTTAATGCATTAGCGTATTATATTGACAGAACAAAATGTTGGAGGAAATCTGAACAGCTGTTCATCTGCTATGGAGCTAAGGCACACGGTAAAGCCCTGTCTAAGCAGAGGATGTCCGGTTGGATTGCAGAGACAGTCAAGATTGCTTATAAACAAGCCAATGTACCCCCTCCCGTGAAGGTCACTGGTCACTCCACAAGAGGTATGTCTACCTCTTGGGTGTTGTTCCAGGGTGCATCTGTCACTGACACTTGCAATGCTGCAGTATAGGTTACGCCTCATACTTCACATGGTTTTACAGACAAAATGTGATGGATCCTCAAAACCCTGGCAGAGTGGTAACAGTGGCTTCTATGTCGAGGCCGGAAGCACCTGCAGAGAACTGATTCCTGCCATGTACTAAAAATAATAAATAAATAAATAATCTATATTGTGGCAGCCTTACTGTCTGACCCTCTCAGATTTAAGTCGTTCTGCAAGTAATGTACTTTGCGACGGCTTGGGTATAATTACCCATTATGCAATGGATACATTTTTAAAATTAATAAAATATATTCAGTTTACTGTATAGACATATTTATTGAAATACGGTCATTAAAATTGCAAAGGTGTGCGGGTAAACACGAGTTAACAATAATATTAATATAGAAAAATCTACCTTTTTTGGCTGACAGGATCACCTCAGGACAATTCTTTTGGTTTTTCCAAAAAAAGGCCTTTAAGCTTTGAATTATGAATAAGCTATCTAATGGAGAGCAATGATTCAAGGTTTGCTGCATAACCCATGACCTGAAGCAGCATCTTACAGGTCACCTAACAAGGCAAAGGTGAATAATCTACAGCAGACTGTCAACAGAACAGTGATGCGACTGAAACTGTGAGACACTCTCAAGAATAATTAATTTATAATCCCTGGTGTTGCTGGAGTATTTGACGTTTATTGCATGGTGCACATGAAGAAGACTGAAAAGGAATGGGCTTTTATTGGAATTCATTGCACTGAAAATGTTGGTCTGTGTTGGCCGTCAGGATAGCTGTGATCCTTTGAAAATTGTGATGAGTATGCGGCTATTCTCCCTCAGCGTCCCGTCTCCCTGGCCATCTTCTTCATTCACGTGAAGGGCATTTGCTCCCTGGAGGCACAACAAGTGTAGCTGTGGAGCCCTATCATGTGGAAGGGGATACATAATACATTTAAGGAAGCCTGTGAATCTATACTGTGTGACTTTGAAAATGTAAAATAAGTGGATTTTTTTTCTGTCTTACAGGGCACAAATATGTATACATTTCTGAAAGGGCATATAAATAAGGAAACAGTTGAACATCTCCCATGTGAGCTAAAATATCTCCCTCCACCTATATGGGTGCTTAATGTGCCCATTATTTGTGTCCACAATGGCAAACATCCTAGTTATGACACCAACCTCAGTTGAAGGCTATGCAATGCTTGCCATTCCTGTGGACATTATCCAAAATCATTGTGGAAACAAATAAGAGAAACATAGAGCACCTATAGTACTGACTTGACAACTCATTGACACTGTTAACAACCATGAAGTCGCCACCCTCTTTCCCAAATTCTTTGTACAGTATGCATGCTGGGATATTACCCTTGCCCTTGTTAGTGAATTTTTTATGTAAACTTTAGAAAAGCTAACGACAGTCTATAAATTTCTAATTTTATTGGGCATTAAACCATTTAAACCCTATGCCTTGTTTGAACCAACATACCAGAAGCATCATTTAAAAACAGTGCCGTTTGTAAGATTTAGTAATTATTTTTATTTATTTCTGTTGCACATTCGCATTAAACATGTGATATAGTGAATTATAATGATATTGTCATAATAGGAAAACAAACAGCTATGACCCCTGTTTATTTTTGAAAACCAAACCAGAAAATGGGCTAAAAAATGGAGCATGACATCTGATTTCAGGTTTCAAAAAGCCTTCCTTTCCTTTAATGCTGTACCTCATGATCACCAACCAGTCTTTATCAGGGTTACGATTTCAGAAGTAGCACTTCAAAACTTTTTTTTTTTGCCTGTAACAGTTCAAACAGTGTTTCTTCCTTCTTTTTTAAGTCTGCGGTTTTCAAAATCCACAGTTGTGAGAGAATGATACAGGTCCTTGAAACACATCTCATATTTTTTTGCAAAAGAAAGAAAAAGAAGAAAATAATTGGCTGGGTTTTTTTTCCAAGAGATACATAATTGCATTCCTTTTTTTTTAACCTGTGTGTTGATTGGCTGGGAGGCAGAGGATGATGTGGTGTCAACAAGGTGTTGACTGGGCTGGGGAATGCAAGTTAATGGACAGCTAATATCATGGTAAAGGTGGAGCCTGATTTCTTTGAGGATAGAAAATCAATAGTCTATTAGACTCGTCAAGATGGGGGTGAGAGAGAAGGAAAGGGAAGCATGCTTACTGACTTGCTCGTCTGCTCTGCCAGGATTTGCTAATTAACCACCCGTCTTGAGATGCTGAAGAGCCTGGAGGATTGCAATGGTAATGAGGAGTGGGGGCCAGGTGTAAATGAAGCCACCACACCATAAGGCATGCTGACAGACAATTACACCTCTTTATCAATGCAGCCCTCTTTCTAGAAATAATAATAAAAAAACAAATCTTATATGGCAGTGTAACAGGGCGAGGTGCCCTGTACATTTGTTTATTTATTTTATTTCTTTTTGTTATTTAAAAATAAAAACGGCACGAGCTCCTTTTAACTGCAGTACTTCCCTGGTGTCAGTTTCCCTTCCTGCTTCTGTCTGACGTCACCGTCCAGCCACCCTCTCACATGTGGTGTCCACCGTGGGATCTCCAGCGCCTCCTAGATGCAGGCAGAAGTAGGGTACTGCAGTTTTTTTGTTTTTCATTTTTTTTCGATTATTACTTGTGGAGAAAGGAGTGTGTGGAGGAAGGAAGATGGGAGGAAGAAGAAAGAAGAGCTGCAGAAAGCAGCAACAGCAGCAGCTGTGCAAGAGGTGGTGGTCCCGGGTCCCCAGTCAGTTTGGACCCCCGGACTGGGTGGTTGAGCAGGAACAATGGAGGGCTGAAGGGGCCCCATGTGCGATGCCTGCGGGCGAAGTTCGGGCATGGCAGGGAGGACTACCCCACGGTGATCCCCAGTACGAAGAGGCCTGGAACCAGGGCCTGGTTGGGGATGCTGCCGAATGGTTCTGGGCAGTCGACAATAACCAGGTGTCCTCAGTGCCCAGGAGTGAGGAGCCTGAATGCCCACTGCCCAAGCCTGCGCCAGCAGAGGAAGAGTGCCTGCTGATCCCACCACCATCACCAGAGGAGATCAGCTGGGAGGCCATCCTCCACTCTGTAGAGGCGTCCTGCTGGTGCCCCATCTGCGGAGAGTGGGGGCATACCCCACTCAACTGCCCCCTCCTACCAGAGGGGTGCTTGCTGCGCCCAGTCCCACCAGTAGAGGGAGAGTGCCTGCTGGTCCCGCCTCCACCACCTCCAACGGCCGGAGCAGAGCAGCTGTCTTTGTCTCCACCGCAGCCACCAGCAGAGGGAGAGTGCCTGCTGGTCCCACCACCGCCAGCAGAGGGAGCATGCCTGCTGGTTCCGCCTCCATCGCCGCCACCAGCAGAGGGAGCATGCCTGCTGGTTCCGCCTCCATCGCCGCCACCAGCAGAGGGAGCATGTCTGCTGGTTTTACGGCTGCAGCCAGAAGGGGAGGAGGCCCTGCCGCCTTCGCAGCCAGAAGGGGAGGAGGCCCTGCCGCCTTCGCAGCCAGAAGGGGAGGAGCCCCTGCCGCCTTCGCAGCCAGAAGGGGAGGAGCCCCTGCCGCCTTCGCCAGGAGCAGATCAGCAGTAGCTGCCTCTGCCTCCACCATCACCACCTGAGGGAGAGGAGCAGGAGCTGCCTCTGCCTCCACCATCACCACCTGAGGGAGAGGAGCAGGAGCTGCCTCTACCTTCACGACAGGACGTGCCGGAACAGAAGGCTGGCGGTCCGCAGCTGCCCTTGCACAGGCTGCTAAAAGGAGCAAGGAGGAAAACCGCTGGGTCGCAGCGGCTGAGAAGAGGGCCAAACCTAGCCCCACCGCTGGTCCTGGCTCCCCTCCTGCAATCGCCTCCCAAGGGTCTGCTGCCGCCGTCGCCTCCTGAGGGTCTGCTGCCGCCGTCGCCTCCTGAGGGTCTGCTGCCGCCGTCGCCTCCTGGCGGACCGCTGCCGCCCTGTCGTGCACCGCCCAAGGATGCCAGCCTCACACCGCCCAAGGATGCCAGCCTCGCACCGCCCAGGGATGCCACGCCTGGATCGCCTGGGGCTGCCTGTGGCTCCGCATCACCTGGGGCTGCCTGTGGCTCCGCATCGCCTGGGGCTCCCTGTTGCTCCGCATCGCCTGGGGCTGCCTGTTGCTCCCGCATCGCCTGGGGCTGCCTGTTGCTCCGCATCGCCTGGGGCTGCCTGTTGCTCCGCACGCCTGGGCTGCCTGTTGCTCCGCATCGCCTGGGCTGCCTGTTGCTCCGCATCGCCTGGGGCTGCCTGTTGCTCCGCATCGCCTGGGGCTGCCTTTTGCTCCACACAGGGGACAGGGTACGAGGGAGAAGTAGAGCTCCGCTGCCGCCTCCATGGCCAGGGGCTCCTCCCGAAGTTCACCTCCCGAGGGTCCGCTGCTGCTGCCGCCACCTCCCGAGGGTCCGCTGCTGCTGCCGCCGCCTCCGAGGGTCTGCTGCTGCTGCTGTTGCCTCCCGAGGGTCCGCTGCTGCTGCCGTCGCCTCCCGAGGGTCCGCTGCTGCTGCCGCCGCCTCCCGAGGGTCCGCTGCTGCTGCCGCCGCCTCCCGAGGGTCCGCTGCTGCTGCCGCCGCCTGGGGTCGCCAGGGATCCTGCTTCGCCTGGGGTCGCCGAGGGTCCTGCTTCGCCTGGGGTCGCTACACTGTGGCCAGAGCCCCATGAAGGGGAGCTGCCGGCCATGAAGAAAGGGGGAGGTCAGGAGACCAGCTCCCCAGCCACATTTCCGTGGCAGGAAACACGGTGGCCAGAGCCCCACGGAGGGAGCTGGCGCCACGAAGAAGGGGAGGTCAGGAGACCAGCTCCCCTCACAGCAGTTTCGCTGCTGGAGATCGTGGTGGTCGGAGCCCCACAGAGGGGAAATGCCGCCATGAAGAAGGGGGAGGTCAGGAGACCAGCTCCCCAGCCGCACTTTCAGGCAGGATAGAGTGTGATGGAAGCCCCGAAGAGGGAGCTGCCAGCCATGAAGAATTGGGGGTGCCAGACATTCCACCATGGCCACCCCAGAAACAACTTGCTTCCCTCTTCCGGGACTTTGAGACTGAGGGGAGGTGGCCGTTAGCCATGTGTGCGTGTAATAAGGGGATATGTAACAGGGCGAGGTGCCCTGTACATTTGATTTGTTTATTTATTTTTAGAACGGATTCCCCCTCCGCCCCTGTGCAGTGGATGTTGTATTTATTTTTATGATTTAGTATTGTATTTTATATGACGGCGAGGCGCCGCAGGTTTTGTTTTTGTATTTATTATTATTATTATGTTAGATGACGGTGTAGCCGGATGTTTGTTTATTATTTAGTAGCGTGGATGGGAAGCCCCATCCACACAGTATTTAAAAACTTGTGCAGAAGGTGGCCATCTCCCGAATTAATTAAGTGATTAATTTTGTTGCTAATCAGGAGATGGTCACCTGAATATAAAAAGCCTGCAGCTCTCCAGCTTCGTGGGTTGGTGTTCAAGAGGAGGAACGAGAGCGAAGCGAAAGTGAGCGAAGCGAAAACGAAAGTAAACTTAAAAGAAAATCCAGGAACAGTGAAGGCAGTTGCTCAGCCTGACCTGGGTCTTATTTGGTATTTTGTGTTCGAGATTTGTTTTGTTTGAATATTTATTTTGCTCTGTGAGCAAGTGTTTTTTTTGTTCAAATATTTTATTTCTTTTGTTATTTAAAATAAAATGGCGCTGCCTTTAACTGCAGTACTTCCTGGTGTCAGTTTCCCTTCCTGCTTCTGTCTGACGTCACCGCCCAGCCACCCTGTCACAGGCAGCTATAAAACACATTCAGTGGTGGGGGCTGGCATAAATCAAAGGATTTTCAAAAAGAGAACTGTTTCAAAAAAAGGGAGCGCATGCCTTCCATATTGAACAGGGACAGATATTGTTTAATCTCATCTTGTACAGTGCCTAAGACCGTTAATAGAAAATAATGTGGCCATTACAGCTTCTGCTGTTGACTGCTGCATGGAGCTGACAGCACGAAGGTCAAGTTCAGCCCTGGCATCGATAGAACATCTTATAAACAATGGCAGCCTTCCAGACTCTCAACAAGAGAAGTGACAGGACACAGACTGCGCTGCATTTGCATCCTTGTTTCACGAGTAAATTTTTTTAAGCTTGTCTGACAAGGACATTAAAAAGCCCAGAAAAAGAATGGTGATTTTTTTTTTTCACTTTTTTTTTGTTTGTTTTTCATTGTAGTGAATTCAAAACAGTTTCCTTATTACATTACTCACTTCAGTGTATGTGAACCCACTGGTTAGGCAGCTACCATGCGTTTCTCAAACTAACCTTGATTAGTTAGTAATATAGTGTCATGTGGATCTGGTCTCGGAGAACTCCAACAAGAAAGAAATGTAAGTTGTATGTTACTAGGGGAATAAATACATGCAAACCATGCATGTGTTTTAAGAGTTTGGAAGCTGTTACATTAGCTAAAGCCACGGTGAATGCCTTTGCAGGTGTCAGCTATGATTTCAGAGGAGAACGTTATGTACCGGTATTAGTTTTATTGAAATGTATAATATAAAAGTTACATTACAGTCAATTTTCTGTTAATGCCGGACATTTGGAGCAGACGTGATGACAGTCTCTTACTTTACCTGTATGTGGTAAGCTTTTTAACATATACTGTAGAACCAGAATGTAAAGTGAATAATTTAATATGCAATTAAATGTGGAGATTTTAAATGGAGGCATTTATCTAGAAGAGCTGGCCAGACTCTAGCCCTGATATACTGTTCTCGACACATTTCCATGCGGAGAGAGTTTGACAAAGCATCATTACTGTATAGGCTACTGTAAAACTAAAATATATTTAGTAAAATATCAGTGATTCATAATCCTTATGCCATGTTCCAGAACCAGAAACTCTGTGTTAAATATTGTGCTCGATTTAGTGGAATTTTAAATGAACAATAGCCATTCTTTTATTCTATGCAGCAAGCTGTGGATTTTTTCCCTGAATCAAGAGGTTGCCAAGGTATACTGTACAGTGCCTTGGCTAAATGCCAGTTACAGCTGGGTACATTGTTGATGTCTACACTACAGGGCACTTGCACGTTCATAATCAGACTCTAAAAATAACAATTGGATTATTTGTTTCAGATATTTCACCTCATTTAACATATTTGTTTAGGCAGGGACATTGGTAATGGACTTTCCACGTGTAATGGACAAACATTTAGGGGTAGGTTACTAAGATGGGCCAGTCGCAGAGACACTTAGCAAAGTAAACATTTTGTCATATGTACTGTACTAAGAGAAAATATGTTAATGAAGAGAGCCGCAATATACTCATTTTAATATGTGTTGCATCTTCTTAACGTGGTTTGCTGTAGCAGAGAGTGCCCGAAGGATAATGTCTATACATGCAAGAGTGCATGTAAAAATCAGCTAGGTACAAAAAAAAAAAAGTACAAAAATATATCAAATTGGCAAACTCAAACCTCAGATCCTGAGGAGTAAAGAACTGAGGATTCCAAGCAGTTTAGAAATAAAAAAAAAAATGTTATCTGGATAATTAAACAAATGAGTTGCTTTCACAGTTCAGTCTCACAAGAAGATGGGTGCTAAATAGGAAAAGGAGCTCATAAATTTCAGCAAGGTTCTGACAGAATTATTGATGCATTGTTGTTAGAAGCACTGGAAGTAAATAATACTAAAACATATGTTCTATTCATCAGTGGTTGAAAGATTTCAAGTAATTAGAAACCCACGGCTATGGATATCTGCAGTGAAAAAAATATGTCTGTCAAGGCTGTAAAAATGATCTTTGTTGATTTGCATTTAATTCCCTGTTTTAGAGCAGTGCGATGACGGAGCTGCAAGTCTCAATAGTGCTGTAAAATTTTACTGTGGAGGGATGTTTGAAAACCTCTCTTCACCATATGTATACTTGTAGTAGGACATCCTTGTGTGTCGGCTCTCAAATACTTAGGGGTCTGATTTCCATTAATGCAAGTTCAATGGAGGTGTCACTGGACAAATTCTTCTATGCTGTTCAAGCTCTGTTCTCTGTATCTCCTGCTATACAATTTAAAGAGAAGCCGAGAGAGCAGTAAGCTTGCAGTATCTATTAAAATACTTATACTGCTATGTCAATGGCCGGAAAACTCACAAGCCGATTGGCTTATTCGGCGTAACCTGCCTGAAACCTCATCACCAGAAGCTAGAGGTAATATCCCTACACACCAAAGAGTAAAGAAGACATTTCCCCAGTGCACAACCTCAAACACAATCCATATTCCGTAGATTCGTTGAGAATTAATCCCAGCAATACCCTCCACACACAACCCTGGAATAATTATACTAATCATTTTTGGTGGTGGTTGATATGGTGGTTCTTAAAATGAGTGCTAACTAATGCTTGAATATCCATTTTCTTACCTCCTATTAGCTTTATTAACATCACTGTTAGACCATTGGAGTGTGTTTGCATAATTACAGTAGGTACCAACATCTTTACAAGGATATTTCCATGAAATTACATAGTAGCTTCTTTGTAAGAGCATGGACTAGTGGTAATTACCCAGTAATTACAGTATAATGGCTATTCATGCCTTGTAATCTACAGTGCTGTTAAAGGTTTGATATCCATTTCTGGATCTGCATTGTATTTATCATGCATGGTAAAAAGGGTAATCTTTTTCTCAGTTCCAGGCTTACTTGTGAAAAATGTTAACAAATGATGTGTCCATCCCCTTGTGGAGGGTATGGTATTATTCAACCTCTTCTTTGTTGACTACTCCTTTTAGTAATTTATCACTGTCTAATTTGACTAAGATAAACTAGATGCATCCCTGAGAACATTTAGAAATGCATGAAAAATGCAAAGGCAACTATTGTTGTAATCTAGTTTTTGTGAATTACATTGTAATCTTGTTTATTTGCGGTTCGTCTTGGTCTAGAAAAAGCTGGTGCTAAAAGCTAGGCTGCTTTTCAAGTCGTGTTTCAAGTCTCGTTGTTTTAAGTCACAGCAGGCAGTTTGTCAAAAAAAGTAAAGTACCAGGGACATAACTCCAGCCAACTCCATGATTGCATACAACAAGCTTTCTTCACTACCTGCTGTAGGGTGAAATACCATTTAGTTCTTCACCATCTATCATTCAAAGGACAAAAAACAACTTTGTTTATTTTACCATTGTTTGCTAGGACTTTTCTTTGTTAAAGGTGTTGTTGCTAAGGTTTTAAAATATATTTTCTTACCTGTGCCATTTCCTCTGCTCCCCTATGATTTCCATTACATGAGAGTAGATGTTAAAACTTCATGCTGATTTGAACTTGGCTCTCGCCAAGATAAGCACCAACTAAGACGTAGCTTTACAGTAAACTAATGTGATCCATATGTGTCTCCATGCATTTGCGCTTCCTTCCATATGATGATGTAGATATCCTTCTGTCTGGTGTTGATGGCTGAAGTGTAATGCTGGCTCCAGGGATCAGCTTATTGCCTCCCTAGCGCGTCAGCACACACAAATGCTGCGATGCTGGCTCCGGGGATCAACCATAGTGCGGTCTCCCCAGCGCATCAACATGACAACCGTCTGGATTGAGCTAAGTAGGGTACATCTCTGGGGTCTTCAAGTGGGCACCTTCCATCCTCGGTGTTTCGTCGACTAGCCCACGAAACCTCAAGAGGGCTCGACGGTGATTCTGGCGTCCCAGCATCACCCCCCTCCATACCCCACTCAACTCAGCCCAGCTTACTTACCTGTACATCAGCATTTCTTTCTTTCTATTGTGCTTGAGATCCCCAGCCAGAATCTTTCCGTCTCAACCACAGCCAGTTGCTGCTCCTCTCTGCTGCTTCAGATAACTTCTTCACTGTGTGACGCAACTCTTGGCCATTGAATCCGACATCTCTGAGATGAGAGGTGCCACAAATCCTCGACAACCCACTTCCACTGGGTAAACCCAGACTCTCTATCCTCGCTGTTCCGCTTCAGTGGCTAGTTGAGCATACCGCAGTTTCTTCCTCTCATACGCCTCATCTACAGCATCCTCCCATGGCACTGTTAACTCTACCAGGTGAACTGATCCAGACCACAAGATAATATCTGGTCAAAGATTAGTGGTGGCAATTTCAGGTGGAAAAATAAGCCGTTGACCAACATCTGCCAGCATTTTCCAGTCTCTAGCAGCTTCCAGTTGTCCTGGGCGAGGATTGGTTTTAACACCTTTTCTTGGTGGTTGCTCTCCTGGGCGGAGGAATGTTATCATTTGGATGCTATCCTGCCCATCACATCTGAATATCTATGTTAAAAGCCTAACCTGGATGAAGCTGAATTATGGGTAGTGTGGCATTTCCTGACTTTTTTTTGTCTACTATTTTCTAACAAAGTTTTTTGTAATGAATATATACAGCATATACATATTAGCAGAGGTGTAACGAGTCACCAAAATTGGGTCTCGAGTTGAGTCAAGTTATTGGGGAGTAAAGACTCAAGTCGAGTCTTTGACATGCCAAGCTGGAGTCGAGTCGCCAATCTGGCTCAAGTCACTTCGAGTCATTAGTTCTGAGCAGTACTTAATTTGTAAAGAAAGAGGTGCGGGGGCTATTGACAATAATACCATCCTTAAGAATCGCACATTCAAAATCATAACATGTTTATTTGAAAGAGTATTGTACGTACTAGTGTTAGATGTTTACATTCACGTATTCCACATCATATACAAAGTAGTAGTACATGCAGACAAATTAATTCAAGGCAACCGCAGGACAAATAATAAATACATTTTAAAAAGCCTGTATACATGTTTTGTTATGGTTTTGCATTAAAAAAAACAAATTAAAAGGCATTCAGAGGACTCCAGAAGGACAAAATTGATTAAAAAAAAAAAAAAGAAAATACACACCCGAACACGAACATTGGTTTGACCCACGGTCTGCACTATCAGCGATCTGTATGCAACAGAAGCCGCTAGTAGATTACAAAAACGATTAATTAAACTTAGGCTAGGTAGTTGTTATCTTGGTACAGTATGTTTTTATTCTCTATTAATTAAATTATATTCATTGGAAAAGGCTAGAGAGAACCAGATCGTTATTTTTTTATTGTTTTGGTTTAATATAATATAGCAGGCTAATTTTCCTATTGAAGAAGTTGCTTGTATCGTTCATGACGTTTTTCAAATCAAGTAAGCTTATTTGTGTTTTAAAAAAATGACACTACTACGTTCCCTCTAAGACTTTCATTTCATTAGCCACTGTGACTAAAGTAACTTAACATTTTTTAGCCACACTGGAAAAACTTAAGCCACTTAACAATACTATAAACAAGTTATAAACATACTTTTTCAGCAAGGCAAAAAAATGTGTATTTTATTTGAAAACACGTAGATATTTAAATGCCAGACCCTACCATTTACAATATACATACATATTTATATTTAAATTGCACTATTGATTCATATTTAATAAATGTCAAACTTAGTACCACGTGAAAAAACGTCATTACAGATTTCCTAAATTCTGAATAGGTTTGCAGATACAGTACTGTGCAAAAGTTTTAGGCAGGTTTGAAAAAATGCTGTAAAGTAAGAATGCTTTCAAAAATAGACATGTTAATAGATTATATTTATCAATTAACTAAATGCAAAGTGAGTGAACAGAAGAAAAATCTAAATCAAATCCATATTTGGTGTGACCACCCTTTGCCTTCAAAACAGCATCAATTCTTCTAGGTACACTTGCACAAAGTCAGGGATTTTGTAGGCATATAGTCAGGTGTATGATTAAACAATTATACCAAACAGGTGCTAATAATCATCAATTCAATATGTAGGTTGAAACACAATCATTAACTGAAACAGAAACAGCTGTGTAGGAGGAATAAAACTGGGTGAGGAACAGCCAAACTCAGCTAACAAGGTGAGGTTGTTGAAGACAGTTTACTGTCAAAAGTCATACACCATGGCAAGACTGAGCACAGCAACAAGACACAAGGTAGTTATACTGCATCAGCAAGGTCTCTCCCAGGCAGAAATTTCAAGGCAGACAGGGGTTTCCAGATGTGCTGTCCAAGCTCTTTGAAAAAGCACAAAGAAACGGGCAACGTTGAGGACCGTGAGACGCAGTGGTCGGCCAAGGAAACTTACTGCAGCAGATGAAAGACACATCATGCTTACTTCCTTCGCAATCGGAAGATGTCCAGCAGTGCCATCAGCTCAGAACTGGCAGAAAACAGTGGGACCCTGGTACACCCATCTACTGTCCGGAGAAGTCTGGTCAGAAGTGGCCTTCATGGAAGACTTGCGGCCAAAAAGCCATACCTCCAACGTGGAAACAAGGCCAAGCGACTCAACTATGCACGAAAACACAGGAACTGGGGTGCAGAAAAATGGCAGCAGGTGCTCTGGACTGATGAGTCAAAATTTGAAATATTTGGCTGTAGCAGAAGGCAGTTTGTTCGCCGAAGGGGTGGAGAGCGGTACACGAATGAGTGTCTGCAGGCAACAGTGAAGCTTGGTGGAGGTTCCTTGCAAGTTTGGGGCTGCATTTCTGCAAATGGAGTTGGGGATTTGGTCAGAATTAATGGTCTCCTCAATGCTGAGAAGTACAGGCAGATACTTATCCATCATGCAATACCATCAGGGAGGCATCTGATTGGCCCCAAATTTATTCTGCAGCATGACAACGACCCCAAACATACAGCGAAAGTCATTAAGAACTATCTTCAGCGTAAAGAAGAACAAGGAGTCCTGGAAGTGATGGTATGGCCCCCACAGAGCCCTGATCTCAACATCATTGAGTCTGTCTGGGATTACATGAAGAGAGAGAAGCAACTGAGGCTGCCTAAATCCACAGAAGAACTTCTCCAAGATGTTTGGGCCAACCTACCTGCCGAGTTCCTTCAAAAACTGTGTGCAAGTGTACCTAGAAGAATTGATGCTGTTTTGAAGGCAAAGGGTGGTCACACCAAATATTGATTTGATGTAGATTTTTCTTCTGTTCACTCACTTTGCATTTTGTTAATTGATAAATATAAACTATTAACATGTCTATTTTTGAAAGCATTCTTACTTTACAGCATTTTTTCACACTTGCCTAAAACTTTTGCACAATACTGTATATTCACGTACTGCATAATCCTTTACATTATTTTGACTGTAATGCGGGCAAAATTGTGCCAGTAGACAGTGCTATTAGTGTATGTTAATATTAATGCCTCCCTGACCAACCACAGCTTTAGTTACCCAAGATTGTATTAATGTGATTAATAATATTAGTAGACTTGTACAGCCACTGTGTTTAAAAAACTTTTTTTTTCTTTTTTATACCGTGTTCTTTCACTTGGGACTACTGACAGTAATATTGCATCGATTCTGACATTAAAACTCAATAAATCATAGTGAAATTAACCCTTCTTTTTAAAATAATAAATGTGTTTATTCTTTTATTAAATTGTCCCTCCTTCGACTCGACTCTGTTACTGTTTCCGAAATATATTTCAGCACATTTTGAAGAGATAGCAAACAACGAAAAAAAAAAAAAACTTAGCTGTGATCTTTTGAAGCTGCGTGTTTCTGGCTTGCCATCTGTGAAAAGGTATGTTTGAAACCATGACTGCTTCATCTCCCTGTGACATACATTAAATAAAGAGAATAGTGAGCACCAAATACTTCCCAAATGATTTACTTTTCAAGCTTTCACTAGGCACAATGTTACTTATTAGAAACGTTTCAGATGCATTCATTACCTTTATTTGTGTGCTAACAAAACCAGAAAAATAACTCCTAATCAGTTCTTTTCTGCCTGAGTTTTTATTTAATTCAGATTCTCATTTTAGCCGTTGAAAAAAACTAAAAACCTACCGGTATAAATTAGTGACAGTTACCGGTGCTGTGTTTTGAATGCAGTTTATTCATATTGTCGCTTTACAGAGTTTCTCTCCCGGTCGACTGTATAATTATTAAAAGCGAACTCCACCACCGCAGGTACTTTTAGTGTACTTTCCATGTTGTTGTTTTGTTATTTTCGTGTCTGTGACAAAACTCAAAAATCACTATTTTCCTCAGGATTTTCTGTGATCAGTGATCTGAAATCTGTCCTTACTTCCCGCCTACACATTTTGATTCCCGGGCTCCCTGTTGCTTGTGACGTTATGATCACAGAACGGTGCTATAGGTTAGAAAGGTGTTTTCTATTTCCTTAGCAACGGTCTTAACAACCATGGCAGGAACCTGTTCCTGTGCAAAATGACAAGATGACTGCGTGAGTGAGAGAGGGGCTACATGTATTGAAAATTAAATAAGTTTGTTATTGATTTTATCATAAAGACAATGACTCAATGAGTCACGTCTTTTGAACAGGGAGTCGAGTCGAGTCTTTGCTTGCAGGGACTCGAGTCAAGTCTAGTCATCAAGAAAAATTGCGACTTGATTCCGAGTCGAGTCATTGACTCGAGACATTACAACTCTGGATATTAGTCATGTTTATAATATATGTACATGTATCTGTTCTGTATGTGTGCAAATACTGTGCCCTGTGCTTTATAGTAACAAGACAATAATTGTTTGGAGATACCAAACTTTCACTGTTTCCCGGTAATAACTATTAGGGTTAGGTTAACACAATTATTTCTGTCTGTACACAAATGTAAATGAGTTTTTGGGTAATACAAATAAATGATATAAAATTGCTTGATAATACCTTACTTATTTATTATTATTATTTTTTAAGTAATTTAATGACAGACATGAAACTGCCAGGAAGGAAGCACATGATGAAATAATGACTGTCTAAATAAAGTGGCCTACACATTTCTTTTGATGATTTGATTTGTGAAGGGCAATTCTACAATTAGAGTACCCAGTAATGGATGTATAATAGGCATTATTAGAAAAGAGTCCACTGTCATTTTTGTTCTTTCCTAATGTCAGATTGTCATCTCCTCGTAACACTGTTTAGACTGAAATATTGGTGGAGACAGCATTCTATAAAAGCGATTCAAACTGTAGCTGCAGCAATGAGCCTCTGTTTCTTGACATTGTAATGTGGTCTTCCTCCTTTTAGCTTGCAAAGAAATCACTTAGAAAGCAAGGTGATATTAAAATAAAACTGAAAATACTGATGGAACTCACAACAGTTGAGAAAATAATTATTAAATAACTTACTCCTGCTTTCGAGTCAGACCACTGCATTTGAAGAGCAGTGCTTTAATAGAAATGCTCGCTGAGGCTCTGCAGCACTGCAGAGATGGAATTGTGTTGGCCTTTCAGTGTTTCTGAGTTAATTGGCAGATTGTGGAGCCTTTTCTTCTTGCAATTTATTACTGTTGCAGAATGCAAGAGGCACTGTGGCGGATGCACTTGACCTTCCTGTTTTTTATATGCCTTCGCAATTTGTTTAATGTCAACTGGGTCACTAAGTAATACAGCCTTTTTTAATGTTAAAAATAACATTGCTCTCACCTATACAAAGTGATGAAAGGATGACAACCTGTTTAGGCCTTACTGTTACTTTGGACTTCCCTTGCTGTGCCTGAAAATACCCCTGCAGTTTTTCAATTGGCCGTCGTTGTGTGAGATTGTTAGGCGTGAACCAGCACCTCTTGATGTTTTAATGTATTTCTTTAGCTGCCACACTAATAACAAGTTGGAGTGATTTTTAAGAGGATCTTGGGTTGAGATTTCTAAGTTGGCTTTTTTCATGCATCAGGGGGCTTGCCGGATTGACAGGTACAAATCTAGCAGGATCACAGCCTAATCAGGTTGACCAAAACCCATTAAGACATCGGGCCTTACGGGAACAGCTATGATCCACCTTTTTTAGTTTTGGTTTATGAGTCTCTTTTTTCAGCCCTTGCGCTTATGTTCAGCCTGGAAACCGTCGCTTTGTCTCATATATACATGATTTAAGCATATGACTTTGCATAGGAATAAATGCTGTTATGGAAGATTCTGGGTCATTACATTTGTAGAAAAGAACCAGATCTGATGGATTAATGTCAATTGTGTGATTTTTATGGCATAGTGTGGATTAAAGACTAATCAAGTAGCAATTAAAAGCGTTAAAGATATAAAACACAATTTGCAGAAATACAGTTTAAGGAGGACAAATACATATACATATATATATATAAATAAATTAGGGCCCTACCTAATTGGCGATATTGTGGAAATGAACAGATCCTGCAATATTAGGCTTCTATCGCAATGTCTAGCAGTGTACTGGGGCAGTGTTGCAAAACACAGAAGCTCTGTAACCGGTACCTCTGCATGTTACACAATCCCAGAACTTGATTTTTACTTCATGGCACACACAATCAGCTGCTGGAATTTGCAACGTAGCCTGATTATTCTCCCCGACTTCCCTCCTTAACTAGAGTAGTAAGGTACACGTCAGATCTCGCACTGCTATTGAGTTTTCAAGGTGTCTGGGATTGTGACAAAATGCCACATACTGTACTCGGGCATGTAATGAAGTGCTATGTGGTCTACTTCCTAATTCCGTGCATGGAACATGCAATGCACACATTGTAAGTCTGGCTAGCAATCAGCAATGTGATGAAAAAAAAAAAAAAATTAAACACTGCCCATCTCGCAAATGGCGTTTCAAAGCTTTTCTTACAGAAAAACAGTAGATCAGTCTCAATCAAGTGCTTCTGTGTCCAGAACCAGTGATGATGTGATGGAATTCATGGTTTCGAGCAGTTCTATACCACGCTGAGCATGTTAATGTATACAGCGAGTTCATTGAAAGTGAAATGAGGATTTCACCTGATACACTACTGGGCACTTCAATCTCGCTTTTAAGCAACACGTACTTGCCACTTGACATGGAGTTCATTGCTCAGAATGCCAAACCATTGATGGAAACGATCAAATCTTTCGAGTTTTATGTTCTGCTTGTATCCATGACGCATAGATCACCTGTCGTTCTACAGTGGTTTCCAGAGTTAACAGACAGCAAAGCGATCCCTAGCGATCTTGCCTAATTCTGTAGATTTAGGTAGGGCCCTATAAATATATATATATATATATATATATATATATATATATATATATATATATATATATATATATATATATATATATATATATATATACATCAACCTTCATTGCCATGATCCTGTGTTTTGCTCTTTCTGACATTCCTTCTTTAAATGATGCTGCAGACTTTTTAAATGTCCTTGAGACTTCTTAGTCTCACAAAATAAAACCTTCAGAAAGGTTAAAGTATTTCACTGGTCTCCTATGTGATTTTGAAAGGTGTCAGCAGTGTGTCACATTGTGCATTGTTGCTGAAACATAATGGGCTTTGTCTAGATTATTTAAACCACAGTAATAATTGAATAGATCACCTTAGTAGACCTTATTTTGTTGAAATGTTTGTCCAATTTATGATTGAGGCTTTGGAATAACTTTATTTGACACATTAGGCCACATTACATGAGTGTTTGCTTTTCTCGAGACATCTGTTTCTTGTGAAATAAACGTGGACATGCTGCCTTTTTGTGTTTACATGTAAAACCTCTCATTTCCCTTTGGAACGCCTACTTTTCCTCGAACGCTATGTAAATGAAGGAGAGGGGGAGGGGGTCAGATTTAAATTAGCCATGGTGACGGCCCACTTAGATTCTTGTGCTGTTATCTGTGAAAGTCCCCAAAATACTGTTTACATGAACAGAGAAATAATCCACGTGTCATCATGTTTGACGTAAATGGTTATTAAAGATCTGATTTGCTGATCAATCAGTCAATCAATCTATTTTATATAGCGTCTTTCATAATAATAATCTTTATTTTTGTATAGCACCTTTCATAGTGGACCACCATCACAAAGTGCGTTACAAGATACGAGACTAGGGTGTGTGAACTATGCATCAGCTGCAGAGTCACCTACAGCAACGCCTCACCCGAAAGACGGAGCACAAGGAGGTTAAGTGACTTGCTCAGGGTCACACAACGAGTCAGTGGCTGAGCTGGGATTTGAACCGGGGATCCTCCTGGTTACAAGCCTGTGTCTTTAACCACTGGACCACACAGCCTCCTATCATAGTGGACCACCATCACAAAGCGCTTTACATGATGCAGTAACAAGAAAATCCATAACTACAGAGAAATGCATAATACATGATATACAGTAAGAAACAATGCATTATACAATACAGTGAAAAATGTATAATACATGAAATACAGTAGCAAGGAAAGCAAGAGAGAACAAGTGGTGCATTCTACTGATGGATAGTGCCAATACGAATGTTTTAGTGTTGTCGCCCACACTGCTTTTCACACATCATCTGTGTGTGTGTGTGTGTGTGTGGGGGGGGGTGGTTGTTAGATCTTTATTAATAATAAACTGGGCCAAATCCGAGTGGTCATTCAACAGGCGTTTGGGCAAGGGAGGGGGCGGATACTACTGAAGCGTACTGAAGTGAACCACGAGCTTGTTCCCCAAATTATTACAGCCTGCTGTATCCTGCACAATCTGTGCCAGGACTGTAAGGAGGTGCTGAGGCAAGCACAGGAACAGCTACCTCAGCCTCCAGCAAGAATTGTAAAACAGCGATATGAAGAGGGTCCTGCTAGTAGAGATGCACAGCTATCTTCATTTTTGTAACCCGACGGTGTACTTTTACTTTGTATCACATTTTTTGTTTCATTAGCTTATTTTGTATTTCTTTATACCAAATGTAGCATCCTAATTTGTGCTGTACTTGTATGACTGCTTCTGCTTAATAAAGAATTGGAATATTGAGTAGTATTGTTGATTCCCAAGAAATAAGTCTAAAAAATTCCACACCACATTTTATTTTGAGAGTGGGTTAAACAATGTGCGTGTTGTGCATTGTATCAAGCTGCCTCTTCATAACCTCTTCCCTTATGGATATTAACACCCGAGTCTCTTCATCGCTCCAATGGACGTAAATCCAATGGAGGTAAATCCTAGAACACTTCCCTGCTGCTTTAGACAGCTCTTCCTTCTGTCTTTTTAAACGTTTTTGAGTTGGCACGGAGCTCACAGACGGAAAGATCACACAGTGACACTGCCAGTGAACACGTGTGATTGAAAGTTCTGGAAATGCGGTCATATTGAGCAGCCTAACAGCATCACTCCCTCCATTTGCCCGTCATTCACCAATGATACAGTACGTCTTTCTCGTGGCTTACTGCTGAGAGGTGCACAGTAAAAAGAATGGCAACAATAATATATCATGATAATGAGTCGTTTTCTCGCAGAACAAGATTAGACAGAATTAAATTGAATTGTGACAGAACGGTCCAGCTGACGCTGAGCAAGTTTGTGAATGGTTTGTAGATCAGGTGTGCTGGTGCTGAGGGACACCGGCAACAATGACAGGCGGACTTACAGGCAACTTTTTCAATTTGAGAGGCATTGCGGCAATTGGCGCTGGTGCCGTCGGTTATTTTGCGCCCTATGTGTGTGTGTCTGTGTGTGTATATCAATCAATCAATCAATCAATCATTATTTTATATAGCACCTTTCATGGACCACCATCACAAAGCTCTTTACAAGATGCAGTAACAAGAAAATCCATAATACTTTAAGTACAGATAAATGCATAATACATTCTATACAGTAAAAAAAATGCATACTATATTAAATACAGTGGAAAGTGCATAATACATGAAATAGTACATTAAATACAGTTTAAAGCGCATAATACATGATAGTAGCATAATACATGAAATAGTAGCAGCAACACAGAAGCTAATAGCAGATATCAGGCTTAAAGAGGAAAGCAAGAGAGAACAGGTGGGTCTTGAGAGTTGAAGGTAGGAGCATCACGCACCAAAGCTGGGAGAGAGTTCCAAAGAGTCGGAGCCATGAAGCTAAACGAGTGTTCTCCAAGTGTACTGGACTTTTGCTTGGGGATAACAAGCAGGCCAGAGTCAGAGGACCTCAGCTTGTGGGCAGGGACATAGCAGGTCAGCAGGTTGAGGAGGTATTCGGCACCTGTGTGATGAAGGGCATTGTAGGTTAGCAGGAGAGTTTTGAAAATAATCCTGAACCTTACAGGTAGCCAGTGCAGCTGGGCAAGACGGGGGGTGATGTGAACTCGGTTTATGGTGCGTGCCAGGAGACCACCATATAGAGAGTTGCAGTAGTTGAGTCGAGAGAAGACAAATGCATGACAAAGTATGTATACACACACACATACATACACCTGCAATTTTTAATGTTAAGTCCCAGTGTTTTTTTTTTTTGGGAGGGGGAGGGGGGGTAAAAATAATTCACCTTGCGGCAGCTGATAAAGACAGAATCCTGGAGATTAAACTGACAGGCAGGCAGAGCTTTGAGATGGGATGAATAGAATAAATCCCATTGTGTTCATTTTAAACAGATTTAAAAGAGGAGGACAGAGACCATTGTAAAGCCCACGTTACATTTGAGAGACCAGCAAACATAAAATATAATAAAAATAATTGGATGTTTTCCAGACTTACAATGAGGGAATTGTAAGGAGAGTCTCCAACTGAGATTAGAGCCTCTTGCAGTGTTTGTGTGTTAACTGCTAGTAGTGACAGCACCCTTTTTAAACCATATGCCTACAATGGTTGTAAGTGTTTTAACAAGCTAATATCAGTTCATTCTGCTGGTGTGGCCTTGGATTGTACAGCTAAATCACGATAAGCAGTTTTTTTTTTTAACAGTACATTGTCTGACAATCATGTTCAACTTTATGCTAAATTATGATTACTGTGGGGACTGTTCTTCCACAATCTTCCATTTTGCGCTTAACTTCAACAGAAACTGGGCTTTGTTGATAAATATCATATGGGAGATACTGAAATTGAAGAAGGGAACTATGAAAAAGACCTAGGAGTTTATGTTGACTCAGAAATGTCTTCATCTAGACAATGTGGGGAAGCTATAAAAAAGGCCAACAAGATGCTTGGATATATTGTGAGAAGTGTTGAATTTAAATCAAGGGAAGTAATGTTAAAACTTTACAATGCATTATTAAGACCTCACCTAGAATATTGTGTTCAGTTCTGGTCACCTCGTTACAAAAAGGATATTGGTGCTCTAGAAAGAGTGCAAAGAAGAGCAACCAGAATTATCCCAGGTTTAAAAGGCATGTCGTATGCAGACAGCTAAAAGAATTGGATCTATTCAGTCTTGAACAAAGAAGACTACGCGGTGATCTGATTCAAGCATTCAAAATCCTAAAAGGTATAGACAACGTCAACCCAGGGGACTTTTTTGACCTGAAAAAAGAAACAAGGACCAGGGGTCACAAATGGAAATTAGATAAAGGGGCATTCAGAACAGAAAATAGGAGGCACTTTTTTACACAGAGAATTGTGAGGGTCTGGAACCAACTCCCCAGTAATGTTGCTGAAGCTGACACCCTCGGATCCTTCAAGAAGCTGCTTGATGAGATTCTGGGATCAATAAGCTACTAACAACCAAACGAGCAAAATGGGCTGAATGGCCACCTCTCGTTTGTAAACTTTCTTATGTTACTTATGTTTCTTTAATTTTGTGTTTTTGTTACACTGATGTAATTTCACAGGAGATTTAAGAACAATTAAAATAGGTACAGTTCCTTCACAGCTCATGCATGTTTATATAACCAATGAGATCAATAAAAATGGCACTGCTATTAGATGTTCCCATTACACCAGGGTATACCTTTGGCCCTGCATTGTTTGAGATGCTACAGCGCTCTCACTCTTCACGTGACTCCAGAAACGAGCTGGTGTGTCTGCTTCCCAAGAGACCACCCCCAGTGCACAAACCAGTGGCAAACTGGTGCCCAAGGCCCCAGCACCCTCAGGGACAGTGGGCTACGTGAGATGCTGTGGTATTGTCTCAGGAGGTGGCAGCTGTGCTGCAAAAGTGTGCTATTTGCACAGTAGACCCTCTCCACTTAAAGGAAGGGTTATACTCCAGGTACTTCCTGATGCCCAAGCAGGATCGTGGCCTGTGACCCCAGATGGCTTGTGGTGACGTCAGACCAGGAAGAGACAGACAACAATACTGCGAGTTGAGCGCGATGCAAGAGTTTATTATAAATAAACAGGTTGAACAAACAGAAAACAAAACAAAACGGCACAGTGCCAAAATAAACAGACAAATCAGAACCGAACAAACAAATATCGTGCTGGTGTAAAACCAGCACGGTTAGCAATTGTTTTCTATATTATATTATTTTCTTTATCTCATGACTCAAGTCTCTCGTTCCGCCTCTGAACAGACTAACTTTTTATACAAGTGACCGTCTCCCAGATTAGCAATAAATTAATCAATCTGGAGATGTTCACATTTTATATGAGTTTAGCATGGATGGGGAATTTTAATCCCATGCATGCTTTAAAATAATAAACAATAGAACAATGTGTTTTAAAACACCAAACCATACATTTAAATAATAATACAACAAATACAAATACAAAATAATATATACACACAGGGGTGGGGTGTACCCCGTCACATGGCCTCAGACCAATCTTCAACCTCAGATAGGTCAACCTATATCTGTGTCGACGCAGGTTCAAAATGTTGACCATGCAACAGCTGTTGCACTCAATAAGACCAGGGCACAGGAGATACCTGCGGTTTGCTTTTTAAGGAACAGCGTACGAGTTCTGTGTCCTGCCATTTGGCCTCTCTCTAGCTCCTTGTGTCTTCTCAAAGTGCATGGAAGCTATCCTGGATCCATTGAGACTCAGAGGCATCAGTGCTCAATTACCTGCACGACTGGCTCATTTGTGCCCAGTCTCCAGCACAGACAGATGCCACATGGAGCTCGTCACCGACCACCTTCATCGGTTGGGCCTGCCAATGAATCGTGCAAAGAGCCAACTCTCACCTTCGCAGACAGCCTCCTATCTGGGAGTGTGCTTGGACTCCAGGTCCATGCTGTCCACTCTGTGGGATGACAGATTGCAGAGAATAGCTGCCTGTTTGAAGCTTTTTCAGCTCAACAGAGCGCTTACAGTAGTGACGTTCCAAAGACTTCTGGGCTTAATGGCAGCAGCTTCCCAGACCCTTCCATTGGGTCTACTCTGCATGCACCCTCTCCAAGCCTGGTTCAACAGCAGAGTTTTTCAGCCCACGTTGAATCTAGGGACAGTGTCTCGCCACTGTCTGAAGGCACTTTCTTGGTGGACACAGCCTGCCCATCTACGTCTAGGCGTAGCACTGGGCAGCATCACCAGAAGGGAGGTCATCACCACTGACGCGTCCAGCCTCGGCTATGGGATGGCATGTATGGAATGGCAGGGGGGCAAGTGGGGTATGGAACCCCCCTGGCAGGGTCTCTATATAAATATGTTGGAACTGCAGGCATTGCAATATTTTTTGCAGGAGGTTCAAGTGAGACATGTGCTTGTCCGTACGGACAACAGTACCATGGTGGCTTATACAACCCACCAGGGCGGCCTCAGGTCTCCCAGTATCCATCGTGTAGCCCTCAAGCTTTTGCTGTGGGCGCACAAGAACCTCCTCTCACTGCGGGCAGTACACCTGCCCGGGGTGATAAACTGGGTGGTGGACTTCTTTGCAAGGGGAGTTCCCAGCGTCTCAGAGTGGAGGCTTCACCCCAAGATGGTGAACCTCATTTGGGAGAGGTTTGGAAGAGCACAGATAGATCTCTTTGCCTCCCAGGAATAGACCCACTGCCCCCTTTGGGTCTCCAAAACAGGAGCCGGGAACCAGGGTTATGATAATAATAAACGTTTGTGCACCCTTCCTTGTTGGTTCAATTACAGTATGTAAAAGACTGTAGTTTTGCATTGAAATGAGGACTTCTCCTTGAATAATGTAACAGTTCAGCAGAACAGATTAAAATGTGTTCCATTGACTACCCCTTTCTGTAATTTTAAAAATACACAAACAAAGTAAAAGTATTTAAACTTGTGTTGGGATATGAATTGAGAGAAGAATGCAGACATTTTGAATTTATGGTAGTAACTAGAATGGGTATCTCTTAAATTGTGTGTTAATCCAGTACAGTGGTTCCTAATCTGTTCCCATGTATTATTTTTTAAGGGAATATTTCAGTGACAACCTGGGATTTGCTTATGAACTATGAGGCAGTTGTATCCCTTGTCCTACTCTATGAATTTGGCCTGCTGTAGTATAAGCCCAGCATTTTTTTTTTCTTGTATTCTGAATCTGTTTTGGCATTAGCTGTGGCTAATTAAACATCTTTGTTTTTGTGCACTAAGCACAAGTTTACCTTTTGCAAAACATTGAAATACATTTGCCATTCCCAGGTGTGCCCCAATCTGCTATAAAGCAAGAGCTTTTGGGGAGGCAGAGGCCTGCTCTCCTCTGTGTAAATCAAATAGAAACAAAAGGTTACAAAGAGGACTGTTCACATTTTTATGTATGCAGAGGTTTGGCTGGAGTTTGAGGTTTACATGACCCTCTACCAGAAGGATCCCTTATGATGCCTCTTCTCAATGTACAGCAGTTATCAAATATCGTAAGCGTGTGTGTGTGTGTGTGTGTGTGTGTGTACTGTAGGATGTTGATGTCAAGTTAGTACACAAGCTTGAGTGAAAGAAATTTGATCCTGCTGGATGTTGGCTGAGATGATTAAAAGCATGGCTGTCATGGACAATGCTGGTGGTGTGTGCGGTGTGATAATGACTGTGCTCTGCTGGGCTATCTTCCTAATCATTAGAGCTGCTGAGACTCATCTTTCTGAACATATTGGGCATTTTGAGTGTGTGCCAATTATGTTTTCAACACTGCAATCCCTGTAATGCTATCCCTAACATGCTTGCGACTCTGTGGCTCTGTGCACAAACACATAGATCTTGCAATATATTCCACAAAGGTTTGCTGTCCTTATCTGCAAGGCAAACGAACAAAGCCTGCAGAATATTTCAGTGATGTGAAATGCAATGAGCGTTGTTGATTTCTAACTACTTTTATTTTTGATGACTTCCAATTTGCACTTTATACACAAAGATGAATGTTTTGCTTTTAGTTTGTTGCATAGCTGTGCATTTAACTTACAAAGGTAGTGCGCAGTACCAACAAACTAATGCATTGTAAATTATAGCCCTTCATCTCTGAAGCAGTTGGCTTCAGAGAAAAGTTGATGACAACACAGTTTTGCAAAAAGGCTGTAGCCTGTCTTTATTTAAATAAATAAATAAATAAAAAGATCTTGTTAAATAGCCAAAACACTTGCGACCTGTTCTTTAAAATGTATTTGGAGAATATAATTGGATTACTCATCTTGTTGAATTTCTAAACTGAGACATACTGTGTTTTAATCTGTACATGTGACAGCACTGGATGCAGATGTGAATGAGTGCCACTCACTTCTGATAATAGTGGGCTTTGACTTAAGTAGTCTGTATAGTCAATAGTAAATGATGAGTGCAATGGTTTGGTTGGTAATATCTTGTGACTAGCTGATCTGGTAGACACTGGCAATTATCCAATAAGACCCCAGAACAGATGTGCACTACAGAAACTACAGAAGATTTTCACTTGAGCAGCGACAGATGGAACCAACCACCCGCACCATTGCAAATAGATTAGCCTTGAACAGGACGCTGCGCTTGAGTCTACATTTTCTAATTACATGACTCCTGACCCTTCTCCTGTCATTACACAACACTCAGGTCTTCAGGTTCTTTTTTCAGCAGCTTGTGAGCCTTGAGGTTTTGTTTTAGGATTCTCATTAGACTATTGATTACTGAGGTTAGTGCATCAGAGGAAAGCTGCAATAGTTGGAGGAACTTCTGAAATTACTAATTAGGAACTTCAGTCCGGTCAAAATACAGTCATAATCTAAACTTGTACTGTAGAGATTAGCATTTAAAGGAACATTGGGCAATAATGTCAAGGCTTTTTACTACAGACTACTCCAGATTTAAAACATGCATGTGGACATTGCGCATTAAAATACTTTGTGTGTCTTAAACCCTCTTTGTATACTATTGATACATAATTGCTTCCTTAGGTAGTATTATAGAGTTTTTTGTAATTTAAATCCACAATGCAAGCCTTGTAAAATACAAATTAGTCTATAATATGTATATTCTTCAGGAAATTTTTTTTCAGAGACCTGGCATGTAGTGCTGTCAGGTGTACATGCTGTCGGAATAGGAATCCATTAGCAGTGGCGGCGCATTGAGAGATTTCAATTCCAAATCTTCCAATATTCTATTCCTGGTGGCATGCTTTAAAATATTGGCACGGTGTGTTTCAGGCCAAGAAAGGGTGACTCGTGAGGCTGAACTAATGAACAAAAGCGAAACGATTTTAAAAAGGCATCAGCCATCACTTTCATACAAAAACAACTTTAAAGTTTAGTTCTGCTAGAGGCTCAACCCAAGCCTGGAACAGCTGTGTTATTGAGCAGAACCGTCATTAGGGGTGCATCATCCTAAAGAGACAGATAATATAATAACCGTTGATACTCAAAAACACCCACATATATATATACAGAAATCACACACAGTACACACATATACTTCAGTCATAATAATGTCTTCAATCATATTTGTGAACATGTTGTTAACAAACATTTCAGCAGCATTATTGCCACCATGTTTACATATGTAAATGTTTGAGTCTCTGGCAGTAGTCTATAACTGGTCTATTATGGATAGGACTTCTGTGTTTCTGTTTTTATTAATTTCATTTTTCAGTGCTTATTTTTAGTTTTATGTAAATCGTTTTTTTTTGTTTGTTTGTTTGTTTTTTCCGGGGCTTTCGCTTTTTATATACTATATGAAATTATTGTTTTTTCGGTTACTTTCCAAAATGCTTGGCTGTTTTTTTCTGTCACAATATGTATAGTAACTCGACAGTACTTCCACACTTAAGTTGTACATTCTTTCTTTTTCTGTCTTCCACAACAAAATCCTTATGGTCACGGGCTCATTCTTCTGGAGTTTTTCATTTTCAAATTATCCCTGTCTACCTGCAATATAGCTTTAAATCCCACAAACAAGCCTTCTAATTGTAATCTTGTTTTAAATGTCGCAAGCGGAGTCTCCAATAGAAATGTAGGAATTTGCTGCCACTCAGTAGTTGGGGCGGGTTTAAAGTATTCAGATTGAATCAATGCGAGGTAAAGTCAGGAAGGATGGACATTGCTCAACTGCACTGGGAAAGGTAGTTTGTTTTTGTTTTTTGTAGTATTTTTTTTTTCCCTGTGTTTTTCCGGTGTTTATTGGCTATACACTGATTTAATTTTTTTTTTTGTAGCAGGGAGGTTTAACTGAAAATCAGAAACCCTATTTAAGGAGCCTGAGTTTTGAAAGAAACACAAAATGCAACCTGTTTACTGTATATTGCTTTATGGTCATATTTTATTAAATGTAAACAACTGTTGATCGTATTATCAAACAGTTTTACACACTTTACTTCGTTTTTTTCTTTATTTTTTTTTCTTTTAGTGCCATTAATTAAATTGGTCAGGTTCTTTAGACCATTAAAGACACAGTAAGTTATTACGGTAAATTAGAAAAAATAGTCAGCAAATTATTTCTTCAGGTTATTAGACAGGTGTATGTTTTCTTCAGAGCACTCCAAACAGAGACAATGCAATGCCCTTCAATGATCTGGTGGATAGTGGAATTAGAAATGTCTCTAGGTGTTATTCCTTTCAAAATCACCAATAGGCCTGGTTGAGAGGAATTGAAGGAGGCCATTTTAAAGCCTGACCTGAAAACAAAGAGATTGGCTGCAACATTGTACTAGCAGAACTGCTCCTTTTCAACACATATTTACCAGCAATGGCTAAAGCTGGTTTTAGAGATCTTAAAGGGTACATAAGGACCTTTTTATTTTACTGTGTTACATGTTCTCATGTGTTGCTACAACTGTTTACGTAAGGTGTGTGTATTGTTTTAATTTATTTTTTTTTTTTTACATTTTGACCACTTTTTAAACTTTTAAATTGCATTCCCTGCTTCAAGATGGCTTCACATGTACCGGCATGGCCTTTCAGAACTACATTTCCCATCATCCTCCTGCACACTGGTAAATCCAGCTAATTTACATATGCGAGCAGGAGGATGATGGGAAATGTAGCTCTGAGAGGTTGATTTAATGAACCAAATATATAAAGAACTCCATAGTAATTATCTATTAGGTTACATCTAATATATATTATGGGTCATTCCATGCCAACTCAACCAGTGCCATTGCCCATCTGTCTCAGATATCCCTAGAAAAGTTATCCTGGGGGTTTTCTGACATGCTGAGTTCAGAAATGATAGCCATTATTTATTTATTTTTTATTCCCCTTCGACCTGTGACCTGGTCAACCTAAAGTGAGAAAGGGACCTTGGCCAGAAAAATCACCCTGGGTGCAATTTAGATGCTACCATCAGGTGTAGCACCTCGTTCTACTTGTATTGAATAGGGCTTTTCAGAAAAAAAAATACTAGGAGCACCATACTCACTTCTGGCAAATTGCCAGACGAGGGGTAACTGACAAGTTTTATTCAAAAAATATTTAAGCGATTTTTTTCAGCTATTTAAAATACGATTGTACTAACTATGCCGGTCTCTTACAGCCTGTGGGTAAATATGTGCATGCGGTAGGTTTACAAATTAATATACCACTTACCTTAATCTAATCCAGTTGACGCCACATGTCCGAACGATCTTAAGATGTACGGTTCATGAGCCTCCGGCCTGCAGACATACACTAGGAAGAACAACAACATCACAAAGGCATGAACAGCCTTTAGCAGCACTATCGATTGTAGACGCCCCCTCGTGTGATTGACAATGTTCAAACATAGGCTTTAAAAAGTTCAGTTGCCAAATTAAAGAGAAAGTTCCATTGGCAAACAGCTTATTTACGATTTAACGTAAGAATTGACAAATTAACTTACAAATTAATTTATAAGTTTAAGAATTAATGTATACATTTAAAAATTAATTTATAAATATAAGAATTAATTTACGAATTAACTTATGAATTGACCAATTAATTTAAGAATTCACTATTTAATTTTGACCCTTATAATGCTCCATAGGATTAATATTTCGAAAATGTTTTGTACAGAGCTTTCTGTTGTACGACGTCCCAATGTTGCGGAAGTAACATCGTCCATCTAGGCTGTCTCGTGAGAAATTAGCCTGGTTCCATTTGCTTGAATGGCTAATTTACAGCAAATTATGAGCACGGAAAGAATTGCATTAGGAAGCGCAATGCAACGTTCAGCACAGAAATGATAAGGACAGGGCAATGTCTGCCAGTATTTCTTCATTTCAACTTTAGGGCCACAATTGAGTTGGTAATATGCACACATCAATGCAGCAAATGAGCAAAAAACAACATCTCAGATTGTTCAGGATTTTATTTGCAATTCACTGAGCTGCGTGAATCAATTACAGATCAATAGAAACCTGCCTTTCCATCTCGTCTTGCTCAATGTGCCCCGCATTGTATGCTTTTCCCTTGGCTGACTCGTTTGTTCAGATGTGAAGTACACATGTATTAATTAGCCTGCCGTGGCTAGCCTTCATCTCTCCATTTTCGTATTCAGCATCTAGTTGTGGTTTTGCTAAGTGTCCCTGGAGTGCACTTACTCTAATAATTGACACATATGAAAGAAGAGGCCAGAAATAAGGCTCCAGCCACACAGAGGCGTCAGCTTCACCCTCGACGTTTTAACAGCTCTAGCAGGTCTCCACAGTCACGCTCAATGAAAACTACAGGCTGGATCTAACAGTCTCGGCTAAATACACCTTCATGATGCTCCCTTGTTTGGCATTACTTGTGTTGGCACCGAATCCATCCTACGGTTTCATTGTTTCCTACAGTATATTTGGGGCTTCTGATTTTCCGTTTTAACATACAGTATATCAAAACCGAAAGCTCCGAAAAAAAACGATTTACATAAAACTTGAAAATAACTAAAAATAAGCACTGAAAAATACAATTAATAAAAAACGAAAAACAGAAGCCCTAAGTATATTACACGTTATCAATATAGGGTTATTCAGTATTTTTCTGTGGTTCTACAGAAACCACACAAAAATCATGTTTTATTAATGGAGAAAAAAACGTTAGCTCAAAGTTATGTTTTTTTCAGAAAGAACCAATCCTGAAGTCAGCTTGCCCATCCAAGTTTCAAATACATTTCAAATACATTCTATGAATGTATTGTCAACCTACAGTATGAATTGGATTGGTCTCGTCAGAAGTAAAGAACAACCAGCTAACTGAGAATATGAAAGATTATTGGCTTGGCTATGCTATACCTGTTGTGCAGTATTGAAATGGTTTGCTGTGGGCTGGCATTTGCATAGGAGGTCAGCAATTTATTTCTATGACAGATAATACAAAAGTATTTTGTAGAAGGTGCATCACATTTTTGTGGATATGGTAAGAATAGCAATAAAAAATGCTGTGTTTCCCTTTTAAAGCTGTGGCTTTCTGTGCACTGCACTCAACGCTGTTTATGCTTCTCACCATATCAAGACAAGTTTGACAGCTGGTCCCTGAAGAGGTTCTCGCTTTGTTTAAATTTTTAATCAGCCTGCAGTAGTTTGGAATTTTCCAGTAAGTCTTCACCCTTTGAGATAAGTCCCTTGATGGTATGAATTTTTAAATGCTGCAGTACAACACTGGTAAAATTAAGAAGAGGTTGCTGAGGCTTCATCCTTGCTATTTTGTAGCAGAGGGAATAACTAAAACACAAAATGCTGTTTTAGGAGTGCTGTCCTGTTTCTATGTCCCAATAAGAGGGGCTTCTTTAAAAAAAAAAATCTTCCTTTTCCTTTTAAATGACAATGGAAAAAAAATGATACAGAAAAAGATATATAAACAGGCAATCTGCATTCTGAATGCTGTCTAGTTTTCTGATACTGCTTTTAAAATATAACAAGCTGTGTAGTCCTCAATTTGCAAAGCCTTCAGACTACAGCTCACACAAAAAGAATGCTGCTTTTTTTGTGTGTGGAAAAGTGTCGCGTCTTGAAAGTACTTGGTAAGTGATAAAACAATATAAATAATGCTTTTTGCTGAAAGGGGCACTTGAATCAGGCTTCCATGAATAAATACATCATATAAAACCTTCTGTTCATGCTATGTTCACAGCATTTAAAAAGTGGCTGTACTGTTCCTGTCTTTTTGGTCATTGAATGCACTGTGAGGTGGTGTGCAAATAATTATATTATTAATAGCTACATATAAAATGTCACCAGTTTCCCCTAAAAAAGGTATACAGTCAGGTTTTTTTGTGTATAATACACAAAAAAACTGGCTTACAAATATACAAAACTAAATCGCGAAGTGGGCCACTGCCTTGATCTGTCACTCACAGATTTTTGTGTCTGATGCGTCTTACAAACTCTGAGTTGTTTGTTGTACTGGATCTCATCTTACTATATCCCTAGGGTCATGGGTGTCCGGAGGGGAGGGAGGGAGGGAGGGGAGGGGAGGGAGGGGCACTTGCCCCTCCTGGAACTCAATTTAAAAAAAAAAGAATAAGTTAGATGAATGGTAGTTAGAACCCTACCGGCACCAGGCAAGTAAATGACTCCTGAGAAGAATATGAAGTTAATTTAACTGTCTCAGTTACTGGTACGCAGCAGTACAGAGGAGTCATCTATTTGGGTGATGATATCATCATTTTTGAAAGCTATTGGAAAGCACACCTAGCTGATCAAAAGGATAACAAGCTGGCTGTCCTGCTCAAAGGCAGAGCGGACTGCCAGGGATTCTTGTGCAGGACCTTTTTTTTTCTGCTGGCGGAAAATAATTTTTGCGTTCAGAAGTGCAGACTACAGGAACAGAAAGGCAGTGCGACATTAAAGAACTCACATATTCAGACAACCGGAGCTCGAAGAAATCAGGACCAGTAGGGTACCTTATCAGATCAAATAATTTTACTCTGTATTTGTTGATGTTCGTTAGTCTGAATTTGTTAAATCAGAGTCAATATAGAGGCACATTTACAGGATTGGTTTTAATCAGATGCTGTTGTTTTAGCTGATTTATGTGCACATATATTTGCTTTACCTTTCTGCTGCATTTATAAAAATGTAAACTGATTTGCTTCACTTCTACTCACAGATTAAATGCTACTCTAAATACAATTGAGTGTGTCGGGTATTACAGTATAAATTGAACTGCTAATTACAGTGGTGCGGTACCAACACAGTTAGGGTTGAGTAGACTTTATTGTTAAACACCAATTTTTGCATTTCAACCCCGTTAAATGGACTGGCACGACATTTTGCATGGATGGTATATAAGGTAAATGTCTCTTGACGTGGCCGAATTCGTTCCGTCAGATGTGCAGTTTTTGAGATTTTTTTTTTATTATTTTCTTTTTAAGAGGCCTAGCGCTGAGAAAGTTTTAGCCTGACATTTTTTAAGTAGGAAGGGGATGGCCTAAAGATGGTGCTTTTACTGGTAATACAAAACTATTAGTATTTGGTATTTAAAAGAAAACACTGCATTTATAGCGAATTTCTGTAAATGTAAAATGGTGAAACGTCAGGCTACTCTCAGATCTGTAGCTCTGCGGGAGTCTTAAACAATGCAGATGTAGCTACAGTGCATTTACAAAAACTATTATGACATCATGCTGTTTAAGTTTGTGTTTCTTTGTTTTAAATAGTTCAGTTAGATTGGAGCAGTGTGTTTAACATGCACTTCATTACTGCAATATGTCAGTAGGTGGCATTTTTTGTATTATAGTTTACACTTCCTGCTCTGCTTGGTTGTAGTTGTTGTTCTTTGCAAAGTATATTTATAATTGTTTCAAGTATGTTGATAAAGCACACTTTATGACAGCTTTTATTCCAACACGTTCTACACGTGTGATTAAAATCATTCTACAGATGGAGGCAGCAGCTAACGTGTATTCTTAAATTCCACAGTCTGCGCTCTTGAATTTAATAAAGATAGACAAATGTAAACACAACTTGAGAATATGAAGGATCTCTGCTGCCATCCGGACCTTTGGCGGCTTAAGTCTGAGTTGTAAATGTAAATGAGGCTTAGAAGAGTAATAATTATTATGCGATACAAAACCATGTTACCCCAATTAAACACCTTGCCCCCCCCTAGAATTAATTCTGTGGTTACCCATGCCTAGGGCCCCATTATCACTTGTGCAAAATAATACAATTAAGAAGCTAGTGACTGTTAAATGTTTATAAGCTTCCCGAGAAAGCTTGTAAAGAGATCATATTGACAAATAAACTTACAAATGAGATATTCATGCCAATCCCCTAGCTAATGTATTTTCTAATTTTTATATCTCTGTGTCTGGGTCAATAATCTTCATTAGGATAGCGGTTTTCTATATTTTTTGATGAAGATTCTAAATTACTACACATTAGCAAATCCTATCACGAAGATTACACTAATGCCCTAATGCAATATATCAAACAATAACTCATTTGTCAGAGAAAAGTGTTTAATCAAAGTGCCACAGCCATTTGGTCATAATAAGGGAGAAAACAGCAAATGGCAGATAGAAATTTGATGTTGCACAACGTAACAAATGAGGGATTAAGAAAGGCATGATATGGAAAATTGCAAATCTGCCCTCTGCTGCCATTCTAAAGTCACCGGTTATGTTTTTAATATTAAGGTAACTTTACAGGGGGCTGGCAGTTGGGAGGTTAACCAATTACAAAATATGGAGGGTGTTAATGTTTGTACAAATAGTTGATTGCTCTATAATTGCTACAATAGTTTGTATGTTTTATGTAGTTTTTTGCAATTCAAAGTTGTTACGGTTTGGGGACAAAAATCCACAATCAACTTGAATAAGCCTTTACACTGAAGCACAAACAGTATAGGCATTTGCGTCATTGCCACATGTAAAAAAAAAAAAGGTATCATCCATAACTTCAAAATCATAGAGTTTAAGGTAAAACACTATTGAATTACACTGATGAAGGCACTTGCTGAAAATGTGTCTACTTTACATAGGCATAACTCAACAGTCCGTATATGGTCGGGACAGTCCTCATTTCCTAGCAAATGCATAAGAAGAAAGTCCCAATATTTACCCATGGAAAAAAAAAAAAATATTCTGCACAGAGTAAAATCATTTATCAGACACATCTGCTGATCACTAACTTATACAAAGGTAAGAATGCTTTATTGTGTCTATTTTTACTGTCATGATGGTCGTGTGGTGTTTCTGTTATGCAGACACCCTTATCCAGGGTGACTTACAATTGTTTCAAGATATCACATTATTTTTACATACAATTACATTATTTTTTACACATTATTTTTACATACAATTACCCATTTACACAGTTGGTTTTTTACTGGAGCAATCTAAGTAATGTACCTTGCTCAAGGGTACAGCAGCAGTGTCCCACAACCCTCCGGTCAAGAGTCCAGAGCCCTAACCACTACTCCACACTGCGGCCCTATGATGCATATGACTCCCCCCTTATGCAGTGCATATTCTTCATTTTCAGCTTGTGCTTTACCTGCAAGCAAAAGTGAAGCTGTTTTTTTTTTTTTTGCTGTCTAACACATTTACAGATACATTGTATAACACAAAGAAAATAACAACATTTGAAGGTAAACATAAAAACAACTTTGACATGTTCAAAATGTTGTTTCTACCATATATTTGTCCGTTACATTACCCAAATTAAAGTATGTGTATGCATGTGTGAATAAGACATGTCATATTCATACATTGTAAAACTATGATAACCAACAAATGTGTTGGTACAGTACAGTACAAAACTGTAAGATTATTGATAGTCATACCCATATACAGTACATGTCATTTTACAGGGTGGCCAAATGTGGTATTAGTCACATATTTAAATTTGGTTGGTAGAGTTGCCATAGTAGGCATTTAAACCAGTAATATATGATTATAAATAGGAAGTCTGCATACATATTCAGTTTGTGCTTAGTTGTGCCAAACCATTAGACGTCCTGTGAGGTAATTAAATTGGTATGACCGTGTGGCTAGTGAATCAGTACTCATACGTTCTATGTAGAGTAGGGTTGGAAAGGATATGAAAAGAAAGGAAATTGTTTATTGTAACCACAGGGCTATTCGTACCCACACTTTTTTACAAGCATATATTTGCAATCATTAAAAAAAAATCCTGCAATTTTTCAAATTTGATATTGATTAAATGTGAGACCTTGATAAAGAATACAGTCGAATATGTCCTGCTTTTTTAAATACCTGTATGATGAATCGTTTTCATTAAATATAACCCAAGGAATGTAGTAAATCTTAAATAATTCTGAAAGCTATCTTAAACAGAGCCTCCATGCTTTTTCTCCCACTTACTCTCCAATGGTCTGACCTTTCTGCTGTTGCTAAAGTATTAAAATGCAGATGAATGCATCTTCAAACATATTATTTTTCGGGACCCTGTGAATCTGTCCGGAATACCTGCCTGAGGACATCATTTTCCGAACCACAGGGGTTCATTAAAGAAGGATTTGAATTTGTCAGAGAGGAAGGTGCCAGCAGGAGCTAGTTATTCACAGCACTGGTTTGTTATTAAGAAGGTCTCTTTATTTCTTAGGCCATTATTAATATTTAATTTCTAATATATTAGTCGTTAAATAAGTTAATGTCCATTACTTGCCTTCCTTGCACTCAGACCCTACCACCACACACACAGTTTTATATAATTTTGACAAATGAGGGACTTTTTTACCATTCTTCCTGACAAAGATAAGTTTACATCAAATACTTCTAATGTATGCTTAATTGAATTCCAACCAAAACCAACATTTTGTTTGCATTGAAGGCAGCTGTTTTTGTTTTTCAATTTGTTTAAGCCTGTAAAGGTTTGTGGTAAAATGTATTTTCATTAAAAAAAAAAAAATTAAAATTATTTGGCAGACTGATTTCCAACCCTATTACTCGTGTACTAACGGCAGGCCATAATGGAAACATAAAACTACCAGAAACATCTTTTAAAATAGGGCTTTTAACCCTAGTACAGTAAAACCATTAAAAAGAGCTTGTGTCACCATTATAACTATGCTTTGTTCGTCATTGTAGATGAACACTAAATTAGCTGTTTTTAATTGGCTGTAAATTAGCAAATTAGATGCTTGTTATTCAACAATTAATGGCCTTTTCTTGTTGTAATTTCTGCCATGCTTTTGTACCTATTGAGGCATACGATAGCAGCTTGGTGAAGAGAGGTGAGAATTGAATGTTATCATGGCTCGTATTTAATGTTGCCAGATTTCAAGTGGAATTCTGTGATAATCATTCATGTCAAGCTCTAAGCTAAACGATTCTCAATGCGTACCACCAGCCATATGTAGAAATGATGAAGAAAGTGCAGATTATTGCCAAAAAAACATCTAACAAAGAGCTTGGTTGGAAGTGAAAACAAATGTAGAATATTTTCTTTAAAATGCTACCTAAGCCTGATGTCTACAGTTGTATGCATATATGAAACTTGGTGTAGTAGTATATGTAAAAAAAAAAAAAAAGGAATGTTGTCATGAAGTTTGGTCTTTGTCTATACAGCAGTTTATTTCCAAAATTCGGAACTTAGCCAACAAAAAGCTAATACCCATGCGATAGTACTTCTTTGTTTTCAGTAGCTGCATGTCAGATTTTTTTTTTTTTTAAAACAAGTAATTTGTGAGCAGCCCACACTGAAAATATGCTTGACTTTGTGATTCAGCCTGGGCAACGACTTTCCATTTTCAAAGAACTAAATATAGGTATATGTACGCAATGAAAATGTGTTATTTTTGTCTCATCATTGAGTAAACAGCTTTGTGATTGTTAAACGGCTTCGTGATTTTATTTTATTTTGAAAAACATTCTAATATACTGTATGGTATATACTTCATGATCACCTTTATTATGTTATAGGAAAGCCTAGAAGGGCACTTTGTAACATCTGATGGTGGATAGCCAGTCTTTATTGTGCTTGTGTGTTTACTAGATTTTCAATGGTTTATAGATTTTTTTTTCCCATGCAAACAAACTATTCACAGTATAGGGATTAGAAAAGGAAACATGACGTAAACACCTAAGTATTATATTTACAGACTACAGTACTCAGCTTTAGAGACAGCGAACCGGAATACAGAGACATGCATTTGTATGTTTATGTTTCAGAACAATACGTTACTTCGATTGTTTTTAGGTACTATAGTACAAATGTAGGGCTACAGCCAGGAATAGGTTGTGCTGTATAATTTACTTATGGAATAGTACCTTGTGAGAAGGTCTCTGAAGAGCAGTTGAATCGTGCTTAACATCAGGTAGTTTTCAGATCTTTTTACAGATAAGTATATTATGTAGTTACCCAAGTGGAATAAATGTGAAGCAGGAGTTTGAATTATCATGCATAAGTCCTTCAGGGCTGGCCACAATGGGGGATGTGGGGATCAATTAAATGACAAGCAGTCCGTTCAGATCTTGAACAGCAATGCTGCTCTGCGGAGAAACAGTTTTCTCTGTAGTCGGGTTGCACTATCCCATGCAGTAATGACTTGAATAAAGAATTACTGGTCAGACAGTGTTACAAAACAGTAATCGGAGATAATGCTGCCTTTTGTATCAATGGTTCAAATATATTTGTACATCAATGTAAAGCACAGTATTTTTTTTCATTTTTAATATAGCAAGCACTAGATTTTTCTTTTTATAAAGAATTTGTTTAACAATCGCCTTATGCAATGGACTCAACCACAAATACGATGTGTCATATTGTTAGGAATCCTACCAGAAACATCCTAAAACAAATCTTGCTACTATGACTGCACATTATGTGGATAGTATTCGGTGTGGTGGCAAAGTTTAAAAAAAAAAAAAGTTTTTGCTCGGTTTCCCGATTTAAAAAACCAATAAGTAATCAGGCTTTCTCTGTATTGCATAAGCAAAGCAGCACCATACTGTACAATTAGTGAGAAGCTGATGTTATTGCCTGTTACTACATGGACGTCGTTGAAGATAATGCTAGGTAAGGCGGCTGAACAAAAAATCTATTGTGTCCCGCTGTCTAATAAGACTAATTGGTGATAGAGGTTTGCAGATGAATGAACGTATTTGCTCTCCAAATTGATTCTGATCAATGGTATGCATTTTATAGATACTGTGTTAATACTACAGTGATTGATACAGTGAATATATTGTTTTCGTGTGGTTGAAATTTGACTTAAAACTGAAGGCAGTAGTATTAGGTTAGGTCTGCATCAGTTTTCCAACAGCAACAAAACAGCTTGTGTAACCACAGAGACATGTTGTAAGCCTGATTATTATTCAAGCTTCTTTTATGCTTGTGGCAACCGTGTTCATTATTAAAATCCTACATTCCTGCATCTGCTGCTACAGCAGGGAAGTGACTATCATGCACAGACATATCAAAACAACAAAAAGTCTCTTGTTAAAACCATGCACCACCTGTCTGCACCATCAAACTAGGCTGTAAAAGTTAATTTCAGTATCAAATTGTGGCTGGTTCAGTATGCAGTATGGGTACTTATTTCTAGTAACAGTTTGGTTAATTTCAAATCCATTAAGTAAACATAGATATCATTTTTGAACCAAGGTAGACAAGATTACCAAAAAGGCTTCATCCAATAGCTGTACAAAACAGCAACGATGAGGATTTCCTGAAGGTGTTGGGGGTGAAGATAGGGGGTTAAGTAATTAAGAAGCCTACCACCTGTACTTTCCCAATCTTAACTCAGTCAAGTGATTGAAAGGGTAGCAGGTGCAAGTTTTCAGATTGAGACCTGAAATATTCATGGATGCATCTCAAACGCATTTAATTCGGATGGCTTCCTAGCTGTACATGAAATGAGTTATGGTGACCTTAATCCAGTTTGTTGTAGTTAGATACGAAAAAAACTGCTTCACACAAGGAAATGTATTTCCCCAGCTGAGAGAGACAGCCCAAATATACAAAGCATGTGTAAAATTGGAATGTGGTGCTGGATAACCGGGCCTCCTAATGCGGTTAACCTGTAGTGTTGTAGTTACATATGGTCTACTTGACCTTAAAGAATAAACCAAAATAGATATATATATATATATATATATGTATATATATATATAGATGTAGATGTAGATGTATATCAATAATAGTATAGTATACATCATTTACGTATTTATACTAATAATTGCACATAGAGCAATCTACCCATTAAAAAAAGTAATTTGTATTTCAATCCCATTGCACTGAAGCAGCATAGAATAAGCAAAACTTTGCACCACTTGAAATAAAACAAAGAATTAGTATACTAATGTAATGCATAACAATGGTATCTTTCGACTCCCATTCCAGCCGACAGTTGCAAAATCTGTACATCCTTATTTTGTCACTGTCAGCTGCATACATCCTCTCATGCTCAAATTCTTTGCAATGTTGCTTAATTGTTATGCACAGTTTATGCATTTTAGAAACAAACGCCTCTTCTCTTCCATCACAATTTTAATTCAAAAACGACTCGCTTCAAATTATACATCTGCGCAAGTGCTAGTCAAAGCTTCCGTTTCCCTTCAGACCGTGTCTATGGTAATGGCTGAGCCTTGACAACTACGATTGCAAGTATTTATTTAAAGTATTTTTTGTATAAACCTACCAATTTAAAAATGTTTTGTTTTATTATGATTTTTCTTGTTATTTATTTTTATACTTGCAGTTTGTTTTATATATGTGTACACATACATTTAGTCTGTAGACTTCAGATCTGTAGACTTGTGTAACCTTTTTCAGTACTGGAAACATCAATATATATATATATATATAGAATCATCCTGCTTATATATTGGTTTTAGTCTATATCCCAGTGAGATAAGGCATTAACACTAAGAGGACAGCTATGTCATACACATTCAAATACAAAATGTAACATTTTGTATAATTATGTATCGATTTATTTATTTTTTGCTTAAAAATGAAATTTAAGAAACAAGAATACAAATTGTCCTTAAAAAAGAACTACTTGCAGCTGTAATTGTTTACCTCAAGGTAATGTGTTGTTTTGCCCCCAACAGCACAGCTTTCTTGTAACTAAGGGTTGTATTGATGCAGAACTGCTTTTAACTGACCATACGCAGTCTTGCTGTAGCTCATAGGGTTTCACTAATGTGATAAAATACAGATCCAGCTCTAATGACTGATTCTTTTTAGATAGTGTTGTTATCAGCAAGACTGTAGTTAGCAACGAAACAAGCCGTTTGAAAGATGGTCTTAAAAATTGGTACACGCATGCATACATGCATGCTTCTGATTTAGAGGGTGAATTCTAAAGTAATGGCCATTTTAGAATGGAAGTCAAAGTTGAGGGACATAGGGACTGCCATTAAATGTCTCTGCTGGTGCTCCAGAGGCCCACTTTGAGTTGAATTTGTCACAGACGACATCTAATCTACCAGTATAAATTACTTTGCAGTCTTATTATTTCTTAATTGAAGAGCACCAATGTGGAATTGCTTAAGATGAAACTGGCATGATCTTGTTTGCAATTAACTGAGCTGGCTTTGCAGGTTTCTTAAACATAAACTATATTAGTTATTTTCTTGCTTTCTTGCTTAGAGAGTCGAAAACAGCCTTGCAGTGACGTGCAATTCCCTGCAGAGTAATGTTAAACTCATTACCCAGAAGGCAGGGGGAGCTGGTAATGGTTTCATTTATAAGCAGGGATCTTTACATTACAGTGTTACACGTTGCTACGCTGTGTATTATACAGTATGTATGAAGGATTGAAGTTTCTGTGGCTGGGAGACCTTTAAATTGGTTATTTAGCCTTTAAAAATGTGTTTGTAGCTGGCTTTTATGACACTGCACAAAAACTAATTTACTTCCTATCAGCCATATCTGAAAAAAAGAAGTGATGTTAGTGATGAGTTGACTACATCGTGGCATCTTACAGCTGACATTTATTAAGCATCTACATGCCGGTGAAACTTATGTTGTATGTGTTATACTGTAAATCTGATGCTGCTGCCTCTTTGAGCATGTTTCATATTTTCAGTGTACAGAAACATATGGTAACATGTCCCAGTACCCTTCACATGTATGCAGTTGGTCTAGTTCAGTTACTGAAGTCAGAGAGGCAACAGCTATGTAGATACCTTGGGAAAGTCATTGAACCCTTTAACCCTGGCTTTTCATTGAATTTGATGTTAATACAGTTCTTTATTTTACTTATTCAACCTTGTCACCTTTGTAAGATTATGTTAATACATGTATTTTTGTTCCTAATTTGTTGGTGCTGCCTTCTCTGCCTCCTTTAAATCTGATTATTGCAGTTTTGCTACTTATCTGTATTCAGAAGCCGGGCTTGCATCACCACTTTAAAATCTATTCATACACGATTATCTTTTTATTTATTTTTCTCTATGAGCATTTTTCATAAACTGTAGAAGTTGTGTGTGCTTAAATTAGATTTCATGAATTATATCGCGTGTAGCTTAACAAAAGATTACTTTATAAAGTAATAACTCCTCTTTTGTTACAAAAAAAATATTAAAAGCACAAGCTTGTTGGTTTTGCATATTAAAGTGTAGGCTGCACTGTTTTTTGTTCATGGAAGCCATGTTTTGAAACGGTTTTAAAATGTGCAGTTTTCAAAATAAAGGACAGAGCAGCAAATCAGAATGAGCATTATTTATGTTTGATTTCCTCAAATTTTCTATTAAGAAAGAATAATGATAATACACAAATCCTTAAAGAGGTTATTCCAGTAAAACAGTTCCATACAATTTTCACATACCCTGTTCTATTTGAAAGTGGATTTTTGCTTCCACACAAATTGTTTTGAGTTCATGTGAAACCTGACACATTTGGGCATGCCCACAGAAGCAATGGTACATTTTAAATAAAAGGATCTGCTCAAATACTGTATTCTTCTGGGTTGTTGTCATATACTTGCTCTGGTATGTGACTCATCCAGCATGAAGTATTGTTACCCAGATGCTGGTATGAAAACATATTTTAGAATCTTTGCAGCATACAGTATGTAGATTGGTTTCTGTAAGTAGGTTTTTCAAATATGCCCTTTCTAAAGTTGCATCAAACAGAGAATACCAGAATGCCAATCTTAACTGATCTTGATGATTGTATCTTTAACTTACCCAGCTGAGGCCAATTCCAGTTGAAGTTCCAGTACGGTGCATAGATTGCAGTCAGAAGTTACTCATCTCTTGGATGAATATAAATAGGAAATAAGAAGAAGTTGCTTTAACATATCGTTTTTTCTTTTCTTTTTTGTTTATTAATTACAGGTTTTTTAAGCACTGGTGACCAAGCTGCTAAAGGAAACTATGGACTTCTTGATCAAATCCAAGCTCTGCGCTGGATAAGTGAAAACATTGCATTCTTTGGTGGTGACCCATTACGAATAACTGTTTTCGGATCTGGGGCAGGTGCCTCTTGTGTCAATCTCTTGACTTTGTCCCATTATTCTGAAGGTAACCGTTGGAGCAATTCAACCAAAGGTATAATGCAGGTTGCAAATTTTGACAATTTTGGTGTCTGCATGCCCCCGCCATTAGTGTTAAATGTGACACTCTCACTGTATATTTCCTCTTTATATATCTTTCAATGTTTATTTAAAAACAGAAAAGAGCAACATTATTTGGATAAGGTTGTATAATACCAGATTTTTGCTTTTCTTTCTTTTTCTCTTACTCTTTTTGCATGTTCACATTTGGGTGGCAAAACTCTCTCTCTCTCTCTCTCTCTCTCTCTCTCTCTCTCTCTCTCTCTCTCTCTCTCTTGTAGATCTTTCTAGAAGTATTGTGCAGTGGACTTCTGAACTGCAGGCATATAGACTGCCCCTAATATTTTTCCTTCCCTCTTTAGCAGAACCTTTGTTACAAAAGGTGTGGCATCCATTGATGGTCCTAAAAAATGAAAACATACTGTCATTAAGGCCTAAATGTGTGTGTCCTAAAACAGATTTCACTTCCAAAGCTAATCACCTTCTAGAAGAAACAGACTGATAGTCCCAAGTGCCTGGTTCAGAAATCTTTTCTCTGAAACTGCATGGAAGTCGCTTGTTGTCATCAAAGAAATGTTTTGCGTGCATGATCCAAAATTGTCAAAGCATTGAGGTCACAAGCAGATTTTTGTATTTATTATTTTTGTGCATCAGTATCTGTTTCCTCCCTCCTTATTTCTCACATCACCCTCTTTAAAGTTGAATAGCCCTAGAGAACTGTGGAATTGTGGATTTTGCGGTGTTGGAACTTTTTTTGCACCCCACCCCTCAATTTCTGCATGGTCATTGTCTGCCTGTCATAGACATTATTAGTTTTTCCATATCTTGTTTTTTGTTTAAATTACCACTTTATAGAGGAACAATGTTGGTTAAATTACCTGAAACGTCTTGGCAATTTTCTGGCAATATTGAAAATTAAATGACAAATAGCATGTTATACTGTGTCAGTATTGGCCCTCTGTGGGAAATGTATTATTAGTTCATATAAATGACTTTTTTATTTGAGCTAAGTGGAAGTTTCACATAGAAATATCTCTAATAAGTCTAAATCAGAGAAAGCTTTCATTTAAATCATTGATACAAAGTGTCTGTTAAAGGTTCATGAAGAGGGCCCTCGTATGGAGGTCGATAGGTTTCCACTAGAAAAGTAACAGTCCATGATTTGTGCTGCAAATCTGCTGCGTTTTTTCTGTAATTATACGTATAGGTCATGCAATGTAAGGTTGGTCATCTCTGGGTGTCAAGACGTTTCAGTACATGCCAATATGCTTAATTTGTTTCCACCCTTTATTACAGTAGAATACATTAACTGTGTGATATAATGTTTTCTAATAGAGGTGTAAGCTCAACCTAAAGTCAGCACTACAGTATTTGTTTTTTCTTTATTTAGAAGACCATAGGATATATATTTTTTATTGCAATTTCTATGTTACAGGAAAAAAAGACATTTTTTTTAAACAAATGCATATTTTTGCCATTTAGCACAAACATATCTATTTATTAAAGTAGATTAAAGAGATTATATAATTTTTACATACTGTATATAATATATATAATTTATCAATATATATGTATTTGTTTACGCAATTGTTGCAAAAAACTATTTCTACACTATCACACTTTGTGCATCTACAATATATGTTTCTAAGCAACACAACAAACAGGTTTAACCACATTATATATAATTATAAGATATGTATGTAGTCTGCATTTTTCCCCTTTATTTTAAAATATTACAGCTCCCTTTGATGCCATACCAAGGATCATCTTCATAGCAGCCATTAACTGAAACCGCTTTCTTATGTGAAACAAATAGCCTACTATTATTATTATTATTTTCTTAGCAGACACCCTTATCCAGGGCGACTTACATTTGTTACAAGATATCACATAATTTTTTACATACAATTACATTATTTTTACATACAATTACCCATTTATACAGTTGGGTTTTTACTGGAGCAATCTAGGTAAAGTACCTTGCTCAAGGGTACAACAGCAGTGTCCCCCACTGGGGATTGAACCCACAACCCTCCGGTCAGGAGTCCAGAGCCCTAACCACTACTCCACACTGCTGCCCAACTAAATAACTGTTACACATTATGTTACACTACTAACTAAATAACTGTTACACATTATGAAGGAACATTTATCTTGTCAAAGTTACAGACTTACTTTTTTTAGCCAGCATTGTTAAAAAAAAAAAAAAAAAGAATCTACATCAAACATTCACGTAAATGCACATCTTTGTAATCTGTGATCATTCTACTGCTTGTGTTCACTGTTCAGGAAAAAAAAAAAAACTTTGCATAAACGTAGCGCACTGCATTGCAAATTCCTATCTGGTTTGGAATGAAAAACATTAAAATCACAGTTTTAGTACTTTTCATTTTCAACAATATAAAATATGTGCAACAGTGTTGCCAGGGATATAAGAATATCCTTATTATTTTTGGAGAGATTAGCTGCATATAGTAACAGAAATTAATGTGAAACAAAGAGGCTATATTTGTTGCTTGACTTGTGAACTGTAACGTAGTGTGAATGATCGATTTCAGCTCCATCTTATTATTGGGTTTATTCAACTAGGTTTAATATTTCACAAGGCTGTATGTCAAAACGAAATTCTCTCAACACTACAGTCTGTTCTTGACGCCATCATATTTAACCAAAATGCTAAAAATTCTATCAACTGTGCACCGCCAATCATATTTAATTTACACGTCACAGCGCACCTGAAGTGATATGTAACATCCTGTACACTAGCCAACACATTTTCAATTTTTCAAATTGCTTCCCACCCACCTCGTCTTCCGATGTGTTTTTTATATGTACATTGATCAAAGTTGGCGACTCAGTGAGTGCAATAAGTTACATTAGAAATGGATAGATTAATTTGCTACACGAGGTAACGGTTGCTGGGACAAGCACTGGTATTTACATTTACTGGTTCCGAGGATGACCCAAGCCCCAGTGCATTATTTGTCAGAAGGTTAAACCTGAAAAATCAAGATGCTATTTATCTACAAAGCATTCAGAATGTGAAAAAAATTGCTTTTTTAAACAAAAGGAACGGGAACTTTGCCATCAGCAACTTTCAAAGCGCAAAGTGACAACATTCCTTGATTAATTGTAGTGAAGATACAAACCCAGGGATCTCATTAAGTTAGGTACGTTATATATACATATACCTATAAAATTTGTTTCGAAATGCGTGGCAAGTGGTCTGTGGGAAAAATCCAAAAACCAAGGTGGTCCCAACAAGGTTGAGAACCACTGGTCTACAAGTTTCTGTGTTTTTTTCCCCAGTATATCCATAACTTTGTCAAACCCATCACTTATATACTGTATATTTAATGTATTTCCATTGTTATGTGTTGCTACAGTTTAAAAAAGCCTCCTCTGTCGTTTGCTTGTGTATTTTATGTGTTTGTTTCTGCTGAGCTTCTACTAAGTAGACATGAGTTTGCTTTTCTAAAAGTATGTTAGGCATGAGATACTCACAGTGCTCCTCAAAAGGCCATTTCATGTTGTGTAATTGTCATGTTTAGTGAAGGCTTTACAAACTGTTTAAGAAACTTATGCTTTCAATGTTTACCTACAGGTCTTTTTCAAAGAGCTATTGCGCAGAGTGGTTCTGCTCTCTCTAGCTGGGCAGTGAGCTTCCAGCCGGCCAAATATGCCAGGATGTTGGCCACCAAGGTGGGCTGCAACCTCATGGACACTGTTGACTTGGTGGAATGTCTCCAAAAGAAGCCTTACAAGGAACTGGTGGACCAGGACATCCAGCCGGCCAGGTACCACATTGCCTTTGGCCCTGTTATAGATGGTGACGTCATACCAGATGACCCCCAGATCCTGATGGAGCAAGGAGAGTTTCTCAACTACGACATCATGCTGGGTGTCAACCAAGGCGAGGGATTAAAGTTTGTAGAGTTTATAGTGGACAATGAGAATGGAGTTCGGGCCATGGATTTTGACTATGCTGTTTCCAGTTTTGTGGATGATTTGTATGGGTATCCTGATGGCAAAGATGTCTTAAGGGAGACCATTAAGTTCATGTACACTGATTGGGCTGACAGACACAATCCAGAGACTCGAAGGAAGACGTTGTTGGCTTTGTTTACCGACCACCAGTGGGTTGCACCAGCAGTGGCAACAGCTGACCTTCACTCGAGCTTTGGATCTCCTACCTACTTTTATGCCTTCTACCATCACTGCCAGACAGATCAGGTGCCTGCATGGGCTGACGCAGCTCACGGAGATGAAATCCCGTATGTGTTTGGGCTGCCAATGATTGGTCCTACAGAGCTGTTTCCCTGCAATTTCTCAAAAAATGATGTCATGTTGAGTGCCGTGGTGATGACATACTGGACCAACTTTGCAAAAACTGGGTGAGTTGAAAACTGCAGGTTTTGTTGGATCATGCTGTACATATATATTGTGTTTATTGTTTATGTGCAGAACAGATTAACAGAGGCCCTCATGCAGTCATGTTTATTTTATTATCAATAGGCTTTGTTATTCTTTTTTTATTTGAATTTTTAATATTTACAATATTAAAAAATGGGCAGAAATCCATGACATTAACAAAGGATGACAAAAGTAATGGACTATTTAATATTATGGATGGGTATTATCAGGCATGGCTGTGTTCTTTGTATTTTTATTATATTTTATTATGATATGAGAGTGTACATTATTACAATCCAAACTGAATTAGTTACAGTGAATATGTTATTGGGTATTGCATTTTGTGCAGTTATTGCTTGGATCTTGTTGCCCCGACATAAAATCTAATAAATGATGGCCATTAATTTACTGCAATCAACATATTCATTGTAATAGAATATATATTACATATATCATTTGAGCCAGTCTTGCAAAACCCATATTGGGTTAGAAAGTTGCCAAGAAGCAGCTTTCATTGTTCAGTCAGAGTACTTTGCAGGTTTGCAGTGTTTACAGTTACAGCAGGCTCTTGATTGAGAAAGCATGGTGGATCATAAGACCATAAAACAGCATGGCAAAGGACAGCAAAGAGAGGAAATTGAGTCTGTCAGTCTTTATTATAGTCAATACAGTACATCCCCAAGGAACAAAAATAGAAAATAGCCTGTGAAAGGAGGGTGGGGATTATAGGCACCATACGATAAACTAGAATTGACCTGTTTTTAATAATTAAAAGTATTAATCAATACTATCCTTTAACTTCCAGTGACCCCAATCAGCCAGTACCTCAGGATACAAAATTCATTCACACGAAGCCAAACCGTTTTGAAGAGGTTGCGTGGACCAGGTATACGCAGAAAGACCAGCTGTACCTCCACATTGGTCTTAAGCCCCGGGTTAAGGAGCACTACAGAGCAAACAAGGTCAACTTGTGGTTAGAGCTGGTTCCTCACCTACACAGTCTGAATGAAGTAACCCAGTTCACTTCAACCACTACAAAGGTCCCACCAGATGTGACACCCAGGACCCCAAATAAAACCCCTGTAACTAAGCGGCCTGTGACTACACCCTTTCCTACCGAGAATCAAAGTAGCCAGAATCAATTGGAAGGTCCTTTCTTGGTGGACCAAAGGGACTACTCAACGGAACTGAGTGTGACTATTGCCGTTGGAGCATCTTTGTTGTTTTTAAACATCCTGGCTTTTGCAGCGCTGTATTACAAAAAGGACAAAAGGAGGCATGACGTACACCGGAGATGTAGTCCCCAACGCAACACCACCAATGATCTCATCCACACGCAAGAAGAAGAGATAATGTCCTTGCAAATGAAGCATACAGATCTGGATCACGAGTGTGACTCCATCCATCCACATGAGGTGGTTCTGAGAACTGCCTGTCCTCCAGACTACACGTTGGCCATGAGAAGGTCACCGGATGATATTCCCTTAATGACCCCCAACACCATTACAATGATCCCTAACACCATACCTGGCATTCAGTCCCTGCATACATTTAACACTTTTACTGGTGGACAAAACAACACCCTGCCTCACCCTCATCCCCACTCACATTCAACAACCAGGGTATAGCCAGGACAAAAAGACCTACAAGAGCACTACTCCTCTGGGGGATATTTTCAAACTCTGCGACTTTTTCGTGCTGTCAAAAAGAAGAGGGAATGATATTTTGATAATATTGCTGGATACTTAATATGGTACGTTTGAAAAATAGAATGGGACTTTTCCAGCTTTTCCAGTGGAGGATATCGCTTGTCAAGTATACTAATAACAGTTGCTTGAAGTGATTTGAGGCTTGGAATTGTAAACTACACTTTCTGAAGCCAAGAACCAATGCAACTCAGAGAAACTAGGCATGCGGGTTGCAAATAAAGAGAGAATTGTGAGCTGAAAAAAATGGAAACTGTCTAAAAATATGCACAAGGGAGACATTCAAAATATGTCTTGGATTCTTTTCACCAATTTATTTTTGGAACAGTTTTATTGTATAGAACCTATTTACATATCTAGATATGTACACAAAGCACCAATGCTGTTTAAGCCCTGACTGGGCACAAATTCTGCAATCTGCCAGCGAAACAAAGGGGATAATGACATTCTGGCAGATACAGCTTCATCACACAAGTGCTGTCTATACTGAGAGCTGGCGAACAAGGGAATTGGATATTTTTAGCACGATGCGCATGACAATTGATCTGCTTGGTGGCTGTTCTGCTGATTAAGTTGTAATTAAAGTAATTTTCATCCCCATTGGATTTCTTTGAAGAAACATCGATTGCCTGAAACCTACAAAGAGGTTTTGGCGGGGTGTTGGGGTATTAATAAAATACTACAGTAATTTCAGTAATTCACAGTATCTTCAGTGAACATGGTTAAAAAGAACTAGTTTTGTACAATGTGTGTTGGTACAACTTTTTAATAGTGGTGAACACTCGCTGTTATAAATCCCAGAAAAGTGTATTCTTTTTTTCTTCTTTTGATGTTCTCTCCAGTTTTCCATCAATTCTTTTTTTGCAGCCTCTTTTGTTAATAATCATGACCACCATTCTGTAGCAAAGCAATTTATTTTTTATGCAGTTAGTCAAGATTATGTCTTGCCCAAGGCTATAAAAAGTATTTTTTTTCATATGCAGGGAAATTTGCCACTTCAGTGTTTCATTGATTGGTTACATTTTATGAGGTAAGTTCCATATGAGTATTTTAAGATAAATGCAAATTATTTCTATTTTGGAGATTTTCACAGCTTGCACTACTAAGTGTAAGGAGAAAGTACATCACCTTTCAAAGTACAGTATAAGGCAGAGTCCCCATTAAGTTTGACCATTTTTGGGACTTCACCATTTATTGAGGCAGTATTTCTGGCTTAGAAGAAGTAATCAAACAATGGTCGTGCAATGATAAATTTCAAAATACATGTGTCATAATCAATTTGAAGGGTATTTTCTGGGTGATTATATCCTACCATGTTAAATGCTTTTGCTTTTGTAATTTTTTGCACTTGGATTATAGAAGTACTTAAATCTCACCTCTGACTTTTGTATTCCTGCTTTACTAAATCATGGTTTAAATCAATTGTCAGTCTGTACCACTCATGATCATTTAACAAATGTTTTTGTTTTTTTTTCCTGTAGAAGTGCGTCGGGTAGCAAAGAATGCACAGTGAAGAATAATTAGTAAAAGCATAAAAAGTGGTACTCTTGCATGTGCAAAACCACACCTGGAATGCCCATATTGTATAGTGTCGTTCATGGAGATCATAGGGCTTAATAGTACCCACTGCTAATACGCAGCCAGCAAATGGCTGGATGTATATTTGATACATTAATTGCCATCATCTCCTTCATTCTTCCCATAGGGGCACAATTAACCCTTTGAATGAGAGAAAATACACCCATGTCTCCCACACTGTTCAAGACTAAGATCTGAAAACTCAAAGCACCTCCTAGCTTACTTCAGATTCCTGGCTAGCAGCCAGTTTAGGGATTTAATGTCGTGCTTTCTGATTACATGGGGTCAAAACACCAGCGCTTAGGCTTCCTTTGAGCGATCTTAAGTTTTTCATTGACTATTATCATTTTCCTCCTCGCTGTTCTTTATTGGGTAGATTTAGAATGAAAGTACTAACACCATGTGAATTGGAAACGCTTATTGACTAAATGTAGGTTATTAAGACAAACTGATCCCAAAGAAGTAATGAAATTCCTGGCAACCTGTAATAAAATAAAAAAGGGAATTGGCATATCCTGGTCAGTGATTCCCGTAGAGGTATGGTTGGTGTTTGACAGCCAGTCCTGCAGTTCTAAGCTGCTCCAGATTTCTGTGCAGAACAAGGCAGCTACTGGTGGATGATCAGTCATTGCTATAACAGCTTCAGATAATTATAAACATATCATAACAACCACTCCCCAGCCCTTACATAGCTGCTTTTATTTACTTAGTAAATCAATGATTATGCAAAATAACTGTTTAATGTTCCCTCTCTGCTGTACTTCCTAGGACTCTATTAAAAACGAACGATGTGGGAGGGGCAGCTGCAGGATCCACTTGGCTATCTGACATTTGTATGTGACACAGACAAATCCTTAATGATTCATTGGGTAGTATAGGGGAGTGGTAGGCTAGGAGTTTTGCTGAAAGCCTGACACCTAACCATTTAGCCAGGGGAAAGCCACCAAATTCAGTATTGAGTGATCAATGCAATGCAATGAGTGCCATATTTTGGTTTAGATGGAGCACAATGTCATGCCTGTTGTGTTTTTATGTAATGAGGTGTCCTTCTGCCTGGTTATATGATATTCAAGCTTCTAGTTTTTAAAAAAAAAAAATTATTTGGGTTTTGAGTTATGAAATTAATTCCTTTTCACTGTTGCTTTATTCACTCATGTTCCATAAAAGAACACTTCACACCATGCTGGTATATTTTGTTTATTTAGCACACCGGCCCCCTTGATTGATTTCAAGTTTTGTTTTATGTTTTTTCAAAAAGGGATGGTCACATCTTGTGCCCAGATTTAATTAAAAGAGCCCTCCATTTGAGATAAGAGCCTTACTCTGTGTAAAACGAGATCAGGCTACTACTGTCACATCCAGTTCATTCTGTCAGGGAAGCCATACAAGTTGAATTTGTTTTTATATCCTGCAGAATGACCAGTCTCAATGAAATGTATATAATTTTTTTTCCTGTACACTGTACATCAAAAGGTTAGATAAGCTGCACCAGTTAATTCATTTTATTAAAATGCTTTTTCCACCCAGAATATCCCTGTCTTTACAAGTGAGATGATGCAAAATACAAAACATATGGGACTTCACAGCACAGTTGGCATTCCTTTCACATTCGATGATTCACAAAGCTTCGTCATTGTGTTACTAAAAGCATTTTAATCCCCCCAAAATAATGAATTCAAGGGGCTCCCGAGTGGCGCATCAGGCAAAGGCACTCCGCGTGGCGTGCAGGATGCTCCCTATTGCCTGGAGATCACCGGTTCAAGTCCACGCTATCCCACTGCCAACCACGGACGGAGTTTCAGGGGCGGCACTCAATTGATGCGTCGCCCGGTGGGAGGGTTAGGTCGTCAGACGCCTGCGGGCCTGCCTGTAAGTTGCCCAGAGCTGCGTGGTCCTCTGACGCTGTAGCTCTGAGGTGGTTGCAAAGCGGGTCTACAGAGTGAAAAGAAGCGGACGGCTGGCAGCACACGTTTCGGAGGACGCGTGTGCCTGTCTTCGTTTCTTCCGAGTCAGCGCGGGGGTGTCAGCAGTGAGTCGGGTTGAAATAAAAAAATAATAATTGAGCTTTTCAAATTTGGGAGAAAATGAGAGAAAATAATTGACGATTAATTAAAAAAAATAAAAATAAATAAAAAAATAATGAAAAGAAGAACATGGCTATGACAGGCAGTCTTATTGAACAGGACTGGTACAATAAAGCGTGGCTCAACATTCTGAATGGCAACAAAGTGTTCAATGTTTAAACGTGTGTCTAAGTACATTTAAAATGAATATATAGTGGCTTTATGCGAGCTGTTGCTCTAACAAAGACGAATCTATTCAAGTCATTAGCTGTAATGTTGACAGTTGTGCAAAGCCCACAAGGCTGTGTCTTTCACTTTACTGGTGATAAAGGTATAAAGTGAACTTGGAATTTCATTCCCATGTTATGTGTTACTCTGTATTTCACTGGGCCTAGCTATTGTACTATAAAATGGATATACCAAAACATTGGATGAATAGTGTAACAAGTGAGGCTGCAAATCAGTGGGAAACATGTCCTCTTCTTGTATTTTTGTATCTTTGCAAAAACTGAGCTGTTCTTCTTGCAAATCTAATAGGAACGAAAAAACTAAACAAAAATAAAATAAACAGTCCCTTTGCATTATTTAAAATGCCAGTTGGTGCAATTTTTGTGAATTTCTGTGAATAATGTTTTACAGCCTACTAATATAGTATTAATGGTATCCCATCATTTTTGCTGCTGTGTTTTATAGGGTATCATACAACGTGCCAAATTTAAACAGAATGTTAATGTTGACTTGCAAGACAGCTAAAGTCTTCAGAGCTGTAATAAAAGCCTTTTCTTAAAAAAAAAAAAAAAAATACAACTTATCTTCATAGCATTTTCATGATGGAGGTTGTGCCCATAGCTTAGCCTGTGAAAATACTGTTTTCTATCATTTTTGTGATTATTTTTAAATTACAAAATAAAACAGCCATATGCTAATGGGTTTTATTACAGCTTTTAAGACTTGTGGGAGCAATGTGATTTCTTTCCAGCGTTTCACTAGAGGTTATTTTTCTTTTCGCTTTTTGTTTGTGCGTAAAATATGAAACTTGGAGGCTGTCGTGTGCTGTGACAGCTCTTTGATGTTTGTAAAAAATAGTTTTTCATCTGTGCTATTTGTTTAAAGTAATTAGCTTCTTTTCATTTTCATGTAATGAGTTGTTGTAGGATATCGCTTTTTTTTCTGTAAACGATAAAATAGATTATTTAACTATTCTTGTGGAAAATGTGCTCCAGAATAATTGGATTATTATGCACTTCATGGCTGTGCTTTTGTTAGTTGCCATGGTTTCTATTGAGCAACCTTTTGTAAAGATCATTGGAATTATTTTGTATTTATTAATCTATATATATATATATATATAAAGTATGTTGTCTTGAAAACACTTTGGAACATACAACCAAAACTAGAGACTAATCTCATACATCATTAACTTTTAATATTATGAAATGTGTTCATAAATAGCTGTAATTACAGCAACTGTTTGATGCAACAAATATACACAATTGTTCAGCTGACAGGTTTTCTGATTATATATATATATATTATATATATATATAAGCTTTTGTCACAAGGCTGGTCAATTCAAATTTGATAATGTTTTGCCAGATTGTGTTGTATGTGTTTTCAAACCTCCAATTTGTTTAAAGCTGGTTGTCAGTTATGAATTTATTAATCTAGCTGCTTTCTTTTCCCCGGGATTTTTTTTTTTGCAAGCATTTTATAGCCTTAATAAATTGCTGTATATTCAAGCTGTTTTATAAATAAAATGAAATACAATAAAAATAATAATGGTTGAAATATCTTGTTTTATGAACTGCAAACTCATATTTTGGCTAAATTAATAGAAATCCTGGTCTCACACACACACAGGCAGACAGCAGGTTCAGTTTTGTTCTTTCCCCAGCAAGAATGTTAAGTTCATTTAAATGAGCATTAAGGTTTAAACTATTGGTTACTAAGAAAAGCTCAGCAGAGAAATTCAGTTGAAATATGAGTTGTTATTTTTTAAGTATTTCACAGTCAGAACATGAATATAATGCCATAACAATTAAGTATTTGTAGATTTTGGTCAACATGTAGCATAATAATTTTGACATTGATATTATTCTTGTTCTCCCTTCTCTTTTTTTCCTTTTCATTTTAATTGAAGAACAAGCAACCCTCATTTTATTTGTTTGTAAGGCCGTGTGCCTTCAGTGACTCAGTTTGTGTTTGGACATCCATTGCTTTCATGAAAGTTTTTAATATCATTAATAAATATTATCAAATGTTTTAACTTGCTTCAGCTATTGTCTTTCAGAACTGTTTTTATGCACTTGTGTTTCTTTTGCTACAGCAGTGTACCACAGGCTGAATACAAACGTATTGAACTGCACTCATTGAGAGCATGATAAGAGAAGAGGATTCAGAGCTACCCTGTGTTGAGGGCAAAGGGGTCTTCAGGGGTAAACCTTCAATTATTCAACTTAACACAAATAGCAGTCACTTTCACACAAAGTGCATTAATAGGTTTATGTGCAAGAAGGAAAAGTTAACCTTCAGCATCAGAGTATGGTCTAATCTCACAGGCGAATCCCTGACTATTATCTGTCAACAACGAGGAGCCCCCATACACCTTTGGGGTCCCAAGTGACAAAGGGGCAACTGTAAGATGTAATAGGAATACAGAAGAGTTAAAGAGGTAGAAGCAATACACTGTACATATCCTTAAACTTGCCATATAAGGCAGGCAGTGGACTGTGTTGGCCTTTGGATGTTGCTAAATAGTGTTTATATATTTAAACCACAGAATAATAGCGCTGGTTTGCAGAAAAAAAAATCTATTTGTTCATTGTATGAACACAAAACATGCTGTCTTGTGTATTTCTTTTTGACTGGGGTGTAGGTGGTAAGATGTTCAGCAGAGTTGCAAAATAATAAGCAACTTGTACACATGTACTGTCTTTTCTTCAAGCCATGTGACACTACACTTGTAACTTTTAAGAAAAGGGGCCGCTCCAGTCCAAGGGCCTGATTTTGAAGCAACTGCCTAGGCATTTTTTTTTTTAAATATACTTTTAAAGATGTAGAGCTGACAAGTAATAGTTGTAATTAGGATCAATAAATGTATTTTTGCGTAGTTGCTACTAATAATGCTTGATGGTCCAGTGGTTAAAGAAAAGGGCTTGACACCAGGAGGTCTCCAGTTCTAATCCTCGCTCAGCCACTGACTCACTGTGTGTGACCCTAAGCAAGTCACTTAACCTCCTTGTGCTGTGTCCTTCAGATGAGACATAAAACCGAGGTCCTGTTGTAAGTGACTCTACAGCAGTTGTTGATGCATAGTTCACCCTCTAGTCCCTGTAAGTTGCTTTGGATAAAAGCATCTGCTAAATGACCAATTAATAATTAATTAATAATAATAATAATAATAATAATAATAATAATAATAATAATAATACTACTTATACAATTGATTTGTTCCTTGCCTTTGTACTTTGTTCAAAACATGGCCCACACCATTGACCTGTGACTTGTAAGTACTTATTAAAAATAATGAATCCCCGAATTATTACCTATTAAACCTGTAGCAGCATGGCACTTAGAACAAGTGTTGCCAGCAATGGTGACCAGACCAGTGACCTTCACTAGCAACAATTACACCTTTTAAGGAATCATGGCACACAGTTTCTTTAAAAACCATGTAGCAACATAAAATGTAGATTAACCATACAGTATTAAACTTGATAATTGTGTTATTAAATGCATATATCAAAATACATCTATGTTACTACACTGTGGTAATAACCCATACAAGTGGGATTTCCCAGGATGACTTATTTGCTACTTTTTCTATACCTTGGAGTGTCAAGCGCATTGAACGCACACCTTGCTCTGACAGTGAAATCCAAGGGGTTAAAGCAGTGGAAAGCTGGCACAAGCACTTAAACTGCTTCACAAACTACATATATTAAACCATCATGGAACTGACACTGAGATGAACTGTACTTAACCATATAAGCACTGGCAGCGGATATTTGGAAAAACAAACGCAAGGCTTATGCAGTACTGTAAGTGGTTATGCAGCAAAAATTGATCCGGTTGATTTTAGGTAGTTGGTAGATCAGAAAACTCCCCTGTTCTACAAGGGTCTAGCTTCCCAATTAACCTCTTCCACTTCTGCTCACACAAGCAGACACCAAGGGCAGATTCAAAAGGTATTGTCAGATTTGCATGTACTTCTTTTATTGCTCTGAGCGCACTCAAACTCGGGAGACGTTTAAAGAGGACAGAGATGCTTTAAACTCCTGTAAGTGGATTGTTCGTGCAATAGGCTTACAATATGTGCAGACAACTTTTTAATAATCAAGAAAATCACACACTCATTTAATTTCAAGTTTTAACGAATCAGAACAGTATTAGTACTCCTTCGGTTTATTAAATGCTTAATAATGGATCGAGTCACTTTTTATCCCTGCTACTAGGCAGTCTGGGTGTTTCCAGTGCCTTTACAGATTTAACAGCATTACTACTTCAATACAAGTATGGTTATCATATGCTTAGCCCTTAGGCTAGCCATGCAAAAAGCTAAAACGCCCACCACTAAATCCTAAAACATACCATATATCACTCTCCAAAGCTAAAATATAATTCCTATACCTTACAGCAATACATCAATATAAACGAGATATAAATTCAAAATTGTTCTTACCTTCCACTATATGGACGTGTAGTTGTAGAATACATTGTAAAAACAAGCGCTGTTTTCAAAGGCAGACTTCTGAATATGACCAAACAGCAACCAGCTTTTTGAGAGCTCCTCAGAGTATGGACCACACAACTTGTAGTTAGCAAGTCGAGTGATACTTGACTAGGATTTTAGTGTTTTTGCTTAACTTCTTACATCAGAAGACCCAATTAAATCTAATTATTTGGTTTGTTTTACAACCCTTATCATTTAAGTGAATAATATATTTAAAAAGTACCGGTGACTCCTTTTTAAAATTAATTGGACTTGATCTCATGGTCCTCATGTTCCACCCCTCCTTCCTCAAAAAATTAGGTGGAATTTACTGGAATTGACAGGGTCCCTGCTACCAAGTACAATAGAGGTAATATATATATATATATATATTAGAGAGATGTCTTTAATATGTAACACCAGCCCTATTTGATTATATTAACCTAGGTAAAAAAATATATGTCTCTCTTAGCAGCATATTATGTTACCTTTTCAGTGTGTTGTCAATGGGCCAGTTTATCTTCATGTACAAATGTGTTAACAAAATATTGGACAAAGACTGTAGGGGTTTATCATAAGCCTTTGAATAAAACCACTAAGCATATAGTGGCAAGTCCAGTTATTTTCATTTAAATTCAGACTATAATGAACTAAATAATGAATAAATATAATTGTCTCATAATAACTGTACCATGCTTGGTCTAAGCCTGACCTCTCTCTGTTTCTAAAAAATGCACTGTGCAGGCAGGTTTCAGACACCCGGTTTACCTGGCAAGGCTAGTCATTAATATGAAACTACTGTAAGCGGTTTTCCAAATTCACCGCATGATGTCATTTTTTGGCTGGATTCAAGAAAAAGATAAGAAAAAAGCTTACATCCTAATTTTTATAACTAAGCTCTCATTATTTTCTTACTATAATGAGGTACATACTCCTGTTTTTCTTAAAGCACCTTTGGTTATTTATTTCTTAGCAACCTTGAATGATATTTTTTACGTATCATTCAAGGTTGATACACAGCAAATACAAATCCTGCTTTTTAGAGCCAACAATGAATCCTGTTTTGAGGTGCCAAAAACTAATCCTTATCTTTTGAAGGTCTAATGCCCTTCCAGAATTCTACTTTGTGTCTTAGGCGGACTTTTAATTCTTTTACTTGTAAACTCTGCAGTCTCCCTGTAAACTTTCCTAATTTAAATGAAATGCTTGCTTCGGCTGCCAAGTTTATTAATTTTATAATATAATAAAGAGAACAGACATTACACCATAATACACTCCCTTATTCTGTTACCAAAAGGTATTTCGTTAGTTCATTATTAAATTGATCGCTCATTATAGAAAGACCTTCAATTTAAACTGCTAACGACCAGTTAGTCTTGCTTTGACTGCGAAAAAGCACTTTCCATGCTCAGCACCATTCTGCTACAAGCAGGTAAAGGTGAGGTCACCAATTTAATTATATATAGGGCTTCTGTTTTTCAGGTTTTATTAATTGTATTTTTTGGTGCTTATTTTTAGCTATTTTCGAGTTTTATGTAAATCGTTTTTTTTTTCGGGGCTTTCGTTTTTGATATACTGTATGAAATTAGTGTTTTCGGTTACTTTTTTGTCAAAATATATATAGTAGTAACTCAACAGTACTTGCACACTTAAGTTGTACCTTCTTTCCATTGCTGTCTTCCACAACGAAATCCCTACAATTACAGGCACATTCTTCTGGGGTTTTTGTGTGTAGGCATTTTTGTACATTTTGCCACAATTCTGTTTTAAGTCCTCCGTATCTTAACTAATACAGCTTGAAATCCTGCTACCAAGTCTCCATCCTTATTGTAATCTCATTTTAAATCTCGCAAGCATAGTCTCCAATAGAAATGTAGGAATGCGCTGTCCTTCGGTAGTTGGGGTGGGTTTAAAGTATTGAGAATGAATCAATGATAGATGCAAGTCAGGAAGGCGGGACATTGCCCAACAGCACTGGGAAATGTATGAATTATTTTTGTAGTAGGTTTTATTTTTTTAATGGGAATAGGGTAACGTCAACGTGAATTGATTCACCATCTCCACAGTTTTTCCAGTGCTTATTGGCTATCCACCGATTTCATTTTCTTTGTATCGGGGGAGTTTTATCGGTTAAAACCGAAAATTAGAAGCCCTAATTGTATTTCTTTAGTAAGTCCACTGTATACTACAGTTATTAAATCCAGTTTACACTATTGTCTATATTCAACTTAACAGTTCATCTGTTATAATAAAACATTTGCACTAGATTAAAATACCTGTGTTTAGCTTACAGACAACTTTCAGATCAAGCTTACTTTTCTAAATAAGAGACTTGACTATGAATACACTCTCAAGCAAAGTAGATTTGTTCAGTTTGTTATGTTATCCTGCTCATAATTTGCTACAATAGTATTTCTACTGGTTGTATAATCTTTAAAACATAGTACAGTTGTTACAATATTTTGACATTGTCAATTAGTACGGAACTCTCTTATTTGAACTGTAATATGTTCTTTCAACAATAATAATTTTATTTGTGCAACAGTTTAATTTTATAACATGCATTTCTAATTCAGATACTTCAATATAGCAAGGCAGCAAATGCAACCTTGAATATTAAAATCAAAAAAATTGATCCGGTTGATTTTAGGTAGTAGGCAGTTGGTAGATCAGAAAACTCCCCTGTTCTACAAGGGTCTAGCTTCCCAATGAACCTATTCCACCTATTCTAATTCAGATACTTCAATATAGCAAATGCAACCTTAAATATTAAAACTTAGGACTGTGTGATAGGACTGCAACTCACTCGGTTCGTTGCCTCTTTAAAAACAGGCACAGAAATGGATTTTTGCACTGCACGAACACGCTATTTTTAATAAACAAACACAAAATAAACACCTAGCTCCTTTTTAGAGCACTAACTAGACAGGCAGGACCCTGACTCAATCGTAGGATGGCTAAGCCGTTTACCTGCCAAAAACAAATAGAAAACACACAGGTTTTCCACACTTACTTTGTATGCCTGCACACCCTCGCAAGCGGGCTCTTCTCACAGCAGCCCAGCACAAACTGGCTGCCTTTCTTTTATACCCTGCACCTGCCTCTAATTTAATAATAATCACCAGGTGCAGGGGACAATCACCAATGAAAATAAACAATTAACAATAAAACAATTAACAGAAATAATTAAACAATAAAACAAAACAACTACATTAAACCCATGTGCATTCGCACATGTTTTTCATACAGGCAGGATTAACCCCCTCACTGCTGTATTACAACTGCTATACTTTGATACAGACTAACATCCTCATGCATTTACTTAAGGTTATTAGATTAGGTTTCTTATTTTTAAAATGTCACAGTTTTCTTATTTATTTAAATACTTTTGTTTTTTTCTTACTATAGTAGAACCACAAACCTATTTTAGTTCAATTGTTTCTGGCATATTAACTGTGCTCCATAGAGTTTGCCAATTCTGTTCTCGCTGTATCGGAATGTTTGAGGCTCTGAGTCTAAATAAAAAAAGATGCTTTTGCCTAATAAGGGAGGTTTGGAACTTTCAGCAGGTCGGCTTGACCTTTTGATACAAGGAGCTCTCTTTTCCGACCTTACACAGATTCACTAATAATATTTTTCTAATGTTATACTGAAATAAACAGGAATATAGAATCCTTCAATATTTTGATAGATTAATACAGAGTATATTATAACATTTTTTTCTGAATAGTATGTTTTAACAATTTGTTTAATATTTCTGCTGACTTTATATTCTTTAAAATACATTACAGTCATTACAATGTGTGTTGCAGTTTCACAAATGTTCAATTTGTATCCCAAAGATCAGCCTGCTTTCAGTAGCGGTGACAGTCTTGGGTCAGTTTCTGCTCTCAGTGAGTCTGTCAAAGCCACCACAGGCGTGGGTGACAGTCTTTAAAACCTGATACCTGCAAAAAACTTAAATCTTGTTAGCTGGGCTCCCATCTCTACATTCTCATTCTCATCATCAGTGGGAAGACTTCAAATAAATTAAGCTGTTTCTGTCAAAGAGCCATCCATCTCTGTCGCATACACCTTTCACTCAAAAAAAGGTGCTTTTAGGGTCACTCATGACAGTATACAGCATATTTATCAAAAGGAAAGCAAAACTGTAATTGTCACGACAGTAACAATCAACATCTGTCTCAACACTTAACACCTTTGAAGGGAACACCTTGCCAATTTACAGCAGAGATATCTGTACACGACTAAATGAAGCTTCTGAATCTTGCCATGTGGAGACACCCAAAGCTATAATCTGCTACACTACACAGTAGATAATACAGCTTCTCAAGAACAAGCTTTTTGTGCCTCATTATAACATCATAGTTACTGTATATCCATCTGTTCTGCAGATTCTGAACTATTCCTCATTGCAAAGTATTCAATCACTGCTTATATTGAACCATATGCTGCAAGAGTGTTATCATTTTAACAATAACCATAGTAAATGTAGTTTATTGTATAATACTCTCTATGATTTAATTATGTACTGATTAAAATGTAATCATATTTTCCCCATTTTATTCTTTTAACTATTCAGCAAAATGGTTCAAAAGGGTTTTTGTAACATTGTAAAGAACCATGCTACCATATTTCCAATACATTTTTTTAACCAATAAAAAAATGGTGTGTTTAGTAATATTATACATTTTCATGGCAAATGAATTAGTCATTTAGCAGACACTTTTATCCAAAGCGACTTACATAGACTAGGAGTGTACTATGCATCACAACTGCTGCTGCAGAGTCACTTACAATAGAACCTCGGTTTTACATCTCATCCAAAGGACAGAACACAAGGAGGTTAAGTGGGTCGCACACAGTGAGTCAGTGGTTAAACTGGGATTAAACTGGGATCCTCCTGGTAATAAGCCCCTTTTACTCTAACCACTAGACCACCAGAATCTATAAGCATGTTTTCAGGAAGAAAAATAGGTGGTATTACTTTCCATATGAAATTTCCATTTACATTTTAAGAGCCTGTCAAGATAATGTATATTACTGCTGAGGAATGGATCTTTTTTGTTTCAAAAGCAAGTTACACATCCAGTTCATGTATTGTAATTGTACTTTCTCAGCCTGGGTTTGTACCAGGGGCTGTGTGTGTCGGACACAATGTTATTAAACCCCAGAGTAAATTTGCAGAAAAAAGAAACAGTGCATTTTAGAGACCGGTATTATAATAGGCTTAATAAAGTGTTAATTTATATTTATAAATTTTTCCTGAAGTTGCGGGACTGCGACCCCACAGTATGGCAATGTAAGCAACATTACTGATTTGGAGTTTAAACCAGGTGGATATTAGATGACAGGTTTTTATCATCACTTCCTGAGCACAGTAACACAGGTAAGTGGAAGCACAGCTTTCTAAAACATATGCAGTGGTTATGTTCTATTAATTTCCTATATCTAATATATTTATATAATCTTGTACCTTTGGGTGTTGTGGTTGTTTTCAAGCCTTGTACATTGCATTAACTAAAGCTTTAGAAAAACCACTGGAGCTAGTGGCACTGTACACAAGTTGTGGACCATTGCGTGAATACTTTGCCATTGCTGTACATTAGCTTCTCACCTGCAAAAAGACAAAAGAACCATAAAATCGCTATGTTTGAGAAATTGTTCTAGGGAAGGTTGAAACACACTGTATTAGGCGACAGTTAGCGACAGTTTAAATTAATGCTTTTAAGTGTGGCATGTAGTTTTACTTTCACATGCAGTTTTTCTGATTAAAATGTAATGAGTAAAAGGCCCTCTGGGTGCCAAGTTAAAGAGCAGCAGTAATGGGTATTGATGGGTAGCGAACTAAGCATATGTACTATAACTAAAAGGAAGAACCACCTCAGCACAGTCCATGTATCAAATCCAAATGTCAATTTTATGTTTTCCATTAGCCAAGGCAACATGGCACTGAAAAAATAGAAAAAAAATACACCAGGAGATACGTCTTAATTTATACTTTGAAAGGAAAAGCATGCCCACAAGATAACTCAGAAGATGGAAGCTTATCTCCTGGTCATTCAATACAAGCTGAAGAGAAAAGAGCCAAGGTGGTTGAGGATAAAGGAGGCTAGATACTGCAGCAGAAGGCATGTTTATTGAAGTGTCCAGTTTGAATAAGTGCTGCACTGCTAGATTGCGGTACTGCAGTTGGTTGACAGAAAAAATATCTGTGTCCAGGGAGCCAACTAATACAAGATTGATCGAGACTCAGTGAAACTGAAAAAATACACCATGGCCTAGAAAGAACATTCTTAAGTAGAAAAAAGATAACATCAGGACTGATACCTAAGCAAGGTAAATTGCGTAACCCAGTGTTAAACCAGAAATAATCTTTTTTTTTTTTTAATCCTTTTTTTTTTCAAACTCAGAATCTTTTCTGAAATCAGTGGAAACAAAACCCCTGCTATGACTCTATATACACGACTGAACTGTATTGCTGTTCATGAGTATTGCCACAGCTATTCCAAATGCTTGGATAGCATTACCCTTTTATTTATGATGAGATCTAGACTCTCCAACATCATATGACAAACACAGAATTTTAATATGTTATAGATTAAGAGAAATAGATGTACTTGTTGAAGAAGCCAAACTCTGCATATAGATTGATTAAATAGCCTACCAGGTGAAGTAGTCAGATCTAAAACACTGGCAACAGTAGATTATGGCTTTTAAATTAGACCCCCCCAGTAGGGGAGAATGGCCTTTTCTCGTTCCGACACTTTTCTTATGTTTTTATGTGGAATAGCTAATGGATAATGTTTGAATTGGGTAACAGTTATTATTATTGTTCCCTTTCACCACATTCTGGTGCCTCCTCAAGACTCACCTCTTCAGAAAGCACCTGTAGAACTCCTCTGTTTTTCCCCTGGGACACATATCACCCTTCCTTAAATGCGCTTTACTTGCTCTTATCTGCCCCCTATTTTACTGCATTTAATCCTGTACTTCAGAGTACTGTAATCTGCCAAGTGTTTAATCTGTAGAATTTTGTATTTAATTATATCCTGATGTAACTATCACTGACACTATTATCTGCTGTATTATTGAATTGTATTTTGTCACACTTGTACTTGCTTGAACCAAAGTCATTGTATTCATCATTGTATTTATCTTGCTTTTAATTGTATTATTACTTGCACTGTGATTCTTGAAATGTATTTGTTTATGACTGTAAATCACCCTGGATAAGGGTGTCTGCTAAGAAATAAATAATAATAATAATAATAATAATTTGAAGACGACCAACAACAATACTTTTGGGATATGCCTGCCACAGGGCAGGTATTTACTGAGCAGGTTACGTCAGAGCTGTCGATAGGCCCCTCTGGGGAGTTACGTCCTTTGTCCCGCCTATCATAGGAATAAGTAGTCACTCCGCAGAGATCACCCAAAATCAGAAACTCGGCTTCTGAAGACTGAGCTATAAATGCTGCGTAAATGCACTCTGTAGTCTGCTTTTCTTATCCATACAGCTCTGCTGTGTTGTGTGTATTTTTCCTCTGCCTTTTGCAGCTAAATAAATAAATAAATAAATAAAGAGAAAAGAGAGACACGTATTCCTCCACTGGGACATGGCTGTTGAGTCGACGCTGCTGGGCTGACTTGGTCCGCCCACTCGGTGTGCGCGGCCTTAAAAAAAAACAAAAAAACCCTACCCTTCAGCTTCTGCTGTGTGTGTTGTCTTCCACTGCTTTGCAGTTTAAAAAACAAATAAAAAACAATAATGTGTGCTTCCTCCACTGGGCCTGATTCCAGCCCCACTGTCAAGTAGATTCCACGGATACACTGACCCCCCCACCTCGGTGCGTTGGGTCTTAAAATAAAAATAAATAAATAAAAGTCTCTCTCTTTCTTTTTTCTTACTATACTGTCTATAGGCTGTACTCCACTCCGCTGTAAGCTACGCGCTGCTCCTGTTGTGTGACTGCACGCAGTCCAGACTGGTGCTATCTGCAGGCAGTGCTCCACAACGCTGCAAGCCGAATGGCCTCCTCTTGTTTGTAAACGTTCTTATGTTCTTATGTTCTTAAGCTATGTGCTGCCCTGGTTGTGTGACTGTGCGGCCCAAACTAGACACCTGGCCCAGTACCCTCGGTGCTTATGCCCTCGGTGCTCGGTGCCCTCGGTGTGATGGGAGTGATCCACAGACGCATCCAACTCGGGTTGAGGTGCAGTCTGGGCCGACAGAGGAGTCCGCGGGTCCTGGTCCGGTCACTGGACATCCCTGCACATAAATGCGCTGGAGCTGCGAGTGGTTCACCTCGCTCTCCAGCATTTCTTTCCAGTGCTCCAGAGGAGACATGTCCTTTTCCGCTTGGACTACATGTCAGTAATAACAGGCTTTTTTTGTTTAACCTTTGCCAGTTGATATTCAATCTGTTTCAACTCCTAAGAAATAAATAAATAACTCCTACAGTATATCTGCACATGCTGAAATGGCTGACATGAGGTCAGCTTCTTCTGTCATTCTATGCTTTATTATTGCATATTAGACAGAAACCTGCTAAACCAATAGCGTTAAGGTACCGGTAGCAGCACATTAGAATCACCTGTTCAGTGGCCATTTGTTTTTATTGTAAAGCGCCCTGGAATGCTCCACATGAAGAGCACTACTGGTATATAAAAGCAAACAGTATTGTATTGTATTGTATTGTATTTAAATAGAGGGTTGGCCTTTCTGCAGCGTCAATAAAAAAAAAAATTAAATCCAAAAATGTCTTTTGAGCTTTGACAGAGCTCATTTGGGGAAAACCTTGGGATGGAGTTCTTTGGAAGGATGAGTCTTAAATCAAAGGTTTTGTATGTGACAGGAAACCATGAGAGCTCTATAATTGATCTTGTGGGGCGATATGAGCCATATGGTATTGGAGAACTGCATTTTATTGCTGTAACGATTTACCATGCAATAAAGATTGGGGAGTGGAAGGTGCTGCAGCCTCTGTATTTCAGTATGGTGTCAACACAGTACACATTTTCACTCATTTTACTGAGTTACTGGCCCAGAAAAAAGGCAAGGAGATGGAATGGATGAGCATGGATGGAAAATTCAAATGGCTAACATGAGAGGAACTTATGGATCTTAGTCCTAGAAAATTGTCCAGATTGTGAATTTATATTATAAATTATATTATATATGCAGTGCTTAAATTCTTATGGAATATTTTACCGGAGCCCAACTGCCAGCCACAAATCCCTGCCCCTGCTCATCTAAAAAAAAAAAAAAAAAGCAGGATAATTTATTGTTCGACAGGTTTTATAAGTAGGCCTATTTCTTGCACGTTTTGTTTTTCTGTCTTAGTAGCCAACTAGGACATTACATAAAAGTACGCTTAAATAAACTTCAAACTTCAAATAAGTAAAACTCCAAAAGACAAATGTGTGAATCAACCTTATTTCCAAGTGCAACTCTGGACTTCCACAGAGAAGGTCTCCAATTCACAACACATAAAGTAAATTTCATTGCTATAAAAAGACAGGCGTTACATTCCCAGTTTTAGATTTACAAATTACTATAAAGAAAATAAAAAGGTTTTCATAAACTAGTGCTGACAGTGTTCTAATTGTTTCTCGGGTCTTTCAGTCAAGTACTTCAATTTGTTATTATGTTTCAAACTAGTTAAGATCGCACATTCTCAGGCAACCAAACCAATATCTGGTTTCAGGTCTGCCAATAGTAGTGACTTATTTCAATCACGATAACAAAGCAAAAACATTGTGTCAAGTTTACAGAGCAGTTAACTTGTTTACAGTTGCACACGATACACACACACACAGCACTAGCAAATGCCAGGGAAAGGAAGGACAGACGCACACATACAGATACAGACGTGGTGCTCCTGTTGTTATGCTGCTCTCCACATACTGTACGTAAATATTTTCGCTTGCAATAATTTCCATGAGAATAAATTGCTACAGTCCTCGTGAAAATAAGTGTTCAAAATTATTTATAGTAAAGTTGTATTTTGTATTGTTTTCATTAAAGAACAGCCTCAGGCTGAAGTCAAGGTGTTAAAATATTTACCGGAGCTCAGCAATAGACAGCTCCGGCTGAATATAAGCCCTGGATATATATCCTAATGACCCTGGGTGCAGGAAAGCATCCTTGCCAAGGAGACACACACACCCACGTTTTAAATGTTATTTCATCATCAACTGTTTCAATGGAAAATACTGTATGATTACTTTTGGTGGAATGATGGATTTGAAGATTATTTAGCTGTAGCCAGGACACAAAACTACTTTGCTGCCTCCAAGGGGAAACAGAAAAAAATGATAGTAGGAGAATCAGAAGGATGGAGAGAATTCCAGGACTAGCTCCAGCCCCCTGAACCACAATCCAAGGTTACAAGGTTTCCAGGACCCCCTTGTAAATGAGGCCTTAGTCTCAATGGGTACAACTTCTTGTTAAATAAATAAATAAAATACAAATCATTTTGATCAATTAATTATATTGTTTTGTTAATGCCTCAATATGTATCTGAAATTCCATGGTTTATTAATCACATGTTAAATATGTGAAAACTATTTAGAATCCTTTTTGCTTCAAAACCAAATCAGCTAACCTGATTAAAATTGGTAAAAACCCCAAAGTTATTTCTTTTTGTCACTTTTTTTGAAAAGATGATTAGCATGAAAAAGTATATCTTATGGACAATCGTCTTCGTTGCTGGTTCAGCATACTGGATGAAATGCAACAAAGAGTGATAACTTGAGTTATTATCCAGATGCCAGAATTAAATGTTGATAAAGAAAAGCAGTCCCCCGAAGGAGAGAAGTACAAGTCTGTGCTCCTCAGCTTTACTCACAAGTTTGACAACGGCTTCCCTGTGGGAGAAAATAGAATGTTTCATGAACATGTTTTATACAGAAAATCTTTTTTTATGTATTAAAAAATGCAAAAAAAAACAACCATTTTGTCATTGTGGTAATACATTATTTTATGCTGCCACCTTTCTGGAGAAAGGTAATATTCAGACAGAAAAAAAGATAAGTTTCTGGGTTCCCATAGCAACAAATTGTTATAGTGCACCAGCTGAAAAACAGGCCACTGTCAGAACCCATTATTTTAGCTCCAGGAAGTGGGACAGCTTCACCTCCAAATAGAACTAAAAAATACAGTGTATGTATACAATTTTAAACCACCACTCGAACAAGTGAATACACACAATTCTGTATGTGGAACTCTTTGTGTTTCTTTAACCTTTGCCAGTTGATATTCAATCTGTTTCAACTCCTACAGATATCTGCACATGCTGAAATGGCTGACATGAGGTCAGCTTCTTCTGTCATTGTATGCTTTATTATTGCATATTAGCCAGAAACCTGCTAAACCAATAGCGTTAAGGTACTGGTAGCAGCATATTAGAATCTCACCTTTTTTTAATTGCATAGCCTCAATGACTGTGCTTATGTATTCTTTATTATAAAAGTACCAATTTCTTGCTTCATATAAAGCAGTATTTTATGTACATGTTTGATGTATGCCTCTTAAGAGAAACCACTCTAAAACCATGAAAAGCGATAACATGAAAAAAAATGTTTAGTGTTTTTCTGCCTAATATTATCATGCAATTTGTGGTTAGTGGTTAGTGGTCAATTAGCACTGAGAATGGTAGCTTCAATGCCCAAGTTTTGAAAGGAGAGGCTAAGAGCACTTAATGAGCAGGAAACACATAAGATGCTTTTCCACAATTAACTAGGCTGCTTTTCAGTCTGGCAGGTACTCCTGTTGCTTTCCACAGTGATAATTAAATATATGTTTATCCAGCGTTTCCAGGGCAAAACCAGTGTAGACCAGAAAATATGTAATTCAATTGGCTGCAATGCTGTGGAATACATGGCTAGCACATGTCGTTACCATGTGTTTTTGCAGGGTTACTCTTGGTAGAAAGACACACTTCTTTGCATTTGGTCTTCAAAAATCACCTGTCCAGTGGCCATTTGTCATATGCAGAATTGGTGTCTAGCCAAGGGTGGTAGTGATACAAGTTATTTCACTTTGATGAATATTGGGTTCTATATTACATCCAACAATCTTAGCACGGATCCCAGTGAACAGACGTCCACAAACATGCCACCACTAATAGGCAGCTTTGAATTTAGTTTATTTGTGAGATTAAGGATAAGATGGACATGGAAACTAAAATACCTTCTTGCAGCCTCAAAAGTGTAGTCCCTTCACCAGAGATCAAATGGAAGAGGGGAGCCTTGCATTGCCAGAGCTTACTTTAGTTTCCTGTGTCATTGTACACCCACTATGGTAGTAAAGAAGACTATAGTAAAGAACACTACAGGAGGCAGTGTGGTCCAGTGGTTAAAGAAAAGGGCTTGTAACCAGAAGGTCCCCGGTTCAATCCCAAGCAATATGATTTTAAAATAGGATGACCTTTAAGCTTCTTCCGTATGTGGAGAACTGTGCTAAATGCAGAATGCGTCCTTGCATCCTCACAGTATAAAGGGAAATGTAAACAGTGCTGTTTTCAGCATGACAACGACCCAAAGCACACGGCCAAATCTACACTGGAGTGGCTAAGGAACAAAAACGTAAATGTCCTTGAGTGGCCCAGTCAGAGCCCCGACCTAAATCCAATCGAAAATTTGTGGCATTACTTGAAGATTGCTGTCCATCAACTCTCCCCAAGGAACTTGACAGAGCTTGAAGAGTTTTGTAAAGAAGAATGGTCAAATATTGCGAAATCTAGGTTTGCAAATTCGGTAGAGACCTGTCCCAACAGACTCACAGCTGTAATTGCTGCCAAAGGTGCTTCCACCAAATATTAACTCAGGGGGGTGGAGACTTATCCAATTATGTTTTTCAGTTATGTATTTTTAATATATAATCTTTTTTCTCAATAAAAAACTTTTTTCCCCTTAACAGTGTGGCATATGGTGTGTAAATAAGTGGAAAAAATCCTCATTTAAATGCATGAAACTCTGAGGCACTGACACAACAATATCTACTTATATTCTATTAATATCTAATATGTTGGGTTTTTTTAAGTATTACTGTGCAGGACCCGCTTTAAGACTGTTACCTTTATTTTAAAATGTGCACCGATTAATCTACCGATTAATCAACTAATGCCAAAAATTAACCAATGAAATATTTTAATTGAGTGACAGCCCTAATATATATATATATATATATATTAGTACTGTAGACTGTAAAACATACATTGACCCACAATAATGTAGTAAGCCTGAGCTTCAGGCATGTTGTTTTCAATGCACGTCATTCAAACTAACATTTATTTTACAGATAACAGCAAAATGACATGCTCTTACCAAAATATGTTATTTTTGCCTGGAATGGACTGACCCACAATTCTGTGCATTTCCTGGTACACCTCTATTCTCCTGTGTTTGTCTAAAACCGTTCTTCACATGAAAATAAATAAACACATAAATAAATAATTACATACATAGATAAATACATAAATAAATAAATAAAACACTTGTGCCTTAAATTCAAGTTGAAGGATCACCTTTCTGTTGCAGATTAATGTAGGCATATTCATCTGGGGGGATTTAATTAAAAACACTTCTTTCACTCTGCTAAACCTAAAAATAGGCTGCCAGACTGCCTTGATGGAATTAGCAAGGTCCTGTCCCTTCCAACCTGCCCTCTTTGTGGAGATTTAACTAACTGAAAGCAGCTGGATTATTGTACAGCTAACTGTTAGCATTATTAACACATAACAAAAAATTATGTTGAATACATAAAAGTACATTTTCTTTGACGTACAGTATAGTATAGGAAAACTTTAAAACTGTCTATAATTAATTTGCTGTGAAATTTGCCACACCAATGTGTTTTTCTTTTAATACTTAATTTTATTTAAAATATACAATAATGTAATCCATATCATTACAAATATCTGACGCACACACACAGCACAATCTTGTGTGTTATTCAGCTATCCTCACTGTAACCTTGTAGAAAGGACATACATTGCATATACAGCTGTGAAGGGTTCTCCATCTATGCCAAAGAAAAGAACTTAAAATTGTACATATAGTCAATCATGAAGAGATAAAATGTTGAAGCCATTAATATAACCCGACTTAGCACTACTGGACAGTTGATTTCTAGGTTTTTCCCTGCCTTATTATATGTTAAAAGGAGTTGATGTAATCGTCCATTGCAGACTTTTGATAGAAATATTCCAAAATAATATTTTTTAAAGAGATGGTTAGCCCCATCCCCAAATGGCTGACCTCATCAGTCAAAAGGTATTTTGTTGTAAATTATTTTCTGCACTTGATGATATTTTGTTGACTGCATAAAATGGTAATGGGAATTGAACCACAAAATTGTGTTAAACTGATGAAAATGGTCTATCAAGACTTGAATTCTCAATGACAAAGAGAAAAAAGAAAAGAAAATAGAAATAGGAACAAGGTTGCAGCCTGTGAAGACCAAAAAAAATGTAAATTATTCAAGCGAATGTTTCACAGCAAAACAATAAAAGTGTGTGACAGAGAGAGAATTAATTCTAGTCAACAATCTCCCTCTCAACCTGTGAGGGCGCTGTGTAACAGGAATAGTGTGCCCCGGACTGGATGGTTTGGCAGTTCATTCCAGCTGGCCATCCAGGAAGGGGCCGGAGTCACAATACCAGAAGTCATCGCCTTAATGCGGTAACCGATGTGTCAATCATAGAGGATACGTGATCGCTCTCGCTAGCGAAGGGAGTGGGACTGAAGGTATATCAGGGGATGTGGCCAAGCGATCTGTTCTTTGTGTTATGGTTACGAGCGCACTGACAAGGAAAACCAGTGAAGTAACCGTGAGTTTGTTTTGTCAGGTCTAGTAATTGTTTTGTTTGTCATTGTTAGATGTCTAAACTATCCGGGAGCTGTAGCAAGACACCAGTATTAAACTCGGACTACACTTCACCACTGTATTTCACCACCTGCACCAAGAGCACTTATTCTGGGCTTCCAAAACATGCTGTGTTTATTAGTGCTTTATTATTTTGGGACTGAAATCCTGTTTACGAACGGAGCGATACACATTGTTGTGTAAAGCCTGTTCTTTATTATTTAAGTGTTGCAGGAATGCAACACAGCCCATTATATAGGTGTTTTTCCCTGTGAACTGTCTTTGTGTCCATCATTACCAAGCACTGAATCACCTCTATACCTGCACACCGCAAACCACTTTGCTACATTTATGTGTCCATAGGACATATTGGGCCAGTACCATTGGCACAAAAACAGAGACCAGGATAACCTATTCAACGTACATTGAACCAGGTGTGAAGGTACACAGAGAGCCTATCAGTCAGTTTGCAGCCTTTACTAATACTTTGAATGTAATTAACATTTAAATCTTTAAGTAATTAACACTTTTATCGGAATATTTAAGAACTAATCCAGGACTAGTAAATGTCAATGGACTTGAACATCTTTTTTTTTTTTTTTAAACAGTAGTTTGAAACATAAAGTAGACTTTAGACCTTAGACTTACATCAAATACTGTATTATAAACTGATATGCTTGCTCTACTGTGGGAGAGAAATCCCTATGAGCTGTCTGCTGTCTGCTACTAGATCAAATGAGTCTACAGTTACTACTCCCCTACATTGCCCAGGAAGAGATGTTGCTGTAGATTGAGAATCATTGTTTTGTAATGATATGTGACCAGCAGAGGAGAGCACACATCTATAAAACAAACAGAGAGGAATATTTTTCATTTGGATTGAGAAATGCAATACTTAATCTCTAATGGTCCTGCTTTACCACAACATTTCAACGTGCATTTCAACCAAAAGTGTGTGCTACATATTGAAATAGCTTCTACCCCTGTGTAAATTTTTACAGCTATATCATAGGTTCTGGTACCTCTAACTTAGTAGTATTTAAGACCTTGAATTGAAACACTGTATATTGGCAGCCTCTCAAATCAGTTGAAGTATATACTGTAGAAAATATAAATTAAATAAATAAACAACAGGAAATCTGATGAAAAAAATTATCTGTAGATGGAAATACAGTATGTAAGCCAAGTTTATTAAAACATAATTTTATATATAATCTTATTAAATTGCCTCATGCTTATTATTTCTCTTAGTGCATCTTTTTGTTTTACTTGCAAAACATAAATATATAAATCAAGTAAAAATGCATGCATATATGAGTTTAAATCCTTTTGCTACCCTATACTCTCAGAGGGGGCTGAGCCATACTCCGCAAGCGATTTCCCACATTTTAACCAGCTGCCTCTAATTGAAGGGAACTTGGCATGCACAGTTTTCTGGAATAATATTAAAAACAAAAAAGAGTTCTAAAAATGGAAGCTATTTAACGTATCCTTTTTTTCCAAAGTTAAAATAAGCTTTTTATAGTATACTCTGATATACAGGGTAAATACTCGACCAGTCACAGTGAAAGGAGAGCTGATGCAGATCCATCCATCATTATTGTTTAATTACACTGCGAGACTGGCAGCTGAACCTGTGTTCGTGTGTGGAATAAATGGGAGACATTACCCAAGAGTGGTGGATTACTAGAAATAATCCACTTTCTAGTGGCACTTACATAATTGATGATACAGCTTAATATTGCCCACTAGAATATCCGGTATAAATCACTGCTAACTGTAGTGTAGCCTGCAAAGTGACGGACTGCTTCTCCTTTGGAAGTTGGTAGCTTTTTAAAAGTGACAGCTTTTATCAGAATTTAGGTTTAACACTAATGCTCATAGGAAGAATGTAATTCACAATTAAGATGTTGGTTTAATAGTCTGTAGTTGACAATCAGAATGGATGTTTTGTTTTCAGCAATAAGATTTTTAAAACTCAATTGTTTTATTGGACATGGTGCTTGTTTACATACACATATACATGTTTTGTGACAGGGAACCCCGCCCCTATGTGTATATTGTGCGCCATTATTATGATTTACTGTATTTTGTATTTGTATTATGATTTATGTGTTATTGTTGTTGTAATTATATACTGTATATATATATATATATATATATTTGTTGTGTGAGACCGGCGAAAATGGTAGCCATCTTGCTTTTACAGTTCGAGATGTACAGCTGTAACTATGAAACTGAGTGACTAATTACCTGCAAAAAATCCCAAAGTAGTAAGTAGACATGCGCCTTGTTTTTGATTTCGTATTCAAGGGTGTGCCCCCTTAATCATCAAATTAAACTTACAACACTAGTGAATTGAAATGTGAAATTTAAATTATTTTTAATAGGCACAGTCGTAAATGAGACTGCACTGAAGCACACTATGCATTATTCTGCCTCACTGCTAAACTGGTTGATAAAGGCATCTGTTTTTATTTATATTCACACATTAGAGGAATAAAAAAGAAGCACTTTGTAAAAATTCACCACCTCTATCTCCATAACCTTTACTTGAGTGAGCTTTACCCAAGTGAGAAAATGGAAATTATAACCTGCCAAGCATCAATGACAAAGTAAAATGGAAAGATTGTGAGTTAATAACAGTGATACCTTGCAAAAAAAAAAAAAATGTGCTGGCCAATTTAACACAGCTCCAACCAAGGTCACTCCTTGGAGCTGATTATTCTTAGCAATTTGCAGGTGAAGACGCTTAATTTTTTTATTTCATGGTTAACTTAAATCATGGAAATGCTAGTTTTGATTTAGCATTCTGGAGTTCCTTCACACGTAATAAGCAAGTCCAAGGCCTAGGCTATTTTAAGATTAGATTTAAAATGCAGGAGCACAGAGCATTTCATTTTGCACATGGATCTGTGAGTACCGGTCCTTTTAGAATTATTAATGTTTAAGATGGAGTTTACAGGCAGCATTCACTGTTTAGGCCCTTTATTTAGCACATTGCTTATTGCTCTGATTAATAGGGGTGTTGAGTTGAAGTAAAAGAGTTTCATAAGAATGAGATATTTAAATCTTGATCTCTCTTGTCATCCTGAAATTGGTTAAATTTTTTACCATAGTCTTTCATTCAGTGAAATAACCCACTTGACCCCCACATGATGCAAACGACAAGCTAAGCATCTCAAGTAGGACAGTGTTGTACCATTAGTTTTTTTTTTTCTTCTATGGATTAAGGTTATTGTAGCGTGGGAGGGTGACTTCAGTAGCAACCCTCTAGTTGATTTATTGTGTTTTATAAGTGTTAAGAATGTATTTACAGTGAAGGCTTTTTGTACAGCCTGGACATCTCTTGGTTTAGATACATTGCCTGTAATGTGGGATTTGTCTAAAACGCACAAAAATGATAATATGATATTCTTAGAGGAGGAGATGGGGAAGTAAGTTCATTCAAGGGCAAAGGGTAATGTGGGTAGCTATCACACAAACAGAATTGTTGGGGTACTAAATAGGTTGAATATGGCCAAAGGGAAAAAATACAAAAGCAGTAGCACAATACTAATGAGACACTCTGTCAATTATTTAAAAACAATGTATAGCGACCATTTTATATGTTGGAAAATACAAGCACATCTTTTGTTAATAACAGTAAATATCTTGATTGGTGGCAGATATGTTATGCTTATATGAGATGTGAGTACTGTATTCAAAAGCATCATGCAAGTCTTTCTTCTGATAAATTGTGTCTGTTTGTCTGCCTGTCTACCAAGTGGTCAATTCTGAACTTTGAGGAGTGGGTTTGAAGTTTGAAGCTGACAGTAGCTGTGCAAATTTATTTGTTTGATTAAGTTACATGAAGTTATTTTTTCTAACATTGGCTGCAATGCTCAATCTGTACTGTACTGTATTTAGAAGCTGGGCTGATGAAAAAAACGTTTTCCCTTGTCAGAACTGTCCACCAGTCTGGGCCAAACCATTTTGCAGTTGCTGTTTAATTTTTTCATTACAAGCTTCTGATGAACCTGCTGATTTTTGTCAATTGAACGAGAAAAAAAAAACGCCTGCATTTATTTGACAACAATAATTGCAGTACTTCTGCAACAATTATCTTGACAATGATTTTTCATACTGTGGGAATTATATTTGCATGTAGAATTTAATTGAAAACAGTAAACTGGGAAATTCAGTATGCCTGTGTGATTGTCTTTTGTATTGAAACGATGGTCATCCTTTCTCTTAATTTAGTACTTTTTTCACAGACATTTCAATTTAGTCTTATTTCTTATTTTAGTGTTTTCATTTTTTATTTTTGTTAGAAGTGAAGACAATCAAAAGAACGTATACTAAACCTTACAGTGGTGTACAGTCTTCTAAATGAAGTACTTTATTGCAACAGGCCCCTGGGATCTTATGCATTTTAGTGGGGTTTCCTCTAGTAATGTGCAGATGACGGATCAGATCAGCATTTCACATTGCAGAATTGTCAACCAAAGTGCATAGTGACAGCTGGATAGCCATCACATTCATTGATGTGAGCATATTTTTACATTTTACAACCAAACAGCATGGCTTACATAAGTCCACCAGAAAATATGTCCTTGAATATTTGACACATTTTTCAACTTGTTTGATAGTTGCTTCTGTGCCAGGTGGCAATGTCCACCACGGCTAGTTGAGACGAGATGAGTCGGTACGGCTTGAGTCGGGCTGTGTGCGACGGGCTTAAGACTGAATTACTGACCACAGCTAGGTACTGGTGATTACTATGTATGCAAATTTAATTTACACTGCCCTGTACACATTTTTGTATTAACTTAGCCCAACATTGCGACCCTCATGTTATGCATGGCATCGTATGCTGATTAGGCAGTGAGGAGACAGCTGTGAGGCAACCAAAAGAAGCGCTTAGCCTATTAATTTAGCTATTGACCATTTACATCGTGCAAACGTTTCAGGTAGTGTTTGACTTTTTGTATAGTACACTTTAGCCTGTGGTAAATAAAATCCAACCTGTTGATTTTTATTTGACCTGTTGATTTTTATTTATCTTTACATCAGCCCTTTAGTGTCCAATTATTAGGTATGTCTCAGGAATCAATCTGAGACCCGAAAGGCTTTCTTAGCTTTTTCTTGTAATTTACCTTTCATTTACAACATCACCTACGCCCTTCATGTATTATTTTGGATGAGGCACTGTTAATGGGGAAAAGAAATGGGCAGATGACTAAATACTGTCCCTTTTTCTTTTCGCAGCAACCGTTTTAATGATGCCGTCTACATCTTACAAAAGCAGATGGGTAGCAGGTAAGTGATTTGGCAAAGATACTTTTTCAGTATTTATGTAATATTTGTATGCTTCCAAAGTAAGGCTATATTGTAGTTGTGTTGCTGCAGACCAATAAGTAAATACAAAATGTAGGTTTGAAGGTAATGTATTCTTGTTGTAACTGTGTACTGTATTGTTAATATGGAAATCTGCACTCTGTCTCTGTATAGTTGCCCCATTAGTAAACAATGCAGAGAAAAAATGTGGTCCGCAGCCCTACCTTACCCATGCCCACTCACATGACCTTGAGTGACCATTGAGTGAAATCCATAATTCTTGTTTGATTTCAGAATTCAGAAAGCCCATCATATGCAATAGCAAGCATATGTATTTGAAACATTTTTGACATGCTGTACTTTTTTTGAAAAAAAAAAAAAGTCAAACATTTTGGTAACATTCAAAACGTTTAACATAAACTTTCAACTTTATTCTATTGACACCCCAAACATAAATTATACCATACCCTATACCAATACATTGTATGATGTATGCTTGAATAGGCAATGATACGGTTAAATTATTATTAATAAAGTTGGGGGGTGAACTGGGGATGTCAATCCCATCATTTTATTTTGCACCAAGTAGAGTTTTCTTATGACCTCTGTGTGTTACATTGGCTGATGTGTATCATTTCGCTGCAATATGTTTGCTTTACATTGGTGATCTACTCTGTGTAATATTGCAGTTTGAAGGAGGGCAGGGGAGAAACACCTGAGTGAACTGCATTGTTTTTATGTTCACTATGTTGTATTTTGTAAAAGCAACAGCTCAGAAGTCTTGGTTGTGCGGTACTTTTTTTCTGAAATTTGCATGCGATTTTATAGGAAAGGAGCTGGTCCTTCTGAATTAATCAAATCTGGGAGAAAAAACATGGCAGAGTGATGCAGAATAAAGAAGGGTTAGTTTAGTTTTTCATAGGGTTAACATTTTCTAAATTACTGGGATGCGAGATTGAAAGTGAAGGGCGCGCTCCTTGTCGAGGGGAAAGTGTAAGAGAGGGACCCTAATGCGGAATCTCATTAAAGCAACTGTCAGGATTCTTCTATTTTACCATCACCTCGCTTATTCCGTGAGAGCTAAACTGTCGTTTCGAGTGAGTGTACAGCCAAAGAGGCATTTACAAATAAATGAAAAATGTCACAATTGATTCCACTCCTCCAAGAGTACAGTGTGTCAGCTTTGTCACAAACTGTCTTTGTTGTTCTGTCTCTTTCAGGTCTAGCTGCCGGATGTGGTCGATAATTTTTGACGGGTTTTGGCCTTTTCTATTTGACCCAGAGTAAGCCCCACTGACAATGACCTTTCATTAATATTGTTGTAATGATTTTGTTTCTTCAGCAAGTGTTATTCTCCTAATAAGAAAAAATAAAATAAAATGTTGTTGTGTTGCGTGCAGACAGTACTTTCATGTAAAACGAGCTTAAGGTTTTAACCCTTTAGAGCATTTAGATATCCTGATCTCCCTGCTGGGTATGTGTGTGCAGTAGTTAAAGAAGCATCATTCTTTTTCCATAGTGTGCAGAGTATTTAAGTCCATGTGATATTAAATAAATATTCTAATGGTGCGTTGCTGTAATAGTTCCGATGATAAAACTTCAAGATTGCTACATTAGTACCTATCACCCAAAGAGTCCTATTGATTTATTTTTGCTACACAAGTTACATGTGAGTGCCAAATAAACCCTTGAAAGCTTGCACAGCACTTTGCATTGCATTCACAGGTCTATTGTGCAGCGGGATGTCTAGTTTTACAGGGTATCCTTTGCCCACCTTAAGGGGTTAAGGGGTTACACGACAGGGCGTGGGTTGTGTTGCATGCCAACAAAGCCGTATGTTAATGCAACACAACCCTCAAGCCCTGGAGTGTGTTATCCCGCTTATAAAACTGACACAATAATGCATTGAAAAATATATATACAGTATATATATAATTTTTTTTTTTTAAACGAACAATTTTATTGTATATTCTTCTGCTTTGGAGAAAAAAGTCCATCAGACAGGGTTAAACTGGAGGTTTTCAACATTTCCAACAATAAATACAGTAGTAGAATGCTATTTTATCCCAGCCGGGATCAAAATAATTAATTGTAGCCCTGTCCAGCTACTCACCTGAAATGCCTGAAGCTAGTTCAAACGAGAGTACATGCAGCCGAAAATGTGCTAGACCCGGTGGAAGGGCGAAATTTAGTTGCAGGCTTTGCAATGCTCTTGGCCGTGACGGGGGCTAACTAGCCAAAACGGCTAAAATAACATTAAATTTATATATATAGATATAAATTTAATATGTTTTGGTTGTTCAGATGTTTGTGGCGTACTCAATAATAAAATAAAAAAACAAAAAAAAAAACTAATTACATTTGACTGTTTCTCCTTTAGTTATACTATTTACAATGTTTTGAATATAGCCGTCAGAAAGGCTGCTGCGGGGCTTCTAGTCAAATTATAAATACAGCCACAGTGCAGCTATTCACATATGTAGTTCATCTAGCTATTTGATTTCTGATTTATCCAACCCAATTTTCTATTTTTATTTGTGAAATTGTAGATTGAAATGTATTATATTGTAATCCAATAGTTGTTGCATACTGTGTTGCCTTTTAAACTCTGCTAACACAAGAACTTGAATAACTAAGTCAAAGAAACTTCAAAAGAGTAGAAACTGCTGACCTACCTAACCTCCAAAGGATATAAATCTTCAGTAGTACAGTAGGCATCTTCCAGCACTGTAGAAGTATGTCTGAATTATTTAGGGCTAAAATATCAATTTCCACTGTAAATGCATGTACTAAAGCTTAACGACGAAGGGCAAAAATACTTCTGAGTGACACTCAGAGCAAGGGGGGAAATGAGGGGGAAATTAAAGACTGAATGAATGCACTTTGGTGGTGGTGGTGGGGGTAGAGTGGTGTATGAGAAATGCCATGAATGTCTCCTGTACACTTACATCATAGCATTCACCAAGGAAACTAAAGCAAACCTTATTGAAAGAGATTCTGGAAAACCTGGTGTGACCTCTGCTGCCTTTTGTAGACTTAAGAAAAAAGAAGGCAACAGTATCGCACAATACAGTTCCAGCCAAGCTTTAAACAGGCTTAAGGTGAACTGACATTGCAGCTTCAAAAAAAATGCAAATAAAAAGTACCCGTATACAGCATTGGTAAGTTTATTGACCATTCATTCCAAAACAGATTTTAGTTGAATTCTATACTCTACAATTGTTAGTATAACGCTTTTGTATTTACTGTTGACTTTGGAACCCTATCAGCTTTCCTGTAATACCAATGTATAGTGGAAGTATTCAATCAGCTGTGCTAGACTAGTGTTAATTTGCCATTGTATCTATGTTTTAAATAAAACTAGCGTATGAAGAATGTAAAGTTTTAGTTACAGGGATGTACAAAATATAAATGGTAATATTTTTCTTTATTTGCTTGTGGAAGTTCTTCGTAATTTTTAACCGCTGTTGAACAATCGTAAATCAGAATCCAGTATCCATAGTAATAATGTTTGGTTGGTCCATAAATCATTTTATAACTTTCATAAGATAATACCCCCCACAACTTTTAGTTTTTGTTTTAAACTAACCAGTGTGTGAGGCTTCCCCAAAACATTATTTAATAATGTATTGAAAGAGATAATTGCAATGTAAGGATGGAAATTAAATATTTTGACATAACTTTATAAAAACTGTTCAATAGGTGTATTGGTTAGGATCCTGAAGATCCAATCAACTAGGGTTGGGATCCCAAGTAACTACTAAGGTTTGGATTTCATTGTGGATAATTAAAATATGACCCAAATCACTTGTTGTTAAAGTGAGATTTGGGATAGGGTGATGCTCAATTATAATATTCCACTATGAACCTCAAGTCTTTTGGGTCACTTGCAACCCCAACATGTATAACACATTCAAGTGTAAGGTATAGCCATTCACTTTTCAGTAAAAGTTTGCTATAATGTCATTCACTTTGCATTGCTGCTTTGATAACATTAAGAGGCACATTGAAGGACAGCAACATTGCACAGAACGTCCTCAAGGTGTCTGTGAGATAAAAGGTAAATGGTATATTGTTTGAGCTGTTCAACAGAAATGAAAGACGACTGCAAACAAATTATAATCAGTAATAGATGATGGCCTGTCTTTTTCAAAATGTATCTGTAGGTTTTGTTTTATTCATTTCATAATCAAGTACATCCCAATCACTGTGCCTGGTCTTTACAAAGCACATCTCAGTTTTAAAGGTCCAGTGTACTCTGTCCCATATTTCTGCTCGGTTTCTCCAAAGGGATATGACAAACTATCTGTGGTACAGTACACAACTGTATTGAAATATTTAGTTACTAACGGCTGCTGGTTTACTTGAAACGTTTTTTTACTCGAGAAAATTCTGCACCCTTTTTTTAAATGATTGTGTTTTTTAAAAAAATGTTCTTACTGACACTAGCTGCAAGCAGATTCTCCGCAAACAGAAAACACTAACTTAATATGTATCCCTCCACTAAAATGCTACTGAATTTAACTACGGTTGGTATAGCACTACAACAGTCCTTACCATGCGGTGCTACATTTTCTATGACATCTAACTGCAGATAAAATTTGGGTAGACGGTGGATTCAATTACTTTGAATGATCACCCATGTGCATTTTTTCTCCTGTAGAAGCAGTACACATTTTTCAAAATCATGCTGTTATGATTTAACAGTTTTCTTTCTCCTATGATTTATATTACAGTTTGTTTTCTGTAATAGTCAATAATGAATCCTTATAATACTGCTGTTTCATAATTTGTGTGTACCTGTCTCACTGCCAGTCTTTTCTAGGGAAATTACTATCATTGAAAGTGTAATAAATAAAACAAATATATTCATATCTTTTACAAGGTTTGTGTCAAAGTGCCTGCTGTGTGTCTCCCAACTTTCCTCAGTGAGGGAAATGTTCGATGTGTCAGAATAGCACATTCAGAAAGAAATGTAAAGTATTGTGTTCTTCTGTACTTCAAACCAAAGGAATTGGATTTAAGTATGTTTTTTACCTTAAGGATAGTCCAAGATTAGTGCTAAAGTTATTGAGGCCTGTGAAACCAGACACATTGTTTTAATAAAAACTGGATGTGTTTGCTGTAAAAATGTTTTGGCTGGCATGTATTATTAATGTTCAAAATGCATTATGGGGTCATTATTTTGAATATGGCTTCCAGACATGTCTTCAGGTGTGATTTTAGGTTTCCATAGCATCAATCTGAAACTTTTTTCTTAACCACAAAATTTATATCCATACATCCATTATCTGTAACTGCTTAATCCTATAGAGGGTTGCAGTGAGCCAGAGCCTAACCCAGCAGACACAGGGCACAAGGCAGGACTACACCCTAAATGGGATGCCAGTCCATTGCAGGGCACCTAAGGGGCAATTTAGAGAGGCCAATCCACCATCTCTTTGGACTGTGGGAGGAAACCGAAGTACCCGGAGAAAAACCCACATGAACACGAGGAGAAACTCCACACAGACAGACCCCTGAGGCAGCAGCGCTAACCACCGTGCCACCATGCTGCCCGCAAAGTTTATATGAAAAACTAAAATATAACTGTAATCTGCTAATGCATTATGAGCCATGATTATTGCATTTTGTTCTCTTGTCATGCGCCACTATCAGCATTCAGACATCTCGGTCAGCTACAGCGGATAAACCATAGCATATCTGAATATACCCCAAGCCAAGCAATTTTTTCTTTGAAACATTACAGTGTGACAAGTTAATGCTACCTACTACAACAATACTGGCAGCAGTGTGGAGTAGTGGTTAGGGCTCTGGACTCCGGACCAGAGGGTCGTGGGTTCAATCCGAGTGGGGGCCACTGCTGCTGTACCCTTGAGCATGGTACTTTACCTAGATTGCTCCAGTAAAAACCCAACTGTATAAATGGGTAATTGTATGTAAAATAACGTGTAAAAAAAAAAAAAAAAATTATTGTATGTAAAAAATAATGTGACATCTTGTAACAATTGTAAGTCGCCTTGGATAAGGGGGTCTGCTAAGAAATAAATAATAATAATAATAATAATAATAATAATAATGGTGCTCTGATATAAATGAGTGGTGTATTGTGGAAACAGAAAACCAGCATTGTTGAGGAGGCAGCATGAGCTGTATACACTGCTCTACCTCCTCTACGCTCCCCTGCCTCCAGAGCCCGCTCCTTCTCCACCCTCACCCCGCAGTGGTGGAATGAACTTACTGCAGATGTCAGGACTGCCCAGTCCCTGACCACCTTCCAGCGCCTCCTCACCTCTTCAGACAGCACCTGTAGAACTCCTTTTTTTTTCCCTCTGGACACTTATCACTCTTCCTTAAATGCGCTTTACTTGCTCTTATCTGCCCCCTATTTTACTGCATTTAACCCTGTACTTTAGAGTACTGTAATCTGTCAAGTGTTATTTAATCTCTAGTATTTTGTATTTAATTATATCCTGATATAACTATCACTGACACTGTTATATGCTGTTATTGAATCATATTTTGTCATACTTGTACTTGCTAGAACCAAAGTCATCGTATTTATCTCACTCTTAATTGTATTATTACTTGTACTGTGATTGTTTACGACTGTAAGTCACCCTGGATAAGGGCGTCTGCTAAGAAATAAATAATAGAATCCATGTTTTGTTTTATTTTCCTTGCAAACTCCCCAGAGTAAATGTTGAAATTATTGCCTAGTTGATTTGTGAACCATGATAAGTGATTAAACATGTCAAAAGAGTGGTTAATATATACAGTCAACACAAGACACAGCAAATGTAATGTGTTTCTTGTAAACATTGCTGGGTGCTCTGTAACACTTTAACTTTTACATCATATAACTTTTGAAAGCTAGCCAGCAGTATAATAATCTATTATTTGCTACTGAGCATGTTAGATGTGTTCCTTGTCATTCTTTTAAACTTGTCATTCTTTTTTTTTTTAAATATGACAAGCCAATACATCATTCTAGTAATCTAAGTGACAAAGGTTACCTTTGCATTATTATTCATATGCTATTTTAGCTGAAGTGCCAAGTCTACAGGTAGAAACACCAGACGCCACTCCACCAGTCCCTTATCTAGCCTAGCATGACCGATAATTCTGCTCAACCTGTCACCAATGACAGCTGAGACTTTTCGCTTAGATACCTTGACGGTGCTCGTATTAAACAGCGAGAGCCATTCGCTCCATTAAGTTTTTGTAAAATGAACTGTCTGCTACTTGCTGTTCTGCTGATACTGGCAGCAGTTCCTCGCTAATCCTCTCAAGTCAGTGGAATATCCGAGTGTGTACCTCCAATGGTCCGACAGGTAGTGAAGTATTGTACTGCACAGTACAGTGGCTGCAGGGCTCAAATTGAAGCTCAGGAGACAGATTGCATTTTGTGTGGTGAAAAGCAGCTTGATGGGGTTTGAGTTGCCTGTCTGAATCTTGCAATCCGTAAATAGAAGTTAAGATGTCTTCCCAAAACTAATTGATTGGCAATGGATCTTAAATGGCATTTAGGCAGTGTTTCAAGCCCTGAAGTACCTGCATGTTTCTGAGGTGTACTTGTCTTTATGGACAGTACATTTGCCATTATACATTCCTGTGGCAGAGCAAGAGCTGTAAATAGTGTTGGTGTTTATGTGTTTTGGTGGTGGTTGGCAGGGATAGGGTTAATTCCTGTCCCTGCCAAATACCACCAAAGCCCATAAACACCAACACTATTTACAAACAGAACTCTTGCTCTACCACAATTCCAGAAAACAGAATGCAATTTTCAGTTCATGGACTTTGTTTTATTTTATTTTTATTTTTACAGATTTAAAAAAAAAAAAGAAAATTACTAAATGAGAAACATACCGCTTGAGAGTGCTTAAGTAGCCTTGCATTATATTACTTGGTTGTTTGGTTCTAGAGAAAAATATGCCCTAAGGTGTCATGAATATGGCCGAGTGAATGGAATTTACAGTATGTATTGTTTTAAAATGATAAGCCAAAGTGAAAATGTTTACAGTGTAATTCACCAAATGTGTGATACATTCTAAGGATATATAGGATAAAGTGATAACACAATAACTAGACATATACGGTACTTTTTTTAAAAAGGTTAATGTATTTTACCAGCATCTACTGTGCTACAATTAATGGGTACTGAATACAAAGAAGTACCACACTGTCGCTACAAATTACTAGGCATAAAGAAACATACAGTTGCAACCAACTGCTGCGTATAAGCTATTAACCAATGAAGATGTTATGAATTATACTGTATATATTATGTACTGTAGCTGTGCAGTTGAAGCTTTGTATTTGTGATTGGAGGCTCTTCATTTATTAAAATGATTCGCATCTTTTTGTCTTTTAAAAATGTTTTTTTGCCTAACAGAAGCTGTTACAGTAGGTGGACTGTCCTTAACTTCTTGAACACACCTTTTATTTCATGTCTGCATTTAGCACACCAAGGTTTCCTTTTGTTCACAAAAGCTTAAAGCTGTCCTCTGGCATTCATTCCAGTTTGAGGGTCTGTGACATTCAACACAGCAAACTGAGGTTTCATTTTGAAAAAAGATGATTATTAGATGTAAAGAGGATTTGCTGACGGGATATATAATTTAGGACAAACCTCTGTTTGAGGAAAGAAACATACCGTAGACTGAAATGGAAATGTTAGATCAGTTATTAAAAGATTAAAGAGATCACTGCTGGGTCTGCTGTTTGTATGACAGGGTTAATGTTTGCAGTAATCTACCCTTTAAAGTGTGCAACTTCAGCAATAGGCAGAATGATCATAAAATGTTCTGAAAGGCAGCAATCTAGTTACACATGTGAATACATATGTAGAGTGTTTTTTTTATACAAGGAAGTAGTTTCCAATACAGTTTATGTATTTAGGATGGTGGTTTACCTTAAGCAGCTAACTTTAAAATATATAGATTTTTTTCTTTCAGATTGCTTTTGCTTCCTAGGTTACAACCAAGCTTAAGTCATTTATGTAGCAGTCCTATGTTGGCTTAGTTTTAGAGTGCTCCCATGTAAACAAACTGGACTGTTATCAAAGTTTGCTTCCTAGTAGAGTGCACAAAATAGGTTAAACTATGGAAGAATGCAGTAAATGGATACCAAAGATTTTTTACTGTAGTGCAAATAGGTTCCTTAAACAGTAATTGTAAACACCACTCAATGCTTTGCTAAAATGATGTTGTTATTGTATTTCTGTGGAAGGCTGGATTGCAGTCTGTTTGTCCCTTGAAATGTCACTTACTGTATACTACTGGGACTGTAGTTCCGTTCCTGTCCCTGAAAGTTTTTAGTCTGGCAGCTGTTCAGGGTCACATCCTAGTTCCTCTTGGACAAGGTTAACATCACAAAACCACAACTATATTTGGCAGTTACTCGTGCTTAATTAGCTATTCCAAAACCTAAAATCTCCAAAGGACACAGAGCACAGGGAGTGAGAATGTAAAAGCTAATAGAGCAGGATGAGCTCCAGTGAAGTTTGACTTCAAATACATCAGCTGAATAATACAGCAGATGAAATGTAGAACTCTTGCTGATTTATCTTAGAACTACCTTTTTAATAGGTTACTATAATTACAATTCAGATTTTTTTCAAGCCTCTCTTCCCACACTTATAATACGCGGTACAGTATATTCTACTCTCTTCTATATTACCACAGCTTAATGTTATAATATTATCAGTATCAAGCAGCTTCTTGAAGGATCCCAAGGTGACAGCTTCAACAACATTACTGGGGAGTTTGTTCCAGACCCTCACAATTCTCTGTAAAAAAGTGCCTCCTATTTTCTGTTCTGAATGTCCCTTTATCTAATCTCCATTTGTGACCCCTGGTCCTTGTTTCTTTTTTTTAGGTAAAAAAAGTCCCCTGGGTCGACGTTGTCTATACCTTTTAGGATTTTGAATGCTTGAATCAGATCACCACATAGTCTTCTTTGTTCATGACTGAATAGATTCAATTATTTTAGCCTGTCTGCATACGACATGCATTTTAAACCCAGGACAATTCTGGTCGCTCTTTGCTCTCTTTCTAGAGCAGCAACATCCTTTTTGTAGTGAAGTGACCAGAACTGAACACAATATTCTAGATGAGATCTTACTAATGCATTGTAAAGTTTTAACATTACTTCCCTTGATTTAAATTCAACACTTCTCACAATATATCCGAGCATCTTGTTGGCCTTTTTTATAGCTTCCCCACATTGTCTAGATGAAGACATTTCTGAGACAACATAAACTCCTAAGTCTTTTTCATAGATTCCTTCTTCAATTTCAGTATCTCCCATATGATATTTACAATGCACATTTTTATTGCCTGCGTGCAGTACTTTACACTTTTCTCTATTAAATGTCATTTGCCATGTGTCTGCCCAGTTCTGAATGTTGTCTAGCATTTAAAACTGGATAGGAACAGGTCGACATGTGGGGCATGTTGTCCATATCCTCCTTTGTAAAAACTTATGAAAAGTAATCATTTTTTACATATTTTTTAATTGATCTATATTTTTTAATTGATCTATTAAACCATGTTGGCCATTTTGTTTTAGATTTAGATTTGTCTACTTTTGGGATGTAATTGTTTTGCGCCTCTAGTATTACATTTTTAAAAAAAACAGCCATCCTGTGGATGTTTTCTCTATTTTACTCCAATCTACTTCTGTTAGTCTCTGTTTCATACCTTCATAGTTTGTTTTTCTAAATTTGTAAACCTTAGCTTTAGTCATTACTTTTTGGGTTTTAAAAATCACTTCAGATGAAACCATGTTGTGGTCTGAGTTTGCCAATGGCTCTCTGACCTCTGTTTTAGTTATTCTGTCTTCGTTATTTGAAAAGACTAAATCAAGGTATGCTTCCCCTCTAGTCGTTGCCTTGACAAATTGCTTTAGGAAGCAGTCATTTGTCATTTCCACCGTTTCAACTTCGTCCGTCATGCTCCCGACCGGGTTTTCCCATTTTATATGGGGGAAGTTGAAATCCCCCATTAGTATAGCTTCTCCTTTGCTACATGCATTTCTAATGTCACTGTATAACAGATTATTTTGCTTGGCGTCTGAATTTGGCGGTCTATAGCATGCTCCTATTATTATGCCCTTTGAATCTTTGTCCATTATTCTGGGCTTCAAGATTATTTCTTATGTATAGCGCTACCCCTCCGCCTCTTCTGTCCTGCCTGTCTTTATTATTTGTTTATTATTATTTGTTTATTTAGCAGACGCTTTAATCCAAGGAGACTTACAGAGACTAGGGTGTGTGAACTATGCATCAGCTGTCACTTACAATTATGTCTCACCCGAAAGACGGAGCACAAGGAGGTTAAGTGACTTGCTCAGGGTCACACAATGAGTCAGTGGCTGAGGTGGGATTTGAACCAGGGACCTCCAGGTTACAAGCCCTTTTCTTTAACCACTGGACCACACAGCCTCATTCCTATACAGTGTATACCCACTAATATTATATTCGTCTTCATCACTCTCAGACAACCAAGTTTCTGTAACACCTATCACATTGTAGTTACTTGTTAGTGCAGTAGCTTCAAGTTCTAACATTTTGTTTCTGAGACTTCTAGCATTTAGATAAATACATTTAATGGCTGTCTTACCTGAGTTGTTGCCCTTGTTTTGATGTGGTGTCTCTTCTGTTTTTTTTGTTTTGTCTCCCCTTCCTTTCTAGTTTTAAATGCTTGTGAACCTCTTAAAGGATCCTTTCTCCAAGTAGATTGGTTCCCTTTTTGTTTAAGTGCAGTCAGTCCCACCTATATAGATAGTCCTTGTTGTAGATTGTGCTTCAATGTTCAAGAAAGATGAAGCCTTCCTGTGTGCACCACGATTTCAGCCATGCATTTTGATTTTGTATTTCTAGCTGACTGTATGGTCCTTTTGCAAGGTGCCAGCAGTATCCCAGAAAATACCAGTTTTGGTGTTTTCACTACTGTGGTATTATGCCTTTTTTTTCGAATGGCTCAGGATGCAAATATAGCCTTCATCCATATATATAAATTGTTGGTAAACAAACTAATGCAGTAAAACAAATGAATAGTATGCAATTTTATTGTAAAAGGAATAGCTGAATCATTTCTTGGCAGCATCTTGCTGAGTGAACACTTCCTTGGCTTGTAAGATCCCTTTTATCTACATTTCCCCACAAGGGCAAAGCAATTGAGTGATGCTGCAAGAGGCCTATTCTAAAACTGACAACTATCGCCTCAGTAATCATATACCATTCACTGAGGATACCTTTGAGTTTAGCTCTCCACCTTCAATAGCTTACTCATTAAATGATACCAATAGTGATGTGTGGTATTAAATCCAGAGCCACTTTTTCAACATCTTATATTTCAGAAACCATCTGAGAGCCAGATTTTGTATTTGCAGGGTTATATAAACATTACCTCCAACTTAATTTCTGTCATATGACATCTACACAAAAGAGAACGAAAACTTTGAGGTAATGGCTACAAATTTGTGTACTTACTGTACAACTCTGCAACTGTTGGTTAGTTTGAATATATAAGAGCTATAGAGAAAGAAATTGACTATTTTGGCAATGTTATTTGTTTCATGGAGGTTAGAGCTAATGACTTATGCCCTTCCTGGCTGTAGATGGAAATATATGTGTTCTCTGTGTAAATAATATCCAGCATTCCTAAATCAGGAATCCATACATGGCCTCTTGAGCAGACGATGTAGACCAATAAGGTCAACAAAGAGGACATGAAGGAAATTAATGGACATATAGAGGAGAAAACAACATCAAGCCTGAAAAATTGATAACAAATGGCTAAGACATGTAATTGAATAGTGGCCAAGGTCTGCAACATAAAATCAGTGGAGACAAAAGACACCCTGGAGAGTTTGTGTATGGCATTTTGCAGACATTCAACAGATGACAATATATTATTGTAAGACATGGTACAGGGTGACTTTCATCCATCAATGGACTGTACTACAAAAAAAACTTTATCTTAGAAAACATGACTGTTTTAAAGATCTTTACTCTTAATGTTTGGTGTTAGAGTTACCAAGATGAAAAAAGCAAGGGGTAAAAATTCTCTTCCACACTCTTTTTCTAAGAAGACAAAAGGAATCTCACACTAGCCTCAATCTTGTACAAAACTAAAGTGGTACTTTCCCGAAAGCCTCTTTGTATTTCCATGATATTTTCCCTCTCTCAAGTGTTCTCTGCTATGATAAGATGGCAACAGCTGTAAGGAATGTGGCATTGGTAACCTACTTCCACCTACAGTACTGTGCTCATCACTAGCATTTATCATGCTAGTGAGACAAAGGAGAAATGAATAACCATGGAAAATCAACCTTTATTTGAATTAAAAGCAAAACAAATGACTAAGTCTTACTTGGTTAAAACCAATTACTTAAAAGTCAGTAGTAATTTGTTAACTGATCAGTTTCTTAAATGAAAATGATTCTTGTTACTATACAGTATATTGCAAGCTGTTTACCCTTGATTTTGTAAAACTCTACCCTTGATTTTGTAGACTCTATGTTTTGGAGTTTCACAAGGTTGAACACAACGTAGCAATTATCCAACAGTACAGTATTGCTTTTGGCAAATTATTATTTTTTATTTTTTTTAAGTTGTTGGTGGCCATACATCACATAATACAAGAAGCCCTGAATCAGGTTTTTTTTCTGCATATATATGATAAACTTTGCAGCGATTCAAAAAAGCAATTGATCAAGAGTGATTTCCATGGCTGTAGCACCCTGTCTATAGAGATGTTAATGGACATATGTGACAGATTCCTCCTTATGTATGCACCTTGAACCTTCTTGAGAATTATGGTTAGGAGCAGCTCATGAAACTCACCCAGTCAGATGGCTGAACATGATTTTCCAATACACAGGATGTCAGTACAGTAGGTCTAAGCTTTTACCTGGTTTATAGCAACTCAGAAATGTATGTGAAACCTGTGTTAATCACCTTGTCACAGGCTTAATGTGCTGAAAGTGAGTTTTTCACTTGATAATTGATGTTTGATGTGACACCAGGGACTTCAAAATTATTGACATAATTTTAAAAAGTGCCTTTCTAACCCATTTGACTGATTCTAAACAAAAACTTGAAAAATGATTTGAATAAAAAGCTACTCCAAGATAGATTACCCTAGTGGTTTATTACTTGCCCCTTAACCCCTTAGCAGTTGTTGAAACGTTTCGTCTTAAAATACATTTGAGATTGACTCAGTATCACGAGGAAACAATTTGGATGACAAGGTCCAACCTGTCAGTACATTTTCAAACCTGTTTTGTGCACCCCACTGCAAAAATAATTAGCTTCATTATATTTGTGGGACACATATGTCCCTTGTACCTTAAAGGGTTAAAGCATCACCAGACCTCAGGGAAAAGGAATCACCTTTTCAATTAAATAGAGTAGGGTAAGCTACTGTACCAGCCATATGTGGTTGTGTCTGGTTACAGAAGGGAATAGCGACTCATCCTGCTTACTCATGTTCAGCTAGTCAGCAGAGAATACCCACAGGTCCTGATGCACACCACTAATGAGAATAGATTCTGATTTTTGTCATTTATTTAGGTATGACAAAAAAATAAGTTGTTTTATTTGCAGAATGTACTGGTGTCATCAAGCATTTATATTAGTTAATATGATGGGTAATGTGCTAAGGGGACAAGAACATGTGTAGGCATGTTTTGAATCCCAAGATGAGGTTGCAATGAGGTTTGTGAATTTAATTGGCTACAGTAAAATGATGGATACAGTTTCATTTGTAGATTACTATTGTTAGTAAATGTCAGTGTTCTCCTTGAAAGGAAAATACATATTGTGCCTGGAGTCCTGCCATTATAACTGTATTGTATATCTCGGTGGATTGTAAGAACCCAAGTATAAGGCTCAGGTAGGGTTATATTATTATCTCTAGCACATGAAGGAAACATATTTTTTTGGCAAGAGAACTTGGCTACATGTTAATGTGAGGATGATGCACAAAGTATCAGGTATGGTACATTAAGTTTAAGAACCCTTTATAAATGTGTTTTTAAAGGTTTTTACAAAGATTTTATGAGAGGTAGGATCTTTCTGCCAGTCACTTTTAATGGGATTCCAAATACTTGCATCCTGCAAGAACACAGCATATGGCTGATTCTGATTTATAAAAACAACAATCTTAAAAAAGGAAAGACCAAAACATGTCATATAAAAGCTTTAAACACATCAAACGTACTTGGAGACAACTGTTCCTAGATAGTATAAAAGCCTTGACTTTGTCCCAGATTTTATTAACTCAGAAATCACTTATATAACATTTTCTTGCAATTCCATTTTTGCAATGCATTGATGGTGTATGTCATAGTGTCCTAAAAAGGATCATTTATAGATGTTTTATTGATTGATTGTTTATAACAGTTCATTTGGGGCAGGCACACTGGTGCAAGCAAAAAGAATACTGACACACATGTACTGTATGATGCACATTTAAAATGCAGTGAGTACAATCATTATCTTCCTTGAAGTCTTTTTAATACCATATAGTCTTCACTTCTTTATTTTAGTAATTCACCTGTCCAAGTCTTTCTTTCTCAGCATCTAATTGGTAAACAACCCAGCAGAGTGTTATTGAAAGGCTTTGGAGGTATTTAAGTAGGTCCACTAGGAATTACACTAGACTAGGCAGCCAGGTCTACTGGGGTATTACTTATGCTGCTTCTGTTGGTTTACAGATAAGAACCATTGTGGTTTAAGGCTAGAGCTTTGGAACTGTTAACCTTTAACACATGCTGGCCAGAGTAGCTCTAGAAATATGTTAACATTAGTAATATACCAGTGTTCTCTGATGTTGTTGTTCTAGCATGTAATTTACAAGGGTAATAGAGTTCGATCTTGGGGAAGTTATGTATATGTTGCAGCAATTGCTTAGATCAGTGGTTCTCAAACTTTTTTTTCGCGGACCACCTGAATTTTTATTTGTTTTTTATCTTGGAGGACCACACAATAAACAGTATAGCTGACTGAAAAATAAGCACATTAAAAAAATCACTATAATACTAAGAATCACCGTAGACTTACCTTTCTTTGTTTTAATGTGATGGGTGGGCCTGGTTCTGTTAGCTAAGTTATTTTAAAATTGGAGTTTTAAAGAATGGTTCTAGTTTACTTTTTATATCACAAATTTACAGCGAGGAAAAAAATAAAACAGATTCTATGCTTCAGTGCGTAATTCAGCTGGTCAAGAGTAGGCTACTCAGTTGTGTTATGTTGATCATTTCAACAAGTACTATACTGGTAATATTATAGTATTACACAGCCTTTCTTCTGACACATCTTAGATGCCGCAGTTTCTCTTTTCTTCAGCAAACAAAATTACTTTTCTTTTAAAAGCTGCATTAACAAGTGTTCATGAAGTTTGCTGTGCAGCCATTTCAATATACTGGAACAGTACTGAGAGTAATATCTGTAGTGGGCAGTACTGTGTACAGTTGGTCTTGTTCAAGCACACCAGAATAATTGACAAGTGCAAGTGTAAATTGGTACGCTAACTAAAAACCTCGAATCCAAGTCACTCCCCCCAAATTTGAACTTTTAATTTGGCCACAAAAGTGCGACTTAAATTCGAATAAATACAGTATTTTTTTTTTGTTTACATAAAGCTTAAAATTCCTATACCAAAGTGTGGGTAATATAATTTATTCTTAATACATATGAGCCAAATTTTAAAGATATTTTACTATAGACATTAAGTGTTTATAGGGGTACAAATATGCGTTTTCTTAGAAGAGGAAATAAGCAGTTAGCACCTATACATTCTAATTGTAGTTTATATGGCTGGTCAATATTAATATATACATATATAGGTTAGGAATCTTACATTGGATTATGGTTGAATTATGATTAATGCATATGAAAGCTATTTTAGGTTATTATACATTATTATAAATTAATTAATAAATAATAATGTTTTATAGGTCTGACCTAATTACAACGGTATGATTCGGACTTTGTACTACGCAGTGGTTCAGACGTCAGAAAAACTTCCATATACAAATTTATTCTGACCAATAGCCAACGTCGGAATCTGATGTCAACACTACATCACTGCAACCAACTTTGCCCACTGGGGAGCTGATTTAGAGGTTTATAGGGGATTATTAATTATCTTGTTAGCCCATGTTTTGCACCAAATTGCAAGCACTATGACATCATTTTTTTCTCAAAAATGACAAGCATCCTGTGTTTTCAGAGTAAGAAGATAACTCTGCAGATATTATGGATTGTGTTCAATTTGTAATCAATAACATTGTGACTAAGCATTCCCAAAAGCGTTCAGTATACTGTAACATATAAACACATATGTGCCTTTTGTTTTTAAGCATTTGTGGACCTTAAGATAGGCTGTTTATTCAAGGTGTTTCTCTTATTTATTAAAACTGGCATAATTTAACTTGGTAGTTTTACTGTTTTGGTAAATAGCCCTGTCGCAATGGCCAGGGCCTATTATTTTTTATTATTTTCTCTCAATTTAGAATGTCATTGAGCCGAGGACAACCTGGTCGACCTGGTTGGTTTCTGAAAACATCATAGCAACAGTTTTGTCTGCTTTTGAAATGTAGACAATACGCTCAAGAGGCCCAGCGAACAAAAGACTTGTTATCATGCTTAACTGATGATCTCAGGATCATCAGTAGAAAGAAGCATTCCTATTCAGAGGTGATAGGGTGAGACCCTGGTTATGGATCGAACTTGAGTGTCTCAAGGTAGCTCAGGGTCAAATGTAACTTTTCAAAGTTGTCTTGTATTATGTGATGTATGACCTTGCTGGAGATTCCCAGGCTCTATGTATAAAATCGATGGCGCACCTGCAGTATAATGTGACTGATTGTTTGTGTTCTAAATACAACACATAAATACATAACAATAAGCTTATGATTGTTTTGGTTGTGAAAATAGTATAATATTGACAAAGTATTTTATCTTTAAAAAAAATGCAATTAGGCTAAGACAAACAGATGCAAGTATGTATGATAAAACTCAAATCTCTGAGGAATAATTTAATGTTATTGGCATGATGCCCCTCATAAATGGTAATCATTATGCTAGGCTGTTTGAGATTAGGTATCTTCCAATTAATCTCTTTTGGAACATAAGAGGTTAGAAAAGCCAGCATCAATTACAAACTTATAAAGCATTTCTAATCATTAGGGACATTTCCTATTACTATAAACTGTGTGCTACCCAGGCCTGTCACCATGCCTTTTTGAATAGGTAACATCTTTGAGTATTGTATTGCACTATTATCTGTATTATCTGTAATATATTGCTCTGGTGTATGTGCTCGTTTGGTTGACAGAGTAGTCTAGCAACAGTTGTAACTTTCTGTTTCTTGTCTTTCCATGAAGGACCAACTTCTAAGGGGTTGAGGAAGCAGTTCAGCTAAACAAGGGGGTCCCTTCAATTAATATAAATACAGCCATCATTTTTATATATTAAATTAGGAACAAACCTGTCTATTAAAGACAAGAATGCACACACACACACTGTTTTGAGACGTTGGTTAAACAACAGCATTGATTAAATCCGTCACGATTTAGGTCATGGAGTGACTCAGTTTTATCAAGGGACGTATTGTACCAGAAAAAAAAAATGAAAAGAAACAACAACAAAAACATGGCTTTGTTTATTGTATTTATTATTTGTTATGTGTGGCCAAGTGGGTTGCAGTGCGCAGGTGTAGAGGTGATGCAGTGCTCAAGTAATGACAAACACGTAAGTTCACGGTCCAAACAATGTTTAATTTCATACCGTTTATAATCCAGGTCGTTAGACCCCAAATGATAAACCCAGGCTAATGTGTATCGCACTGTTAAACACGGGTTACAGTTCTGAAATAATAAACACAGTATTCAACACACACAAGTCCACAGTGAGTGCTAACTTGCAAGTGGTGAAATACAATTTATTCGTGCACAGTGGTGAAGTGTTGTCTGTGTTTGGTGCTGGCCTTGTTTACATCTCTGGATCGTGTTAGCCGTCTAACAAGAACGTTTATAGTTCTCCTTTAGCGGTTCGCTCTTAACCATAATAAAGGAACAGATCGCCTAGCCAAGCCCCCTTTTGTACCACCAGTCACGTCCCCTTGGTTAGCGAGTGCAACTGTTTCTCCTCCAATCCATGGTTGCCACATCACTGCCCTTCTGGGACGATGACTTGGTGTACTGGAGCTCCGCCCTCTTTCTAGATGGCCGACTTCCACCTTTCCCTGGAATGAATGGTCAGACCATCCAGTCCGGGGCACTCTGTTCCCTTTACACAGCGCCCTCACAGGTTGGGAGGGAGATTTATAACCAAGATTCATTCTTTCTCTGTCACAGTATGTTTTAGAGGTTTATTTGTTGCTCGCTTGGTAAAATAATGTAAAAAAAGAAAAAGAAAATATATTAAAGAATTGCCCATCTGCCTTACTTACTAAATGGTTTTTGAAAATTAGAATTTCTTTGATTATACAGTAATATAGAGGGTCCAATAGAAACACAACACAGTCAATTTATCTGGACCAAGTTTGCACCCTCCAGCATAAAAACAATTACAATTAGAAAACATCAATAAAATCAATCCCTCCAACCATGTAGAATGCTGTGGAGCCTAGATGGTAATATCAACCTTTGAAGAAAGGAGGAACTTTGATTTGACCTCTGAGCTCGGTGTTTGACACCTCTTATATAATTCTTGGACGATCTTTTTTTTTTTTTTTTTAAACTACTGTGTATGCAAAGCTACTACAAAATGCATTTCACGTGTGACTTGTGCACTTTCATCATATTATATCACATTTATGATTCTTATATTTCATTATTTACCGTATCAGCTCTCAAAAAAAAACATCTGTTGCTTTGGCTTCGGTATTTGTGAGCATGTCCCAGTGTTCTGTGTGTGCCCGGGGGTTTATGAGCTATATTCAAAGCCAAGCCAATGTCTGAACATCAGAAGCTTGGCTAGAAAGCCCTGGGGCTCTGTACACCTCAAAATGTATGTTATGCATTCTGAACTCAACAGGGATTAAAAAAATGTTTTTAGTGGAAATTTATTTTTGTGTTTTTAGATGCACATACAACAGAAAATACCAAAGCAAAAGCTAGAATTTTATAGTTGTCATGGTTGTTGCTAGGAACCTATTTTACAGCAGCAAATAAAAAGGCTGCAAATGTGCTCATGGGATTCTGTGGCACAAATTCAACACCTGAAGCCTGTCGCAGTAAAATTATGTTGCAAGAAATATGATTCAGTGATATGTTTCAACTATTCATATGCTATGTCTTTCTTTTGAATGATCAAGGTGGTTCATTTTGGAAATATAATGTACTATAATACATAGTGCACTTTGTACTTTTTTTTATTCAATATCTGAAAATGTGTCAATGTATGTAGTACACCTTTAACCATCTATTGATCGGTATTAGAAGGTTCTGGAACATTGCAGAATCCTTTTAAGCTGTTACCTTATTTGGTCACCTTGTTTGGTCACATGACAGAGCCTACTGGAAAAAGTGGAACAGGACCCAGGAAAGGGAACCAGGCTTTTAAAGAAGGGAAATAAATCTAGCAATTACATTGTACAATGAAAGTCCCAGGAGGCAATTTTGCTTTGTATTTTAAAAAATGCTAACAAGGTTATTTCATTTATTTTTACTTCAAAGTCTTGTATGGCTGTCTATTGGAAATCGGCTTCAATCCATACGAATCCTAAAACGTCAAAGTAATAATAGCTTTGTTGGCTATGGTCTTTTCATTTTTGTATGGCACTTGATCTGGTGAATGTCTTGGTTTAATAACTTATAGATTTAAGTCAATTTGAACAAAATACCACACGCCGCATGCATTTTTGTACTACATGTAAAATTGAAATATAGTCAAGCTTTGATAAAGGCAGGCAACAGGGAATAGTCATACCTGCAACCCTATTCACTATATAATTTGGTTATAATCACTAGTGTTTTAAAAAAAAAAAAAAAAGAGCTTTTGGAAATGTGACCTATAGGAATCTTTATTGAGGGAGGGCGGGGACGACAGGATTTGAGGCTTAAGGGCTTCCAGTTGTAGGTTGTTCTCTGGAGGTTGTTTAATGGAAATGCCTTACTAAGAATCACAAGCTGTTTCTTCATGATTGATAGTGTTGCTTGCAATTTACAAGTCACTGTCCAAAGATAACACTGAGGATGGATGAAGTGTTGCAGATCTCCAGCACTACAAAGTGAAAAGGAGGAGAAAACTTTGCTGTTTTAAGAACCAATTTAAATGAAATACAGGGTTGAGTGAGCTAGTTTAAGGTCTATATGTTTCCTTTTGCAAACTGAACACTGCAAAATCCACATAATCACTATTAGATCTCATATCATATACCCAGTAATGATGTAAATGTAGTGTGCCATATTAAAAGCACAGCACAGTGAAGTAAAGCATAGAGTATGGCAAAGTACAAGAAAACAAGGTGTATGATTTATAGTAACGCATGGTAACAAAACATGATGAACGATGGTAAAGCTCCTAGTAAAAGCATTTTAAACTTTAAATATTATACTATTACTGTATACCATCCAGTCTGCTTAAGAAAGGGTCCCTGATGAAATACTGGTATGTATTGTGTTGCGATCATGGATAGCGACTCATGGTAAGCTGCATGATTACATAAGCGTTACCAAAAATGTCCCACAATCCAAAGTTAACAGATGTTCTGTAGCTCTGCACTGTTTTGGTTAGCATCTTCTCTGTAGGGGTATGTGGCGGGGTGCCCCGTCCTTGTGCATATTTTTTTGTTTTATATGGTGTGTATGTATGGGTGCATGGAGTGTGGGTTATGTAGCACCAGTGATTTAAAATATATAGTTGTATTTAGGCACGGGGATTGCACAATCAGTTCACGTGCAGATAAAATGTGTAAAGTAGTATGTGGGCACAGGGATTTCACAAATTATTTCACATGTTGGAATTCAAGTGAATGATTAATTAGTAATAGAATCCCGACTCAGCTGTATATATAGATGCACAAAGCACTCACTTAGGGTTGGGTGTTCAGTGTGGCGAGAACAGGAGAGAAAGTCAGGAGTAAGCTTTAAAAAATGAAATATTATAATTGCTATTCGTGCTGGTTTTATACCAGCACGATACTTGTTGTATTTAGTGTTTGTTTAGTGCGTGATCTGTTTTGGCCAACGTGCCTGTTTGTTTTGGAAAAGTGTTTTGTTTAAACTTTTTATTTACAATAAACCAGCGCAACAGCGCAATTCACTCACCAGTCCTGTCTGTCTACTAAGGCTGAAGCGATGCATCGATTTATTTGACAACTGTCGAAAGTCAAGTGTGTGCATTGTTTTTGTGTAAAGAGTTTAAGCAAAGGAAAGTTTTTATTTTTCATTAAATTTGGACTCAGCAATTATTTTTTGCATTAAGCACAGAGCTTTTCTGCCCCCCTCAGGTCTGACTGACTGAATCTGCATGTGATTGAGCTCACCTTCTCCCCCCTGCCCCTCTCCCCAGTGAGTGTTTACTGATGGGACTGGATCTGTGCAGGAGTCTTCAAAGTAACAGAGGAAGTTAAGGGTGTTGTGCTAGAATTACAAATACTGTATCGACCGAGCTACGAATACAATGCCTTCCGATGTTTAGCAATTATTTTCTAAGACGGCAAGAAAGTAAAATAAAGTAATGTTTGGGACACTCCGGTAACACAACCAATCTGCGTGACCATTTAATGAGATGACACCCTACAAAACCTCAAAGACAAATCTGCATTTATTCATCTGAACTACCCCAAAAATGAAGAAAAATAACCAAGATCGTTCCAAAAGTTATATACTTTGGTCAGAAATATTAAGCATCCCGGCAATGTCAGTCCCTAGTGGGCAGCTATTGCTATTTGGTGATGCTAGGTGGATTGTAAGCATGTGCCAGTCAACACTTAAATTAAAACAAAATGTGGACACTATGTGTTCCTAAACACAATTAAAATATAAGCCGTGGACAACGCTCTTGTTACTAAACTGCTGTGGACAGAGTAACTTTTTTTAAATTATTATTTTTCTCCTGATTGGTTGTTACTCTGACTTGTTATGGATTTAAACAACTTTTCTTGGGGGGGATTTTGCTTTAACCCCCAACTGGTACAAATTAACACAAATTATATATATATAATTACTATGCATAAACAGATGTAATCAATTTAATATGCATAATTATATATATTTTATCCTTTCATGACGTCGATAAATCAATGCATCTGCTTTTTTGGAGAAAGATATATTGATAGTGAAAAAGTATGCATCGCTCCAGCTATACTGTCTACCTCCTAGCCTGATGTCGAAACCAGCCATCCTGTTCACAGGGTAAAAATAAATGAAATCTATATCTAACTGTGTGTTAAGCTGCTGGCTAGCTCTAACAATATAAACATGGTTTACAGACTTCAAATTGCATTAGCAGCCTGAACAGACACCCACTGTTAGGAAGGACAATCTAATGGTGTGGGTTTACCTGACTGTTGTGCTTATCAGAGTTTACAGTACCTGACAGTGCTCAGCTCTCAGCAAACCACATTATCACTGAGGGTCCCACCAGTTTATTAATACTGCATCAAACTGCATGTATCGTTGTTCTGTATTTCAAAGTTTAGATCTGTGAACTGGGCTTCCTTATAAACCTATCACTATTACCTTTCGTGGCTTCTTGGCCACAATAAATATGCAATTTGTCCCTCATGTGGCTGTCTGTTGTAAAATGTCCTAATAAAACAATGAAAGGTTAGCCTGAAAGTCAAGATGATTTTAGGAGCAGACTAAAGTGATCATAATTTATTGATCATAGTGTTTTTTTGACCAAGTTTTATTCATAATTTCAAGGCACCCACAACTTCTGCAGCACCAAGCAAAATGTTTTACGTAATCATGTGTAAAGTATAGTGATGTATTTGCTTGTCTCTGCAATATGATGCTGCCTTTAAGATACTCAAAACACTTTAATAAATCTAACAGACTTGGCTGGGAAAGAGTTGTTGGCTGATGGGCTGGGTTCTCCCAAGTCCATTCATCTCTGTAGTCTTCATTTGAGACCAGAGGAGTACTGTCAGTGATGATAACTAGCGTTCACAGATACTGATAGCTTGACAGAGATGCAGCCTGTAAACAGTATTGGACTGAAAAGGTCTGGACTGTAACATAAAACAATAAAGGATTTGAATTCTAGAAAGCATGGGAATGTTTCAACAATTGTTGTTAGTTTTTGTTAGCATATAGTAGTGTAACAGATTCATGGTCATATTTAAACTGGGCAAAAAAATAAACCATTTTCTCTAACAAGCAATGACTTTTTTTTTTAAACCAACCCGCACATTTGGTCAAAATATGACACAGATCTGTTACAAAAGAAGAAACATTATGTAAATCATCCAAGTCCTATATTGAATGAAGATGATGTCTTTGCAAGTCTGAGTTGCCTTTTTTAAATTTCAGTTGTGCTTCCTGTGCTGTAACAAAGCATGTACACATTATGTGTAACCTTCTGTTGCTGCGTGTAGAAGTAGGAACACCCTTTGATGCACGTAGAGCTTGTGTCCCTAGCTAAATTTAGCGTTCAGGAATGAAAATAAATGTCTTTCTGATAAAGAATTGTAGAATGAGGAGAGCACTGAGCTAAGGAATAATATAGTTATATACTATAATATAATATAGAATATATACTATATTCAGTAAATAACATTCTCAAGCCTTTCTGAAATGTATGCATTCTTTGTCTAGCTGATGAATAATTTCAAAAATAAAGACAAAAAGAACAAACACTGGTTACCAGGCAGGTATACAGTGCATGCTTCATGTGTAGAAATGTACAGTTTTAATAAGAATAATAATAATGTGTTGTTTAACAAGATACAGATTTTTGTTGGAATACCAATAGTTTACCTAGCAATATGCATCTTCGGGTCAGACATTTAAAACTAGACTACGAATGGATTGAATGTACTCTTTCATATTTCTGACATGCTACTTTTAACCCAAAGTAAACTCTTAACTGTTTAGTTTTATAAATATATATTGTATTGCACAAGGCCTTTGTTGCCTAAACCTGCTAAATTATTTCTGAATCCAGGGGGAGCAGGTGCAATATCCACAAATGTCATGTTTAAAGGGATTACTTTGACTTGAACTTAAAATATGATTGCAGATTTTACCAACAGATTTAGAAAAAACAAAAAGAATGTGGTGCATACATATTTAATGAAATTGACCAAAAGAGGAGGATGAGGAGGCTGTGTGGTCCAGTGGTTAAAGAAAAGGGCTTATAACCAGGAGGTCCCCAGTTCAAATCCCACCTCAGCCACTGACTCATTGTGTGACTCTGAGCAAGTCACTTAACCTCCTTCTGCTCCGTCTTTCAGGTGAGGCGTAGTTGTAAGTGACTCTGCAGCTGATGTATAGTTCACACACCCTAGTCTCTGTAAGTCGCCTTGGATAAAGGCGTCTGCTAAATAAACAAATAATAATAATAATAAAAGATGCTTGTGAACACAGTATATGATGAAGTGCTTGAAGATGTAAAAGGAAGAGGCTGTCAAAAAGGCTGGCATCCTTCCATAAAAGTCATGAAAATGCATTATTGGTTTTTAAACTAAGTTTACTAGGGATTTGCACCCGACCTATAATAACCATATCTTAGGCACTGAGGAGTCAGGAGATATGAATGTATGAACATGAAAGAACACCTTGAGCCTCAACATGTAACAGATGAGACCAAGAAGCGTCTTTAGGGGTGTTTCAGTCAATGTTTTGCCTTCGATCACATCACTGACTTGCTGCCATTTTTTTAATATTCCAATTCCCAAAGAGACTCATTATAAAGTCAAGTCTGAAGGAAGTAATTGAGTCAGGAGGGTATAATATTGTTTCTGATGCACCAGAGACTGGCAGTCAGCCTATTGGTGCGTGAAAATAATGCTGTGAGTTGCAGATAGAAAGAGGGAAAAGTGACAGGACTGACTAGTCTTGTTAAGTTGCTAGCTGTAGTTCAGTCGTATACTGTATACTAATCACAAAATGCATATTTAGCTCTTGTACCACTTGTCAAACATACTCCAATTAGCAACATGTCTAAAATACACTACATTTTACACCTTTGGTGCACAGCGCAGTGTAATCTTGCTAGAGCCACCTTTCTTAAATGCAGTACCAAGCCCTTTCAAGAGATTTGCAACTAATTAGATGAAGGAGATATCAGCTCACTTAAAGTTAACCACCAATTCATTTTTTTTCTTTGGTAATTTGATCTTGCCGTAAATAAATTACCGGATTCTGCCGAGTCAACACCCAGGGAGGCGTAAAGTTGTCGTTAAGGCAAAAGTGTGTGTGTGTGTGGTGGAGAGTGGGGAGTGGGGAGTGGGGAATGAGGAGTGAGGAATGGGGAGTGGAGAGTGGAGAGTGGAGAGTGGGGAGTGGGGAGTGGGGGGGAGTGGGGAGTGAGGGGGTGGGGCTTTGACTCAGACGTTAAAGAAATTACAGGCATTATTGCAGAGGGAGTATTTTTAACATTAGGTAGATAGATTACGTTTACAATTAGGCATGCTTAAAATTCAAAGGTAGAGCACAGCACACAGTCAAAATAAAGGGCTTAATGCTAGTAAGAAATTGCAGTGGTGTCCAGTGTGAAAACACAACAATAAAGTAGCACTATAGCATGGTGCATGATTTACAAGCTCTTGCAGTGTCTAAAAAAAAATAAAAAAATAAAATATGGAACAGGAAAGCATAATCAGTGACAGCGGAGTGTATCATCTGATCTGAAACCGCCGAACTCCACGTCTTCGTTATCTGAACCAGATAACCCTAACCCTGAATCATTCAATGTACAGAGCAACTACGTCTAGGCAGTTTTTTGTATTCACGTGACCCACAATATTTCCACTCAGGCATTATTTGCGCATGGTTATTAAAAAACGGAAATTTAATGATGGAAATTTGGCTTTTAGCTAAAAGTGGGGTGAGTGTTCAGACTGGGGCGTTGACTCGGCAGAATCCTGTAAATGTCATCAGTATGCAGTGAAAATAAGAATACATCATTGGTTGCTGGGTATAGGTCTAAGATATCAGGCAGATGCTGGTGTACTTTATATAGCCTGAAAAGAATGCCTCACAGTGTCTGTAATCTTAACAAGTCTTACCATTTCGATGGATCAGTCAGTCAAGAATTTTAATTTGCTAAAAAATATATGATCAGACAGACAGTATGATCGTCTGTTTAATGGACACTCAATCTGAGACTTAAGGAGCCTTCTGAAAAAGCTGGCACCCTTTAATTCAAATTAACTTTTAGAAGTTACAACTCTTTAAGATAATCAGTAATAATCTAGCTACAATTATATTCTTCTACATAAGTCATTTCATTCTATGATACTTTAAAATGGTAAAAGCTTAATATAATAGAAGCAGAGACCCTCCCAAAAAGAAAGAAGAGATACTGTCTAACCCAACAGTCTGTCTTCTCTTATCTTGCAAATTTAAAAACGGAAATGGGGTAGGTTTGGAGGGGTAATAAAATGTGTATAAATTACAAGCAGTGTCAAAAAGACTGGTTTTAAGTAAGGAGAGGCCGTCGATCATGATGTTTCCATCTCCTTTCTATTCCTTTATAGCCATCACTTGATTTTGTGGACTTCAGCAGAAAATTCATCATTCTCTTTGAAATATGTAGTGTAAAAGAAAAAAAAAAGGCTTGCAGTCTTAAATAGAAACTTCCAATACCTCTGGGAGCATGTGGTATGTGTTGCCAAATAAGGGATGGCTATAAGCAATTTGTGATAGATTTGTGTTAGCGATTTGTAGAAAATACTGGTCATTTAGGCTGGAAATTGGTTCTCAAAGGATGTAGATGGGTGGGTTGTTATTAATTGGGTTTGAAGTCATACCACTACTTTTTGTTGTTGTTGTTATGCATGCTGTTTGATAGAATACAATAATAATACAGTACTTTGTCTTTTCCCTTTGGTGCTCCCCACTTTCATTCTGTCGGGTGTTTTTAAAGAATATATATATATATATATATATATATATATATATATATATATATATATATATATATATAGATAGATATTTTATGACCTTGGGCCTGTGTGTTTTTATATTATTATTATTATTATTATATTTATTTATTTATTTTTTTTATTATTATTTTTTTTTTTAAATACCAATTCACACAGCACAAAATGTTGCAATCTATACCAGTATAATACCGTCATAACCCTTTCGTACAGCCAAAGGGATCCTGTGAGTACAACTTGCAAACCTGCCAGTCAACAGATCGTTTTCATGGCAAAGGAAACCAAACAAAATCACAAAACAAAATTTTTTGGAAAATTTGGCTGCATTTTGCTCGCTTTAAATTTGTAGTTATATTATACAATGTAACAACCTGTTAAGTGTCAAATTGCAGGAGCTTCACGCACAATGTAGGTCGTGTATTTTATTGCAAAGAAGGCGATACGATATCACGTGGGATGTTGACTTTCAATCCACGCCCACTATAGCGCTTCAGTACCGGCATAGCATTTCACACAGGAAGATAAGAGAGGTGGTTCAGTGACTCTATAGGCAGTTCACACAGACCATAATTCTGCATCACTGCCGGTTCTGTGCCGTCATAACTCGTCTGTGTGAAAGGGGTATCAGTGTCAGTATTCAGCCGTGTTTGAACAGTGCAGTCTGCTGGAGACAGACACTTATAAACTGAAGTTTGTTTCCTCTAAGTTTTGCAGGATCTTCAGTTTCACTTTTGTATTCAGTAATTTTATTCCCATTTGGCACATGTACTATCAAATTGGCGTGTTGCAGTGAGACATGTCTGAGACTGACACACCAGTAGCAATTTTTGTTTTTGAATTTCTGCTGTTGATTATGACCTTATCTGCAATATGTGCAGTGTAATAAAAAATGTAAATGCTACAATAAATCTTACACTTTCTGAATACAAAAGAATTAATTGATCGAGGGAAAAAAAAAACCTTCAGGTTTTCTAAATCTGTGTAAGCCCTGCTTGAGATGCATGTCACTATCAACTAGGATATGGAGCACTGGAAATGCCAGTATTTATGCAAGTACCGTTTATAGAATATACAGTATATACATCCAATTGTAAAGACATGTGGTTATTGAGAGTATAACAATGTGTCAAATGAAAAAGTACCACATAAACATAGATGTTTTCTTTATTATTACTATTGGCTTAAGTACATGTTTCTAAACACAGAAATTATATCGTTAAGACACTGAGACACGTGTTAATTATGATGCCGGTAAGGGTCAATTAATGGCACAATACAGATTTATGAATCAGATGAATAATATGTTAATGAGAAAAATGGTCTCTAAGGGCACGTTATTCTAGCGTTACGATGAGTGATGTTTTTGACGGTAAATGGCGTTTATGCTTCACTCAATGAAACACTAGCCTCCTTTCCATCCATTTATCGAGCAAGTTACTAAGTTACTCTGTAAAATTGCTGTAAAAATAGTAGCGACTGCAAATTCTAGCGAGTCAAAGGGAATTCCCTGTGACGTTCTGTGATGCCATAGCCAATTTGCATGTGTCGCAACATTTTCTGACAATTCGCATAAAATATATTTGCTAGATGATTTTCCATACAGTTTTTTTTAACTAGCTCGCTAGTCTAGCGAGTATAAATTCTACCGAGCAAGCACCTTAAAAAATGGAAATGAACCTTGATCCAGTTACCTAATAATAATAATAATAATAATAATAATAATGCTAATAATAATAACGTAGCAATCTCTGTTAACGTAGGCAGGCGCATCACACAGGACGAGGCAATCCACACACAGGCGAAGGGCGGTCGCGAACCCGGAACCTCTCGCACTAAAGCATAGCGCCGATACCACTGTACAATGGGACATAGTGTTTAAATTGGAGAGAACATTACCCCAGCCCGTATCTGAAGCACTGGTTATTAGTCCCAAAATCGTACCTTTCATAAGGTTATTGGAGAATTTTTAATGCATTACACATTAAGCAGTTTTTTTTCCCAGTGTTGTAGCTGGATGAAATTATTTTTTTACTTTTACTGGCAAGAACTCATTGGTTAGTAGAGCTGAGCAGCAATTTACATATTATAAGAAAATCACCAAGACTCTCATCACCAAGACATTTTATTCTTGGTCCTGACTATGTAAAAAGGTTACTAAGACTCAAGGGACTTGTGGCATTAGCCTGAATTCGTAGAGCCTCACCGTGGCATATTCCAGCTTCACTTGTGAATACGCCAAGCAAGGAATACCATTAGCAGAGTAGTGATGTCATTAATTTGGCTCTTCCTCTGCCAAGCTGGGTTCATTACACAGTGCTGCAGTCCACAGCCATTGTATGACTGAAGAGAGAATTTAAAATATGCCTGCCATCAGTTTTAAATCTTGAGGAGCCTAGACATTGAAGGCGGGAACACTAACACATCCTTCATGATTCTTTTCTTGTAATGCTGTTGTACTGTCTTGCACTATATTTGAACTGTTATATCATGTTGTATTTATTTAGAGTGCCTAGTACTGTTCAAGCTCTTTCCACTTATTAGTTTCCTGGCCACACATGCAGAACTTAATAGAAACTATTGGACTGGAAATAAATGGTTATGAAAGCTTCATTAGCTTTTGTATGCTTGCTCAAGGAGAGGACATATTTCATTGTAAATTATTAAGGTAAACAACATTTATATGTGGACCTGTGTGGAAAATGTTGAGCTCAGCAGTACAGTCACGTTTTAAAGAGTATTATTATTATTTTTTTTTTGCTTCTCGTATCTGTTACTATATGCTTCAGAATGATGTTCATTTGAAAAACAAGGAAGGTGAAGATTCGGCAGCATAAATAGTGAATTGGAGGTGGGAGGGCAGAGGAGAGGAGTGATGCCTTTAAATTGAGCGAAACAATATATGACATGGGAAGATAATGCCTGTGGCATTTGAGAGCATTGTTCATTGTGGAGAGCAATAAGAAGTCATGTGGCATTGATATCATCATTGATATCAACGTGTGAACAGTATTTCACCACACACATGCCTCTGCAGTTTCAAATCAAATGGCTTCTAAGTATGTTTATGACAGAAATGTTTGACACATTAACCACTTTAACCTGCTCCAAAGAGTGCTCACTCACTATGCCATGGGTAAGGTGACCAGACTTCCCGTTTTGGACAGGACAGTCCCACTTTTGGAACACTGGTCCCAGTGTCCTTAGTACCTTTCTTGGGACACTCATTTCGTCCTGTTTTTTCCCCCAGAGCATCGTCACGGCTGTAACAAAACATTGTATTTTCATGCAGGCTGCTGTGTTACTACCATATCAAACTTACTACAGTACAATTATTATTATGTATTTCTTAGCGGAAGCCCTTATCCAGGGAGACTTACAATTGTTACAAGATATCACATTATTTTTACATACAATTACATTATTTTTTACACATTATTTTTACATACAATTACCCATGTATACAGTTGGGTTTTTACTGGAGCAATCTAGGTAAAGTACCTTGCTCAAGGCTACAACAGCAGTGTCCCCCACCTGGGATTGAACCCACGACCCTCCGGTCCAAAGCCCTAACCACTACTCCACACTGCTGCCCTACAACTCCACACTGCTGCCCTACAACTCCATACTGCTGCCCTACAACTCCAGACTGCTGCCCTACAACTCCACACTGCTGCCCTGTGGGGAGGGTTGAACGACCAATAGTATTAAAAAGCAGCTGTACAGCGCTGTGCAAATCTGGAGAATTACTGAACTGTCAACGTTCATATTTGCAACCAAGAGAATTGTGGGCGGGTATATATCCATGTTGCTAAAACAAACTGGCGGCTATCCTCATCTGAATCATCACTCTCGCTGCCCAAAGAGGTTAGACTACTGTAGTCTAACAATAACGGCTCATACAGGTACGATTGTATTGTGTTACAATTATTCTCTTCATCCATGATATTTGTATATCTGCGTGCAAACGACTTGCTTCATATGTAGCTATAGGCGACAATTCAAGAAATCAATGTTGTCATGTCACATCACAGTGCCATGTTTACAATACAGTTCACTGAAGCTTGTCGTGGTTTGAACACTTTGTGCATTAAAATAGCCCATCACAACAATAGGAGGGGCTGTAAAAGATGACAAATGTATTTGGAAATAGTCTGTATTCATTTTCAGTTCACCACAGGTAACCCTCCAAGAAACATGTGTTGGTGAATAATACAAAATAATTTATGAACTACTTATTTTCAGTTATTATTTATGAAATTCATGTTGTAAAAATATTTTACAAGTTTCAGATTTTTTTTACTTCAAGTATACATTTTATTTAAACATATCTAACTAAGCTGCCTTAGAAGCAGAATACATCTTTTTAATTTGGTGACCCCTTATTTTTATTTCTGTGTTTAATGTATTATAGAAGTATATTTTATCCTGCAAAGTTTAAAAAAAAATAGAGACAATGGAGTACTCATATTTAAGATTAATGTTATCTGTTGCATATGTGTGAAAGCTATATAAGGTATTTTATAAGTATTTTACTTTATCACAGCTATTAGTTTAATAGACAAAAAACAACACATTGATAAAAACATGTTTTTTCTTCAGCAAGAGGCAAATGTCAGGGCTCTAATTACTGGGGGGCTGGGGGTGGAGTCAATCCCTTTAAGTTTCTCCAAATAGTTTAATTTCCAGATTTCCTTTTTAACATGCTTTAAGCTGACAGGTATCACTTAAAACAGAAAGGACCCTGTTGGAAACGTGTTCATTGTATGATGACATTTCCTGCCTTGTCTATGCGGTTTTTCAGTACCAATCAATAATAATGAGGAAGCGTCTCCTGACAATCTGAAGTTTCTATGTGCATTTTACACAGGCTAATGCTTGTGCTTATATTAAGGAAGATTAAATATTATTTATCATAAGTAAAGAAGTGACAACATTTCATTTGATCAGAAAAGGAATACGATTTAATCTTATTAGACCTCGGTCCATGTCAGAAAGATAAATTATTGAACACATTTCATCACATTTAATAATAACAGTTTAATAGTAGAAAGTGGCTGAAAAAAATAAATCCTAGTAACTATTAATCATGGCACACTAATGATCCAAGCTGCAATAGAAAAAATATACAGAACAATTACCATCCCATATTAAATGGTAAGAAAAAAATAGATTATGTGAAGTAACCATTTATAAATAGAAATATTGAGGTATGTAATGTGATCATACAAGTTTGCAGATTGGACACCGGAGGGTAGCATACAGATAGAGCGAGATGGAAAGTGGAAATCAAAGAGAGAAGATGCAGTTTCTTAGACAGAAAAGGGACTAGATTTGCAGCAGTAATCAGCAATAAAATAGAATCTCGGAATGTGATATTATTGAATTGCTACTGTGTAATGTAATAACTATGCTTGTTGTGTAGAAAAAAGAAACTACAAAGACAATAAGCTCATTTATTCACAAAAATAGTTTTTGAAAGTAAGATTCCACTCTGAATATCACCTAGGGTTACCATATGGCTCCAGACCAGGATTTCCCCCTAAACTGAAAGTAATTCACGTATAAATGAGCTCCACCTTTGCTGAGATTAATCCTGCTGTGGTGGAATTGCTTGGGCGCAGCAAACAAGTCACACTGATCAGCTGGTTCTGATCAGATCTTAATTAACGAATAGCTAATCTATCGATAGAGCAACAAGATGATGATGCTTTGATTGTATTTGCAGAATAATATGGGCGATTGAATTTTAACAAACAGAAAAAATAGCGACTGGCTGCAATTCATTCTTAGTATAATACAATTATTTGATGCGCATGCGGGTATTTAAGCACCAGTATTAATTGTAGCTAAGGATGGTTCATTTACACCTTCATTTATTTCAATTTAGGGGCAAGTTTGAAATCCTGTTCTGTCTCACAACGTCTGGTTAATCTGGAGCCACATGGTAACCCTATATCACCCAGAGTCTCTGCATTCACTTTCAATATGATATTAGATCAAACATTTCCAAAGTGAAAATAAAAACCGTAGAGCTTCCCTGTAGCTTGGAAGTTGGACGTTATACACAATATTTCCATAGTGTCCCAGTTTAAGAACTTAAAAATCTGGTCACCTTAGCCATGGGCTACAGCCTGGTAAACATGTCTGGGAAGCAAACGATCCATCAAGACATGGATAAACTGCTGTGCGTTTAGTCAGCCAGCTGGGAATGTCAGTGGAACAAAACAGTACTGGAAAATGATCCTAGTGGTGTCTTTTTTTGGTAATATTTAGCTTTGTGTTCCCCTGTACACCATTGGTACAAGTGAGCTAAAAATGAAGAAATGCAGAAAATTAATTTGGTAAATATCCAAGTGTTCTGTATTTCCCAGTCTATGTACTTTGAAGGTAATTTTGTTATTGGATGTAAGATGTATGCAGATCTTAAGAAAAATACCTTCTTCTGCAGTGCAGGAGCAAAAGCAATTACAAACTACAAAAAAAAAACTTCCGGGAAAAAAAAAAAGTTTCCAGGAGAGAAGTCCAAACAGCCACCTACAGTATGTGATTGATGCTTCATGTATTAATTGTCACTATATCTCTGGGAATATATGTTGTATTTACAGGCACAACAAACACCAATTGGAAATGTGTGGAGTGACCTTGACTTTTTTTACAAGAGAATGGCTGTCTGGAAACAATCCTTTTTTTTAAATGGTAGCTTTAAAGTGGCTGAATGGATTTCTTATTTATTTATTTATTTATTTATTTACTATTATAATGAAATGTCTCTCAAAGGCCATCTCTGTTATTTTGTTTATTTCGCAGGTGGGTTTATATTTATTGTGCCCTATTGTATTAAAAGTGTTTTAATCTGAATCTGTATTAAATAGTGCCTTAGAACAGATAAGAGACTTCTGTATTATTTTTGCCAAAAGCTGGTCAAACCATTTCTCATTGGTATTGGTATTGGTGTAAAACAAATAATAAAAAACAAAGCTATAATAAAAAATATTTACTGTACTGCAGACAACCCATCCAAAATATAATTGTACAGAACACTCAAAAAGTAGCAGGCAGGAAAACAATATATTAAGAACATTTCCATTATTAAAACAACAACAATACAATATGTCTATTAAAATGGCAAAGCAATGCTCGTTCTCTGCAGAATTAAGACCTGGTCTCCAGTCCACTGCCTGGCTGTTCTTCATCACATGTGCGTCACTCAGCTGTTCAGCTGTGTCTCTTCTTTCACTAGGTTACAAGTGTTTTGAATGTACTTCAGTAGGAGGCTCTTAGTTACTATTGATTTGTTTCTAAATGGATGCATATTAGAGACTGTTTGTGTAAAGGGTAGAGATGACATTGTTATCAGCAGGATCTCTGTGCTAAGAAGCAGTTAGTGTGCCAGTGCCACAACCCTGTCACTTAGAAGTGGTATGTAGTAACTGGAGAGCAATGCAACATCCCCCTTATAGCCCTTCACCGTTCCCACGAGGGATAAAATTATACTGTGAAGCAATGGGTTTTCAACCACTGCCAAGCAGAAGTCTTTACAGTGCTCTTTATTCAGATTTCAATCATTAGTAATGTTATCCTTTCCTCAGTATCACATTGTTATAAGTATTCCTGCAAAGAGTATACATGACTGATGGGACTCATTCTGTATAGGCTAATATAGACTCAGCTCTGACTTCATAAGCTTAAGTGCTGATCTGTTTTCTTAAATAATATAAGGCCCATATATTCTTACCTGCATGAAATAATTTTATTCCAGGTCATTCCATTTACAAATAAATGCATTAAACACTTTGGACTGAATTACTTCCTGAAATTATGAAGTATGAGGTGTAAACCGATGTATTAAAAAAAGTTTCATACAAAACTATATTTTTAACAGCAGCACGCAAGCCAGATTTGCATATCACATTTCCCATATAACTCGTCAATAAGCTCTATATTGCAAAAGACTGGAAGTGTGTATTAGAAAAATGATGAATATAACGAAACACTGCAGTGTCAATGCACATATTTGTAAATACTGCGTTAACAAGTGTTGCTATGACAATAATTTTTTTCTTTATCAAGAAGGCAATCTCTAGGGCTATCGTTTGCTTACAAGGAATGTCAGTTGCTCCTGATTTGCTGGCAGCTTTTTCTTCATTGGTCAGTGCTAACGGAATTCTACCAGAGCACAACTCAAACCCTCCAAAATCACAACTTGAAGGGGACTGCACAACCCAGCACTGTCCCCTTCAAGTTGTGATAGCAGCTTTATCATCAACCTAATTTTACACCGCAATTTTATTATACACATCACTGTAAAACACCAGTTTATAGAAAAAATATTGTTCACCATGTATAATAATGTTTAAGTTATATTGTAGCTCTAAGAAAAATAAATAAATACATAATTAAATACATTTCATATTTTACTACAGGCTTCTAAGCTTACAACATTTTTAACACAAAGCACTGTATCCTACTGTTTTCAGACGACACAACTCTTTCAGTTACACTTAGGGGTCGTAGGGGTCAGAAACCAACTTCTGGAGCAAAATAGAAATGTGTTAGTATAGGGTTAAATATGTAACATTAATATATATATATATATATATATATATATATATATATATATATATATATATATATATATATTACACAGTGCTCCCTCGCTATAAGTCTCTCGGTTGTAACGCATCTTGGATATAACGCTCCTACAGCAGGTCCCCAGCAGGTAAATACAGTACCGGTATTGTTCAAACTATAAACAACTTCTCAGTTTGACTTCCGTTTCTGTCTCTCCCTTCTAATACAGTATCTGAACTGAAGAAAAGCTGCGCTGGCACTTTATAAGACAAACATCTTATTCAGCATTCGTTTTATAACTAAATAAATATTAGGCCTATTACATGGTTATCTTTCGTAATGTACTTTTTTGCTGTGAGAGGAGCTGCGGCTTTCTCCAGGAGACGAGGCATTTCAGCTTCGCTTCAGCCCCGCTCCAGCAGCTGAACCTGGGGTAAGCCCATTCCCTCTTCCCCTCTCCCGACCCGCTCTCCTTCTCGCACTTGGTTTGCTTGTCTGTCGCTTCGAACTGAACTTCCGACCGCCATTTAACCAGGCTATTTATAGTTTAAAAACTGCTAATTAAAATGATCCACAAGTGGGAATGTTACCTTTTTTGTAGTAGTAGTCGTAGTAGTAAAAAATACAGCATTGATTACATGGTGCTTTATGCATGGTTAATACACGGAAAGTTACATTTTTGCTTCACTATATGTGCATTATAGAGATGGAGTTATTTAATTTTGTATTTTAGTCAGATGTGTGTTATGTGTCCCTATGGCAAAGTGGTAATTAGTAGCAGGTGTATAGCAGGTGTGGTGCGGATGCAGTAATCCCAAGAACAAACAGACAGCAAAGTACGGGTGAAATGGTTAATTTAATGATAATTAATCCAATGGTTTGATGACCAGCCAGCAAATAATAACGAACTGGCAATACACAACAATGTGTATTACACAGAAATGAAAAGGGTTGCAGTCCCGTAAATAATAAGCACAGTACTAACACACACAATTAGACACACACACGATCACAAGTCCAAACTGAGTGCTCTCAGTGCTTGTGGTGAAGTACAATACAATACGTGCTATACTTGTGAACAAGTGCAGATAACAATGTTAATCGTGACTGTAGTGCAGTGTTGCTCCGGATTCGTGTTTAGCCGTCTAGTGCTATATAACAAAAACACGAAACAAAAGAAAAACAAGAGAAAGTAATATGCCATGAGTCTCTCCAGCCTCCACCTTCAAGGTTAGAGCTCCTCCCTAAGCATTCCAAGGCCCTTATATATAGAATGAATTTCCCATAAGGCAACTCTCATTTAAAGATACAGCTCTCATTTTTTAAAAAAAAATAAAATTAAATACAGATGCAAAAATGCTTCATTAGCATCATCAAAAAATATTTTGGCCAGATTCACACACATAAGGTTAACCATACACATATATAAGACAACAACATAAAGAAAAGTGCACTTTTAAATATTAGCTATGATCTTTAACCTCTAAAGTCAGCAACCATTTTTTTTCTGCTGATGTGGCACTATCAGCCATCTTTATATGCTGAGGTATCACTGGCGGCCATCTTTTATACACTGCTGATCAGCTACTACCAGCAACAAGGATTTTTATACACAGGTATGAACAATACAAACTTTGGTTTTTTAATTATATTTTCTCTTTGCTTGTGTTGTTCTCCAAGAATGGGGATACACTGCAGTGATTTGGGGAATATGGGGGAAATGGTATGTCAGAATTCATTACTCATGCATATCACAAGCACACACACATTCATATATGAAGGGAAATAGGAAAGGTTCTTGGAGTCAACAAAAATACCTTGGTACAAAAATAAATTAAAAAGCCACCCTGTCACAGCATGGAATCTGAAAAGGTCTGTTTTCCCTGAGGCAAAAAACAAACCAAAAAAACAAACAAAACCTTGAGGAGTACTGTGAGCACATTCATGTGAAGTGGAACAGCAAGAGACTGTTCCCAGTCCCTTTTGTTAGAGCACTTTATCCCAAAACATCTGACAACATGCCAGTGAGAGATTTGCATTCTCCACATCAAAAGAATCTTTTCTTACTTTTAAAACAGATTGGAACTACAGTATAAATCCTGGAGGTGAAATACTTTTATATTAGGATTGCACTTTAACCACACACAATGCCAGGCATGAATCTTTACAATTCATGTAACATAGCACTCTTTGGGTTAAATACATGGCTTAGTAAAACATCACTGAATTATTTGAAGTCTGTAAAAAAACTAAAAAATAAGTGCACTCCGTTTATAAGAATCACAGCCATCCCGGGTGTTTTGATTCTTATAAGCGGTTGATTCTTAAAAGCAGACCGATATGATTATTGTGGTGCAGAATCAAACTTAGTATGAGAATGATAAGAGCTTGTTCCCTGGCTGCAGTATAATGGGTTGACCACTAGAGGTCACGAGTTCCCGCATGTATGCACGCCCACGAAAAAACCACAGTTGCTTTTCCTTAACGAATTATGGATAATAGTTAATTGGTTAACTGCTTGTTAAAGTTAATAACACCTTGTAGCAGGGCGAGCACATGGGGAAATTAATGTTGGTGTAATTTATATGTGGAAATGGGTTTATTGTGTGTGCATTTTGGAGTTGTTTTGTTTGATTAATTGATTGTTTACAGATGGGCACTCGATTGAGACTTGCTGCCTGCTAGGCTTGGTTGAGAGGAAGGGCAGCAAGTGATTGGGCGGGTCTCGACTGAGTATCCGTCAGCATAAAAACATCTGGTGGGGATCACTTTGGGCGACTGCAACACCATGCTACAGAGAGGGGAGCTGTGTACACTCAGGAGGAGAGTGTCTGATCTGCAGGAACTACAGCTATGCAACCCTGAAACTGCAACATGGTACTTGTGAAGGCAATGCCCAGCCAAGGCCGTATGAAGAAGCAGCAGTCGTCGTATGAATACCGGCTCATAAGAAGGTTCGTTTAGGGGATATTGATCCCAAGAATTGTATAGCGAGGGTTACGTAGTGTAGCAGGTTCCTGGAGCGGGACGCTTCGTTTAGTAAGGCTAGCTCTCACCCTGTGTGGCACCTTTTATTTGTAGCTTTTGTACTGTGTTTTATTTTGCCTTTATACAATCTTCTGTGTGTGCTCTGTGCATTACCATCGATGGTAGCGTCACATGACCTGTTTGTTTACTTTCGTGCTTTTGTGTTAATAAATCCTGCGCGCCTGAGCGGCGTTTCAACTCCAACTCCCATGTCTCTCTGTCTTGCCTATCAGAGCTTACCCACACACGTGACATGAGTACCTTGTCACACACCTCGATAGAAATGGCTTAACCGATAGCTTTGTGGTGGGGGTATCGAGGCGTAAGGAAGCAGAAGTAACAAAAAGAAACCAAAACTCGAGCAAGAGATTTAGTGTTTGTTCCACACAAAGTACTGTTTAGTTATTGCTCCAGCCGAGAGCTAGGTTTATTTTGTTTGTTTTATTAACCTTTGTTTCGCTACCTCAGCGTAAGAAAAATAAAACCAACACCGGTTTAAAACTGTAAATCAAGACTCTAGCCTGATAATTTACACTGTCCTCGGCCACTCTGTCATATTAAAATTAGCAAAAGGTGCCATCAGCAGTTTAAATACACTATACAGATGTCAATGGTGCTCAATCACTGAAATACATCAAAACAAGTCCTTGTGGGTAAGCAGCTTGTTATATGGTCACGAGGCCTCCTCCTCCTCCTCCTCCTCCTCCTCCTCACCGTGCCACACTGCAATCCCACTCCCTCTACATGCATATCACACAATAACACTGCTGTACTCAGTCTGTATTCAATGAATGTGTATTCACTTTATTGAAACACATTTTCACTAAAAGAGAACACAAAAAACATACCTGCACAACGCAGAGTCTCACAGTTTTTGTTTTGCGTAATATTGCAGGGCTAAGCACTCATTGGTGGTGGTGTTCAAACCGGGGACCTTGAAATCTCCAGTACAGTAGCCCTGTCAGTTGAACAAAAAGAGACACTGAAATACCTAGCATAATCCACGGTTCTTCACAATATACAGATAAGCTCCTTAAATAATCTGTGAAAACACTGTTCCATAGCCCACACGTAAGGAAACACTGAAACGTTTTTTCCAAGCTGACACAAATCTTGGATTTGTAAAACTATTTTCTCCTACAATTGATTCTGTAGGTAGAATTATCTGTACCAACTCTTAATGCAGGGATAATTTGTCACCGACGGTCTCCATATTTCTCCACCACAATATAATATTTAAAATGAGTATGGTACATTCAGAAAAATAGATTCAATAAAGCATCATTTTTAACAGAAGAAAGCCTCGCTGTTTCCGTGTTAGCCAGTAATTATAAAGGTGTAAAGTATATAAAATCCAACATAACTGTGGGTGGCTTTCTAATCACTGACAATTTTGTTTTTGTGGTTGTTCTATTGCTTCCTGGTGAGAGATTTCTCAGTGAGTCCTGTCTGGAGCTTGAACTGGCTTGTTCCCTTCTGTGATAGGGGAGTCCTGTGCTGTATATCGGGCGCATGCATGATCCTGCAGGGGGTGGTTGGGAGCCCGGTGGGATCCGCCTGTCAATCATGGCAATGACACATAAAGGTTGGGTGAGGGTGTGTCGCCTCTCTCTCTCTCTCTCTCTCTGACTCTGAGTGGTCGGGAGGCGGGTCTTGGAGGTGTTGATCGACCAATAAAAATGACTCTTTGTTGTTCCTTCGCTCTTGCCCTTCCAGGAGAAATGACAGTGGGAGCGGGGTTCATACACCTGGGTAAACAAAAACAAGACCGCCAGTGTCTGGAACGAGAAAAGAGGCAAGCAAGCCTGGCTGAGGAATATAGCCTCTACAAAAGATTTAATACTTTATTACGTAACCGAGTGGGACGTGGACAGTTTCGTTGGGGAAGTCTGGGCAACCCTATGAGTGATAGTGAGGGAACAGCAAAGCATAACTGAAGCCTGAGCTGCAACGGATAGCGTTGGCTGCATGACGCTGCAAGAAGCAGCACCTTTTATTTATAGTTTTGTTATTGTGTTTTATTTTTCTTTTTCCTTTTGCCTTCTGTTTTGAATATTATTTTCAGCCCCTGCGTGTGCACTATAAATTGCCTGACCAACAAACCTTACCACTGTTGGTATTATTGTACCGTCGGTGGTACAATGGTGCACCCTTGTGCCTTAAATAAAAATTGGACGTCGGTGAGGCGATCTCAAATAAACTTTCTGTCTCCCATTTGTTCAGTGAAACCCCACACCCTTCCACACCTTCTAAATCTTAATTAATAGCTAGAAACTTGCTGTGCTGTATGATTGTCAATGGGTTGCACTGTGTAGTTACTGACGTTTCTATTGATCTGTTTCTAATTAAATGCCCATCAGGCAGACAATTATGAAGCCGCCTAAAGTACAGAGATGACAACATTGTCAGCAGGATCTTGTTTATTTGGACAAGCAGTTGGCGAGCTACCACCAAGGTTTTGCATTCTGGGAAAAAAAAAAGGTTTTTGTTGAATCAATACCAAGCTGCCTTCTTAAAATTCTGTGACCTAGAGCTCGATGTGCATAAACACAAACAGGAAATTAAACTGCCCAGGCGTTGAATACAAATAAAAGCGTGTCTCTGATTTATTAAACCAAGGATGCAGAGGAGGGCTACGTCTGTGTGTCAGTTTTACATCTATGCTGCTTATCTAATCATGGTTAGGACGTTCTTAATTATCTGAATGCCTCCAGTTATATGATTACCTCTTTTTTCTGAACAGTCATTTTTTTGTGCCATGTTCATAGAATATGTGCAAGCCAGCCCTCAGTCCCTGTATTTACAGCACAATGTAGTACTGCATGTTATATATATATATATATATTCAAGAAGTAAAATTCTACTACATTCAAGAAGTTTAATTTTATAGGAAACAAGTAGACTAGATATATCAGCGTTTTAGATTGTTTGTATGTTTTTAAAAACATAATCATAATGAATTAAAAGATAAAAATGATCATTATTATTTCAGAAAATTGTGATGGTTTTTCAATAAGACAACATGTAATACAAATAGAGGATACTTGTGTGAACAACACTGTCCATAGAGTGTAGGGTCACCATGGCCAGTCAGAACAACACTGATTTGATTCTGCATGGTATTTAGATTGTTCTGGAGGGATATGTGATGATTACTGACAACTGAGCACCAACTCTCAATGCTTCATCATTCTGACAGAGCTGCTGTCTTGTCCATTGTGACTGAAACTACCATTCACAAGGGAGATTCAATGTATGTATGGAATGACATTTTCATTTTTTCACCAATCCCTGTAACATTACTTTGATTTTAAAAAAAAATGCTTAGGGAATAAAATATATCTGTATTTGTGGTCTTCTGTGCACTATACTGTATATTGTCACCTTGGAGGGCTGTTTACGGAAACAACACTGATGTCTGAATAATGTGTAGAGCTTAAATAAACATGCCGTTTTTCAGCCAAGATAAACAAGTACCTGTGAGACACAGTTAATATGTATATAAGGTCTAAGTGGTACAGATAAAAGCAAAAATACAAGGCTCTTATTTTTGTTCAGACATGAATCCCATAATGTACTTTATGTCTGGCTTATTGACTTTGCTGCAGTAAGATACATTTCTAAACCATATTGATTCACAAGGAGATACAGTGATAAGAGTTCAGTAAGCACATTTAGAAAGACTAAGCATGGAGAAAAACCCCTGCGGTTGATGATAATTAAATTTAATGAAGCAGAATAAACCCAAGGCAGAGAAGGTGCAGTAGTTTAACACCAGAGGCAAACTGATAAGAGAAGGCAGAAAGTTGCAACTGTCTCTTCTGGGAATGTCTTTAGAAAGACATGTATGATAAAAGTGTTAATTTAATAAAGGGCAGTTCCCTTTTAATTCGAAGACGACCACCAAAACATTACGTATGGGATATGCCTGCCTATTGGTAGGTATTTTCTGAGCTCTCTATACCAGAGCTGCTGATAGGCCCCTTCTTGGGATGACGCCCTGTCCCGCCTATAAAGGGGTTAAATAGTGTCAAACCACGGAAGCCATGTTCTCTTTTTGCCTCTCAAGACGGTAAGGTAAGACCCTCTGTGTTGATATCTGAGTGTATTGTGAAAAAGAGCTTTTGAGTCAATTGCAGTTCCCTTGCCTTTCAGGCTGAAAGCTGGCTTGCCGCTTTCATGGAATCAGTGACTCCTGATTCAGCCTTTTTCTTTGTATCTTTCTTCAGCAACCTACTCGCGTTGCAGGTTGCTGCTTTCCTATCTGTGGTACATGAGTTGACTGCCTGTGCAGTATTGATTTAAAGAGTGAGTGTTGTTGTTTTTCCTGCCTTCACTGGTTGTGGGAGCAGGTCCTCTGACGGGGCTAGACTTTGCCATACCCCCGCTGTTAAGCGACTAAGCTAGCTGCCTGGCAGTTTAAATACATATAAAATATATATATGCTTGTTGTTGCCTGAATACCCTCACTGGCACATCTGCCGTGCACACGCGGTACACCCGCTTGCCTGTGTTGTGCAGCAGCTGGGTAAAAAAAACAGCAGGCCTTGTCCTCCATGGGGCTGTATTTTTAACTTGATCCGCTGTAGAGCAGACCTTGCCGGCTGCCTCGCCCATCCACTTCGGGCATCGGCCTTCAAAAAAAAAAAATCGAACAACAACAGCACTGTGTTCCCACTCCTATTGTTTTTTTGCTGACCATGTGTGACTACATGCAGTTAGGGTAGGTACCTCAGTGCACACTCAGCCCATGGTACTTCGGTGCCCGCGGTGCTTGGTGCACGAGGTGTGCACGAGGTGTGCACGGTGCTCAGTGCACTTGTTGCGCACAGTGCTTGGTGTCCTCAGTGTGCATAGCACCTCGGTGCATATGGTACATAGTGCACGCGGTGCACACTATGCTAGATGCACTCGGTGCTTGGTGCACACAGAGCGGTGCACTCGGTGCGCATAGCACCTTGGTGCATACGGTACCCGGTGCACACAGTGCACATGGTGCGCATGGTGCTCGGTGCGCACGGTGCTTAGTGCACTCGGTGCCCTCGGTGCGGATAGCACCCCAGTGAGTACAATACCTGGTGCACACGGCGCTCTGTGCATGCAGTGCTTGGTGCACTCGTGTGCATAGCACCTCAGTGCTGGGTGCGCTTGGTGCACACAATGCCCGGTGCACTCAGTGTGCATAGCGCTCCAGTGCACGCGCTACTCGGTGCAATGCCGCTAGGTGCAAGCGGTGAGCATAGCGTTTCCCATGTATACGGTGCTCGGTGCAAGCCCCGCTCGGTGCAGTCGGTGCGCACAGTGCTTGGTGCACTCTGTACTCTTAACGACTCGGTGCATACGGTGCTCGGTGCACGCGATATCCAACAATGACGAGCCTTCTGTGCAACCCACACTCATCTTCTCTGTCTCCTACGCCTTCTGTTGATCTAATACAACAGGAGTATTTCCTTAATGTTCCTCATCACTGTCATTCATCTTGCTGGAAATAAAAGTGGGCATGTACTAAATGTTGATCGGCATTTGCTGTACACTATATTGGAGCCCCTTTTTGTTCCCGCGTGACTGCTCCATAAACGATTTATGGTTATCGTTATCGATATTGTTCCAGGCGTTACCGCGGCCTTACTGTGTGTCAGAGGCCATTTATTATTCACAATGGAACCCTAACTTCATACCAGCCCCGCTGCTGCAGTGTTTACTAAACAATATAGTAAATAGACGATTGCCTAGAGACAAGTTTTCAGTTGCAAAATTTCTGGTCTTTCTCTGGAAACATTTTCCAGCAAAAAATAAAGAAAAAAAAAGAACAGCCTGGCCTTTTTTCACTGTGACCGAACAAGGGAAACCTACCCTATTTCATATCGGCCGCTGACTGTAAAGCTGGTCATTCGATCGACAGTAATTAGCCCAACCTCTGCTTCATGGTTGAGGAGAATTTTGTTTTTCTGTTGTTCAGATCTTAACGGCAAATTAATTACAGTAACTTCAGGTTATTGGACATAGTAGGTTCTGATGTTTAAAGTTTTTTTTTTGGCTCCAAAAATTCCAAAACAAAATCAACAACTATCATTCTTGACCCCTTAAGCAGCACTATTATATTTCTTGGTTTTGCAACATAAATGATAGATGTAGGGGGCCCAGAGTGGCGCATCTGGTAAAGGCGCTCCGCCCGGAATGGAGGATGTGCCTTATAGCTTGGAGATCGCCAGTTCAACTCCAAGCTCTTTTAAAAATGGCCGCTCTAGTGCACTGATAGTGTAAGGATTATTGCCCACAGTGTCAAACAGGTTATACAGCAATAGCAATACATGATGTGGTACAGAACAGAAAAGACAGAGCACTTGTTATGTTTTGATTTTTTTAATCGCTCTTCCTGCAGTGATTTAGAGCAGTGTTTCTCAACCCTGGTCCTGGGGGCCTACTGTATCTACTGGTTTTCATTCCAACTGAGCTCTCAATTACTTAACTAGACCCTTAATTGAACTGATAATTTGCTTAACTCAGGAGGCAGTGTGGTCCAGTGGTTAAAGTCCAGGGCATGTAACCAGAAGGTTGCCGGTTCACATCCCACCTCTGCCACTGACTGACTCGCTGTGTGACTCTGAGCATCCTCCTTGTGCTCTATCCTATGGACGAGATGTTAAATCAGTGTCTTATTGTAAGTGACTCTGCATATAAAGCACAGTTCACAGCCTATCTCTGTAAAGTGTTTTGTGATGGTGGTTCTCTATGAAAGGCGCTATATAAAATAAAGTTAGTAGTAGTATCAATTAGACTGTTGTAATTGTTTTCAGCTGTTAAACAGTTGCAGAGTTAAAGTTGCTTATAAAATGTTATAGCTAACTTGATAATCTGATAATCTGCAACTGTTAAAAGCTGAAAACAATTAAAAAGGTCTAATTAAGCAAAGTATCAGTTCAATTAAGGGTCTAGTTAAGTAACTGAGAGCTCAGTTGGAATGAAAACCAACAGACACAGTGGGCCCCCAGGAACAAGGTTGAGAAACACTGATTTAGAGGACAGATCTCAAACCCCGGTGCACTAGAGCGGGCATTTTGAAAAGAGCTTTGAAACAGACTTTAAAGTTATAAATGTAAAAAGCTGACAGGATGTTCACAATGAAAAGAAACATTACAGGTAAGTTATTTAAATAGTTGTAGCAACACGTGGGGACATATAATGCTGTATGTTTTGGAACCCCAGCTACTTACTCTTTAACGGGAGCCATAGGGCAAGTATTCATAATATCAATCAACATGTATCACAAGCTTTTTAATTAGATAGCTCTAATTACAAAGCTTGAGTCTCATCCAACGTGTAATCTTTAGAATTGCATTTAGCCCCTGCTGCGCTTTTACATTATTTTTTCAATGTATTCTATATTGTTTTTTTTTTTTGCAATGGAAGAAAAAAATACTAATACTGTATATAACATGCACCAACTTTTAGATTTATTCCAGTTTTTCATCCAGAACTTCAGTTACCCTCAATCCTAAATTCTGAGGTAAAATGTTTTGGCTGAAGGAAGTATTGGGCAAAATGTTGTTAGTTTTACCTGTTGTGATTTTTAATAATGTAGTTTCAGTGCAAATATAAGGCATATAGAAAAACATTGGCAATACAAGACCTTAGCTAGATCAATCATAGTATATATTTTTATTTTTATCTTGGGAATATGGGCCTGAGTTTTGGGCTGGTCAATTCTTTTGTCATTCTGCTGCAAATTGCAAATAAAAACTAGGACATTTGTGTGGGCCCAAGTCACACATTTAGCTGAAAAAAATAAATTAAAAAATGTCGAAATACATTTTGTTTAATTTACCTTCATTGCTAGACTGATTTTGTTTAATGAAAAAAAAAGTAATTCTTTGCACCAAATTAAAAAGAGTTTGTTGGTGTAGTGACTGCAAATAATTGATGTTCCTTAATGTACAGCACTATACAATAAAATAGTATTTAGAAATGTCCCCATTGGAAGCTATTGGCAGTAACTACACTTAGTATTTTACTGAGCGTGTAGATTTCTCACTCAGAATGTCAAAGACAAAGAACTGTAAATGCTTAAACCACAGCAGAATCTACATAAACAGTTCAATATGTTAATATTTGTCTGTTTTTTATTTAGATTTTAATGACTTATAATATGTGTAAGTGTTCAATGGCTACTTCTAATCAAGTTGAGAGTGTGTTTTCTCTTAAGCATTCAGACCTCAATTCACTTAAATATAGAGTCTGTGGGTAAATGCAGTTGCTGGGGACGAGAAATGGTGGTGGTGGGGGTGGTGGTGGTGGGGGGGTAGGGTGGGGGTATTTCCAGTGTATGAAAATGAGTGTACTGTCGATGCCACTGCCAGCCTTGTTGTATGGAGAACAGAAAAGAAAAATATGGGAGCCGATTTATGGCCATGTGAACTCTGTCAGCACCTCTCAGTATGACATGGTTGATTGCCAATAAAGGTGGGAAGATGAAAGGAGGGTAGTCAGCAAAAGAGGTGGGGATTGCGGCCAAGCTGTCACTCAAGCTTGACGTGGCCAATCACATGGGGGACTTAACCTTTGATGAGTCAGCAGTACCTTGGCTTAATCAATGCTGGCACGTTTGATAGTTCTAAATATTTTTCAGTGTTGCACTTTGTATTTTAACGACAGCTCTTGTGAAGTTGACAAACTTGCACTTGAACATAACGCAAAATGCTTTTCAGAAAATGCAGATCATTTAGTCATTGCATATATACATTGTTTTTATTCTGTCCCCTTTCTTGTAGTTCCATTATGTGTTTTGTGTTTGCCTCTTTATTATGACTGTACACACGTGGGAATGTCTGTTGTATTTACAATCATCGTTGCTGTACCCTGAAAGCTGCTCTTTTTACATTTCCAGACTTTTGTACCAGTTTCAAAAGCTGCCCTATCCTATATTTCAAGTGTATTTTAGTCAGTATCCTAGATTGATTCGATTTAAAACTTAGAAATTGACCATGAAGCTGATATGGATGCTACACATACTATAAATACATTGTAAAATATCATATAGGGTGCTATATGATAAAAGCTGATATCCAGCCTGCAAAAGGTCAGAGCTGCTTCCCCCTTGATGGGGTTAGACTTGGCTTGTATCTTACAGTACTCTGCTCTGTAGTTTTATTGTAATATTTAATTAAGTAGAAAATAATTAAACAGTATTAATGTGACAGCATTTCCATCTGACCCAAATGCATTTCATGTAGGCTGTATCACATCAATATCTACCACCGTATAAATGATAAGTATACAGTATACAGTATACAGTACAGTGTATAACAAGCAATCTAATCAATTATGGATACTGGCTAAACTACACCATGTTGTACCATGTTTTTACCATGTTGTTTTACAATGAACGATTCTACAGATGGGTAGCTTTGAAGGTACCAGTATTTATTTTCTTATAAAAATAAAAATAAAACATAAAATGTGTGTTTTGCCAATTAAAAGCCACACACAAACTATGTTTGCCTAGGCAATGCCAATGCTGCCTCTACTAAATGGTTTTATTGTACTCTTATGATAATAAAATACATCATGAGCCATACTTGAATACTGAATTGATTTACAGTCAAAGCAAAGTGGACTTTATCTTGTTATATTTTAACAAATGCATTTTGAAAGTACATTGGGTCACAGAATTGATTTAGAATTGTAATGATTTGCACCTTTATGAAGTTAGAATACATTTAAAAACCAGATTAAGTAAAAAGAAAAAAAAAATCTTTGATTCATCTTGTTAAATAAACATCATGTCCAAAGTAGGATCTTTAAAAGTAGATTTGAAGAATCAAATGATCCTTGTGGTTTATTTATCAGTCTTAATTTTAAATGATTATGGTAGGTAACTGTATAGGTTACAAATAAATATTACATTATGAAATGAGTGTACCACAAAGTAAGTGGTGTTTTGAATAAGAAGCTGGACTGTCTCATCAACTACTATCATTCTTTTGCATACCGCAGTTTGAAAGTGTGCATGAATGAGGGTTGTACTCTCTATATAATGTCCTCCCCTGTTAAAGGAAACATATTTACCATCTCTCCAATTGGCATGGTCTTAAAAATTATACAGCATCCCAAAAAACTCTTACATTGTCCATTACAAACCTGATCCTGTTGTGAACTTATCCTGACCTACCTGTAGTAGAACAAAGCATTGCTGGGGAGGTTAAAGGTTACACCCAGTGGCTCACCTGGTTAAAGCACAGCCATGTGGTGTGCAGATCATACAGTGTAGGTTTGCGTCCTGGCTGTGTGAAGTTGCCGGTCTTCGCTGGGGATTCTGAAGGGAGCTCTGCATTTGCTCTGGCGCTCCTGTGGGTTACGGAAGCAAAACTGGCAGAAACTGTTTCTCCTCATCGGGCTACAGCGAACCCTGCTGACCAGGCATCCAGTGAGCTCAAAATTGGACACCTGCAGGGCTGGCCTTAGTCCTACAGAGGTTGGTAGCTTGCTGACATCTGCGCTTGAGTTCCTGGGTGTGAAAGAGGAAGCTGGCTCAGTGTATCATGGTGTAATCTTCTAATACACAAAAGGTCAGGTTGACCAACTTTTGCAGGATTACTAGGAATCATTTTATGATAAAATTTGAATCTGATTTTAGGACTCTGCAGCTTTAAACTCTAGTGCTTTTCTGGCATGTAATTAGTGATACATATACACTATACATTTTTAAAGAATCACTTACAACAGTGATAGAATTTGATATAGTATAAATCTCTGCTTTAAAATTTGGCTTCCTTATAGTATTTTTTTCATGCCAGTGAAATCTTTATATCTTCAAATGTGAAAGATGTTCTTTTTATTAAAAATGATTTGGAATACATTATTTCATTATTACATCATCAGTGTTCGGTGAGTGGAGAACGGGAGAGAGAGGAGAAAGAATTAAAATAGAAAAGCAAACAATTGCTATATGTGCTGGAGCACCAGCACGATACTTGTTTATTTAGTGTTCGTCAACTGTGTGTTTGTCTGTTTGTTTGGACACTGTGCCGTTTTGTTTGTTCAGTCAGTGTTTGTTCTGTTTTGTTCAACCTTTCATTTTGCAATAAACCGGCGCAACAGCGCAATTCACATTTCACCTCGCAGTACTGTGCGTTCTTCCGGGTCTGATGTCACCACCATCCAGCCTGTCCACAGGCAGGCATGAAGTACCTTAGTGAAAACCACATATTGTATATATCATATGCTGCCAAGCCTTGTTACAAAGAAGCATTATTTAAGTAAGATCCGAATTGAAGTTGCTGCTCTACCTTCAATCCCTTATGAAACTCTATCATGAGAGAGGTAATATTACAATTCACCATGCTTACATGTCTTTTCACTATGGAGTGCCCGGAGTATAGAAAAACAAACTACAGTTCTGTATATCTTGGAACAGACTTCAAAGATTGTGCATGTTATATCTTTTAAATATATATATATATATATATATATATATATATATATATATATATATATATATATATATATATATATATATATATATATAAATTATAACTTGACCTTTTTGTGGATATTGTGTACATTTCTGACCCAAATTCTAAATTGAAATAATTTGCAAATGTTTTTATAAATAAAGTGTAATAAAACTACTGTGTCTTAAAACCCTTAAAACTGCTTCCACTCTGCTGCACCTGTCAGGCACACTTTGAGTGTCACTACACAGTATTGACTAGCTAGTAATTATAGATTCTAGCCTTCGGGTTCAAAAAGAATATCAAACTGGTTACACTTTTTTAATTGTGTCATAAACATGGAAAGATAGATATTGATCCTGCCATATGCTGCAGAACCTGATATAAGCTGCAGTTAGATATTCTTTAGCAGATGCCTGGTGTAATTATTTAGTGCTCTATTCTGCAGTGAATACAGAACCCATTATACATTATTATTTTTTTCTTCTTCTTTTTTTTTTTGATGCATGTAGTGTTGTCAATAAAACCTTAGTTAGGCTTTCTCGACCAGCAGAGAATTAAATGCAGTAAGCCCCTGTGCACAGTTGTTAATCAAATTACGGGTCTAACTTTTGAGATGCCATCCTGACAGCTTTCCTTTGACGTTATGTAACAATGGACAAGGATGTACCTGCTATTTGCATATATGGCACTAATGAAATGTGAATTATTTATAAGGTAAATACTAGTGTTCAATTTCATAGCACCGAATCCAGGGGTCTTATTCTTATTGTGAATAAAGGTTGTATCATTTATTTAGTGTTTGGTTATAATGATGCAATGGGGAATGGTAGGGTGTTTTGTATGGAATTATTATTATTTTTAGTTTTTGTTTTCAGGGTTTAGGTTTAAATTTGCCACATTTTATTTAATACAGAATCTAAACTAAGTTACATATTGTTTGTGTATGGATTATGTGGCTAATACAAGTATATATTTTTTTAAATGGTGCAATACATTCAAAACACTACACCTGTAGTGAAATTCAAGAACATATTGTGCAAAATCCAATGTGATGTGGTGTACCGATGAAGTACTGAGAAAAGTCTAGCACGTTCAAGGTGTCAAACAGTGTAACTGAACCTTTACTCTATATGGGGTCTTGTACACTATCTTTCACATTTCATAGCAAGATATGGGCTAAATTACAAATATAAAGGGGTAAACTTAGAAAACAAGATTGTTTTGAAGGATTTGAATTGAGCATGATGTGGCTAATCAATCCATTTTGAATTGTCCTCTTTTATATTTGAGACCAACAAATGCTCTGCTCCAGTAAATCTTGCTCAACTTCCCAGGAGATCCTAAGTGGTTTTAAAAAATACCTTTTTGGATGAATTCTGTGCTTTTAGTTATATTGTTTGGAAATAACTGAACTAAAGTATAAATTTGAAAAATATAGTGGTGGCAAAACTCGGAGGGAAAAGCCATGCCTTTTCGTGTCAATTGTTTGTAGGTCATCATACTTTTTGTGTTTTTAGTTTAATGCAAGTACCTGTCTGTGTCAGTCTGCTGCACAGTATGTATTATACATATACCGGTGTATTGACATTAGATAGATGAATGCAAACACAGCTTAACAAAGAACCCTACTCTGCCCTCACACACTCACATATTACTCTGTCTTTTGCACACGACTTCTCCCTGTTTAGAATGTGATAGCCTTTATTTATCAGATAGGTGGATTGCTCGTTTGCCTTATTTATTTATGTATTTATTTATTTATTCATTTATTTGTATTTATTTTCTGTAGTTAGTTAAATGGAGGCACCAGTAAAAGTACTTTAGCCCTTTGTTTTTTTAAACCGTTAGTTCTTGAATTAACATGTTCTTGAAGGGTTTTACAATTTAATGCATGAAACTTCAGTTCTGTGCATACCATTTGACCCACTCCTGTCAATACAATATAACTTCAGATAACATTTATTTCCACTGATGGCTTCAATCCTAATTGTTACAAGTAGACTCCTTGAACTCTGGTAACAGAGTAAGTAAATTCAGAACTATTGGCTAAGATAAACCACAGCATCTGTGGGTATACTCCAAGCTACTGGCATTGTCAAGCATTATTGTTAGCACAAAGAAAGTTCTAGAATACACTTTACATGGGATTTCCCCCAAACTGTTACCAGGTAATAAACATCACTCCATTTGCATTTGGAAATATAACACAATACACTATTATGTGTTCTAACATTAAGTAAAAATACAGACTACTTTGTCACTGTATTTGATATATAGTGTATTTTTTCTTTTACAATTTAACCTATTTTGCATGTATATTCATACACATAATTCATATCAATAATGTAATAAGAAAAAAAAAAACAATATGTGGATTAAATAAATAAATAAATAAATAAATAAATAACAATTCTTCTAGTAAGTAAATTCTGCTGGAAATAAACCCTACCAACTTAAGAGGGAAACAAATTCACAAAAAGGACCACCGTTAATCACTGTTGGTGTCCAGAGTATTCATGGGCACTGTACTAAAAACAAGATCAACGAAAATGTTTAATATATTAATTATTTCATTAAAGACTGCCAATTACTTCAGAGTGTTTTTGGCAGATGTTAATGTTTACAATGTTTTAAATAGCCTGACTTAAATGTTTTTGAATATTTCTTTTAGGGTTTGAGCAACATTTATTATAAGCCACAGCTGGATTTGTAGAGCATCGTACTTAACTGGGGAACAACCTTGACTACCCTAAAAAGCAGGTGGTTGATGTAAATGCTGCTGTAAATGCTTTAATGACATCCAACTGTGGCCTTTCCTGATCAATCAAATCAACCTCTAACCTCATCCAATTAAACACTTTCAGAATTATGGGGCAACCTGAGTGAAACTTTGATATAATGAACTGCTGATACTACATCAAAGGAATGTCCCAGCTTTATTGGTGAGTGGTGCTGTTCAACTCCCTACAACTGAAGCTTCAGTGGCATCAGCAATCAATGCCAGGGCTTCCTTTATAGATGATTGAATTTCAAAAAAAAATAAACAATGCAATAATATCAGTGAGGCTGGCAAGCAGTCTGCAAAGTCATTGGTGCTTAAAGGATTCAAATATGATGCATGCAAACATAACATTTCTGTGTTTTTGCACAGTTTGTTGATCGTTGCGGCAGGGCCTGCCCATGTAAAGTGCGGGAGGTAAGGTTGGCAGGGTTGGGGTTAAATCTGTCCCTGCCAGCAATCACAGGTGTGGCCATTCCCCAATTAAGTAAATGGTGCTAATTGGGGAGTGGCCACAAGTATAAAAGGAACCAGACATCCTTTGCTTGTTGAACGAGTTTGTGCTGTGTGTATTGTTTTTCAGTGTAGTAGTGAAGGCTAATGCCCAGCCTACATGTAGTTATTCTTTTGTTTAAGCCTTTTATTTTGTCCCTTGTGCCGTGTTATTTTGTGTGTTTTGTTAAATAAACTTGCGCATACACACTTAAACTACAGCTTTCTGTCTCTGGGTCTCTTTCCTGCCGGTAACAGCTTGGGCCGTGACGCTACCCTGTCACAATCGTCTTTAACATTCTGCTATTCATAATGTGTGATTTCATGCAGCAATAATTGATGCTTTCGGGTGTGTGCAGTGACGCGGCGGACAAAAAAAAAATCTATGGTGATTCAGGGATGAATTATAAAATATAAATCATTTGTGACAGCTTATCTGATTTACTCGCGCTCTTGTGACAATTTGTTGTAACCAGCATTTATTACAGTGTTTAACCGCTGGAAAGAATGTTATTGTGTCATATTTATTTCTCTTCCTTTACAGCAAAGCACAATGTCACAGCGACATTAAAAAAATACTATATCTGAATTGGAAATGAAGGTGGCCTTCATACAGAAAGAACATGTTTGTCTTTTGGCTTCGGGCCTTTTTATGAAACCCTTGCTAACGTAAAACTCTGGTATCAGGCAAGACAATTCTTCCAAGTACTGATCTGTTCAACGTGCCTTAAACCTTGGGGACAACTTTGCTGCCTTGTGTCACAGCCTTTATTCTCATAGACTAGACTGGGCAACAATCTTTCAAAACAGGGACAAAAATGAGGTATTGCTTGGATGAATCGAAGAACCTTTTCTTTTATGAATGCAGTCAATAAGCTTGAGCTGTTTCTTCCAGGTTTATTGTCTAGTTCACAGGGACTAGCTGTTGACGCCCCAGCTAGTGCTCTGCCCTTTAACCCTCCGTTCTAGGTGGCTGTCAGAAGCATCCATTCCTGTCACAATCGTTATGGTTTTACAATAGGCTAAAATTGACAAGCTCATTCTTACCTGAGACTTGCTTCTGATGGGATGATTGGCAGCTCTGCTTTGAGAAATTCGTAACACTTTTCAAGCTGTAACCCCTGAAGGTACAGGGTAGTGGTCTTATCTTCCCCAAACACCTGTGTCTGGTCAGCATTAGCATTCAGGGTTTATGTAGCATGTGATAATACGATTAGTTGTGGTTTTTATAGCAGTCACAGACTTTTAGATATGAATAGTAATTGACATTGTGCACCTTTTTTTTTACAGATCGCTTTTTTATCTAACTTACTATTATTTATGAATATGCTTTGTAGTTCAAAACACTTATTTTGTATTTATTATTTTTTTAAGTATATATTTTCACATGGTGCGTAAAGCACGTTACACTGCTGTTGTGGATAAACCTTTCACTGCAGAGCAATGAAACTTGGCAAGTGGCAGCACCATTTAAGCCTAGGACTACCACCATCATGTCAGAAGGGGCCAAGCAGTATGTACAGTACATCAGTTAGTCTACTGCTGCTGTTTTATCACACACTGTATATGTATTATACCCACATGTATTCGAAAGACTGATATAAAATAACCAACAAAGGCAAATAGCTTTCTAAGATTTATTTTAAAAAGTACTGGGTTGTTTTACGTGCTACAGCTAAAAAATGCAATTGAATGTACTGTCAGACTCCTGGGATTTCTGCAGTCAGGCAAACAGTCCTGTCATTAACTGGGCTTCTGAAGATGCTGGAAATGACAGCAGATATAGTAAATGCATCCTAGTCATTTAGACCTGATCCAAAATCCTTATGATCTGATCAGAAAAATCAATACAGAACAGTTGTTTGGGAAGCATTAAATAGCCATTATGAATGTTAATCATATGTCATTATCAAGTGGTCTAAGCATTTACTTCAGCTCCTGTCTTGCTATTAAACTGTATTACAATGATGTTGTTTAAATTAAACATTAAAACACAAGCATTCATATTTATATGAGAGTATTTAGTAAAGGAGATTCTCAGAATTGCCATTTGTATAGTATGTATGATTCAGGCTTGAGATTTCTCTGCTTTGTCAGATTTTACAGATTAGTAACCTTGTTTGACTAACGGTACCTTGTTCTTTTTAATCCTTTCTGATTTTAGCTTTGCCACCTAGGAGTTCATGATGAGAGTTCCCCACTGCTATGCCAAGGATTTTTCATGTTTAGCTGTTCTCGTTTCCATTATGCTGTGAGGTACAAAAAGTCAGATATCTAATTATTAATGGACTGATTCTCATTCTCCATTTATCAAAATCTTGCTTTTGCATCAGAAATTGTTTTTATGACTTCGTGTCTTTTTATTAAACAAAAATAATAATAATAAAAAAATACACCACCATAATGCGGTCAAGATTATGTTAAAATCAGAGTATGTTGATTGGCTAATAAATTCTAAAATATACTGAAAACTTACTGAAGTAGTACCTGTATACCACGGCTGTGCAATCACCACAGACCACAATTATGCCAAGACTGCTAAAAAGGAAAACTAGACAAAGGTTTAAAACTTCATTTCTAGGACAAGAAATGAAGAACAGACCAAGCTAGTGAGCATGCAGAACAATACCATGCAGCTGCCTGTCTGAATAATGTGTCTGTAGTTCTTTTACACTCAGTTACACACGTGCATTTTTCATGCTCTGGAGTCTGGAAAATAAGGGATAGAATATTCGTATTTGTATTTGATTATTTCTGTTTTGACAGGTTTCACAGGCCCTGATAGAAACTAGTCTTAGACTGCCCGGGCGGGGTGGGGGTTAGGTTGGCTAGGGAGTCCTTGGCTCACCGCACACTAGTAACCCCTGAGGCTGGCCGGGTACCTGCAGGCCAGCCTGTACGCAATTCAGAAATGCGTGGTCCTCCGACGCTGTAAGTTCTGGATATGGCTGCACGGCAGGCTTGCAGAGTGAAAAAAAGCAGATGCCTGACGGCACTCATTTCGGAAGATGCAAATGCTCGTTTTCTTCTCTCCCGAGTTAGTCAAGGGGTTGCAGCAGTGAGCCAGGTTGAATAATAATTGGACAATCCAAATTGGGAGAAAATTGGAAAATGAATAAAAATAATAGTTAAAAAAAAATGTGTTGACAGTGTACTACATTTCAGTGTTAAGGAGACAGACTTAACCTCTGAAGTTAATAAATAGCATTTAAGTCTAGGAGGGAGTTGCTGATAAATAAAATACAGGTGCCTCATATCATAAATAACTTTGCGAATATATCACTGTGCTTGCAGTGTGTATTACATGCAACATGCACACTCACAGAGTCTTTTTCTTCATTGAATGTGCACGCACAATATGCCCACATGGGTGCAGTCTGTCGTCCTGAAAGCCATCCGTGTTGTACAAATCCTATTAGACTTGTTTCTACTGCACTGAGGCGGAAGGGAAACAAATATATTGTGTGTTCTTCAGCAGGGCAGCAGTAATATCAATGTTACATCTTGGCACAGTTGCCTGGCTTATGCCACAGGTGTCACCAGATGGTCTTTGGAGCGAACTTGTAGTAAAGAAACCCAGCTGGGTACAATCTTCTAGTGCACTGATTCCCTATCGGTCTCCTTTTCAGGCTGTCAGTCCCTTTTTTACAACAACCAGATCAGCCATCGTGTTTAATCTAAATTTATGTTGCTTCATCACCAATGTTGCAATGTGCCAGTGTCGTTCCCACTCTAGCCCAACCCTGAGGGTGACAATTATTATTATTATTATTTATTTCTTAGCAGACGCCCTTATCCAGGGCGACTTACAATCGTAAGCAAATACATTTCAAGTGTGGTAAAACTATTAATGAAAATAAATTAAACTGATTCGAAGAAACACTGGAGGTTATCTCCAGAAACACCAGCTGTGTTTTTTTTCAAATTTATTTCTCAACTTTATGAAGTTCTAAACCACACACAAAATTTGACACGAACAATTTAGAGATGAATGATAATCCACAAACAGCCATTTACTCAGTGATTTAAACGGACATATTAAAACTAACAAAAATGAATGGTACGCTTATATTTTATTTATGTACACGTTAGTGCACTGCTATGTGAAAGAGGCGTTCTTAGGTGGCAGTACAAATTAAGGGGAGTGGAATTACTTCCATCCAGATCATTAATTACCTAGGTAGCAATACAATTGTTTTTATAGTTAAGGTGATTCATTAGCTAGCACATGCACAGCATCATGAAATATCAAATCCTCACAACTGTGTTTAACAAGGCATTTGCTACAATATGTACTGTAGTACAGAAGGGGCAGCAATGGAAGCAGTAACAATACAATACAATACAAGTCAAGGGGGCTTCTCTAACACTCTCAGCCGTCAGTGTTTCACCCTGAACAGTCATTGAAATTAATGCCGAATACCCACCGTCGGCTGGTGTGATTGAATGGTAGCTGGAAGGCAGATGTGGATGCCCCAAAAAGCAGAGAATGTATTTTGTTTAGGTGGGTATTTCACTCCTCAGACACATCTCTAATTAAAAAAGTAATCGATGTATATATCACTGGCATTGCTGAAATAGCCCTTCCATACTTTTCCATTTACTCTTCAATTTCTGCAGTTTATTTGCCTGTTAAATATAGATTTCATGGTACATAAGACCTTGACTGGTGAGGCTCTATCATCCCTCACAGAGCTCATAGAAAATTCACAGCATTGTCATGGTTTAAAGTAATAGAGTTTGGTTATATATATATATATATATATATATATATATATATATATATATATATATATATAGATAGATATAGAAGTGCTTGGTTTATCACTCCTGGTTGCTTTTGCTTTAATCCTCTTATCCTGAAAAATGCATCTGTTAAAATTTGTGCCACTTTTGTATAGATTCACAATTGTCATTAATAGTTAATTCAATAACAAATGTCAGTGCACCTAAATAATTGATGCTTCACAGTTTGATCCATGTCTGTTTCAATTTTGTTCTCACCTTTTCTTGTAAACTTGGCATACTATGTGTGCTTTCATTACTGTTTTATGCATTCTTTCTAGCTTAGAACATGTTGTTAAGGATACACCTTTCTTACATTTGTTAGGCATTTTAATATACGTATTGGGTGGTTCTGTATAAGAACCTTCATATAGTGTGTCTGTGTGTATATGTATACAATATATAGGAACACAGTGCATTTGTCAACATATTTTTTCCAGGATTTAAAATAGTAAAATAATACAATCTGGGGGGAAAAAAATTAAATACAATAAATAAAATAGGGGCTGTCTTCACAAAGCTTTAACTCATGAATTTATTCAAAGTCTGGTTTTATGAATAAAATCAAGTTTGATGTTCCTGAAAATAAATTTTATTAATAAAAATAGACTTTGAAAAAAACATTCTTTTAAACAACTCGGGAATCAAAACGTTGTAAAAAAAGCCCTATGTTACTATGCTTTAGCTTGAAATGTATTGAGGCAAAAAAAAAAAAAACATGTTCATGTTCATATATATTATTTAGTGTACCATACCAAAAAAATCAATTAGTACACACATATATAACCCTGTTTCCAGGCTTTGTGCTGTAAGGCGTTTCTCATATTTAATACAGTTCTGTATTATGTTGTTCCTTCTAATTTAAAAAGAAATCATTTTTGACTTTTTTTTTTTTAATATTCAACATGAAAAATGTTTGCCCCAGCACTCATTTTCTGTAGTAAGGTATTACTTTTACCTTTTTATAACCAATATACAAGGACTAATCTAAAAAATAAAAATAAATTGCATTTTACAATATAATATTGCCTTTTTGACTGTTCTTATCTATAAACTTATTAGGCCTCTAATGCCTGCCTGGACGCTTAACAGGTACAGGGCAAGTGTAATTCCTTAGTGCTGAACGACGTCCTGTACTCTAAGTAGTGTACATGCACACTGTAGGAACAAATCCAAGAGTCGAGTTCAACATCGGGGAAGCAATTTACAGCTGGGAGGTAGTCTTCTTAGTCCATTGCATAGGGATTTTTCTAGTAGGTTTGTATACTTGTCCTGGCACCCTAGGGCAACACTTAATATCTGAGTAGCTCTAATGTTGTACCTTGCATTTTTCTGTTGCCATTTTTACATATCCAAAGAATGGCTTATCCAGATAAGATGAAATGTTGCATGTTATTTTATAACGTTATTGGGAATATCGGAATGTAGAGGTTTATGGAGGAATCGGTCCGTCTGTCTGTATGTTTTAAACTTACATTATTACATGTCTACAGAGGGTGCAGGTCATGGTAATCTACTTTTCATGTTGATATCTCTGATTGTGAATCACCAAAATGCGTGTTTTATGTGTTAACTTGTTTTACTTGTATAATATTAGAGCTGTGAGCCTTAAAAAAAAAAATAAAAAAAAAAGTTTTAACCAATTCTTACACACAGACAAACTGTAACATGACTGAAAAGCAGGCACAGTGGTTTGTACAGAAAATCTGTTTTTGAATCCCAGCTCAGCGAATAGCTTACAGTTTGACCCTGGCTATGCAGTTAACCTACTTGTGCCAAAGTTTCCTCAGCCGTAAAATTGGTTACAATAAGAGTCCACTGCAAATGAGATGTGGCTATCGTAAACAAACAATAAAAAAGAAAAAACGCTGAGGAAGTCAAGAAGAACAGATGAAATAGAAATTAAATTAAGAATTTCTCAGGTTTATCAGTTTTTGATGTTGAAAGCAGATGGTGGTAATCTATTACGCATGAGTCCTCATATGTAATACAGTGAATGGTGCCCACAATTTGTCCTCGTACAACATGGCAAGTCAGGATCAGAGCATTCAGCCTGATGCATTCTGTATCATTACCTTTGAATCCCCAAGTGAATAGCATCTTCTACTGGCTCACTGCTGTAAAACAGCCTAATTAGTAACACTGAAATGCTCCTCCAACTGGTTGATTTGCCATTGCTGTGAAGGGGGATAACTAATCATTTGGTGGAACTGGAAGTTGTGAACCTTCCTGATACGCTATTCATATTGAAAATGTTACTTGTCCCCATCACTTTAATTCCTCCTTTCAGACCTATGGCAGTAGAGTAGAGAGATGTTAAGTACTCTACCGGGACTTTACTGAATATGACATTGGTGGCAGTTCTTGCTTGTAAGCAGCTATGCACACAGTCTGCATTTACAATAAGCCACTGATAGTGATTAAAGCTGCTTCAAGTAGCTTGTGATATGCCCTGGAAAAGCATTCATCTTTTGGGTTCCTGCCCTCTCCCTAAAGAGCCGTGATCAAAGCCGTGCTCAAGGACGGTGGAGGACTTCAGGGCTGCAACAAGGCAGGTATACCAGATGGAAAGTTCACGCCTGCTTGTATCACAGAAATGTCAGAACTGTAAAAAAAGGTTTTATAAACCATCAATCATACATAGCCGCCGCTCCAGAAATAGTCAGGAGGCTATGGAAATTAGACCTCTCTGGTGAACTGTGGAGGTAATTACTGCTTGTTGGCTTAGGTGACTTCCTTTTTATGTATTTGGAGGACTTGCAAAGCCATTTTTAAAGTTACGTCATGCTGAGCTTGAGGAATGCAGGCGTTCGTTGGAGCAGCGGAGAGTAGTGGGACTGTCACAAAAACTCCTTCATTGCCTGAAAAACGGTGCTCAGCATACAGGTACTAACTGTACTCTATACTTAAGTGCCATATACTTACAACAGATTGTCAGGAATGACAAGCTATTGTAACATAAATCCTAGAATATTAGGGAACACAGTGTTATGCAATTGGACTAATGTTTTATGTTTCACTCACATTTATTTTCTAGTGATGCGCAATGAAAACGCAACAAGTTTTATATCAATAGCTCATTGGGCACATACATGTGAGGGACAGGTCACGTCCTGGAAGGCAGAGGGTCACCACACCGGCCCAGGACCATCACATCCGACTGATCCATCTGCGTAATCATTTTCAGACTGCAGTGGCTACAGCAAGAGAAATTCCACGGAGAAATAACCTGTGCATGCTCAGAGGCCGTTCAGGGGTAACATGTTGACAGCTGAGAGACGAAATCACCATCATCTGTGGGCCAGAGAACATCTGAGGTGGTGGCAGAGAGAGTTGTGGAATGTTTTATTTACCAATGAATGCCGTTTTGCCCTTGACAGACCTGACGAAAGCCAACGTGTGTGGAGCTGTCGTGGTGAGCGTTATGCTGACTGTTGCGTTGTTCAAGCCAACGGTTGGGCAGTGGAAGTGTGATGATGTGGGGAGGAATTTCCTTTAACACAAGAACGCCTTTGGTGCAGATTGAGGGCAATCTTACTGCTCAGCGATACAAGGATGAAGTCCTTGAGGCATCAGTTTTTCCGTTCCTGCAAGCCAATCCGGAAGCCAATGTCGATTTTTCACCAGGACAATGCAAGACCACAATGTCAGGGTTACAATTGCACGACTTCAAGAAAACAATGTTGAGGTCTTGCCATGACCACTTTTTTCTCTTAAGGAAGGAGGCATATAGTGGGAAACTACGGCCCCCGATGGAAGAATTAAAGTTACCAACGGGGGACTGTAATGCCTGAAGCCGCATGCTGAGGGCATGGTCTCCTAGAGGTAACTATAGTTCTTCTCGAGGGGCCTTCAGTTGAACGTCAGATTTGTTTGAATTTTAGGGAGTCAGGAAACACTGAACAGAAAGGTTTTATGATGATTTTAGTGTTTGCAGCAGTCTTTGTTTTGTAGTATATTTTTAAATAATGTTTCTGTTGTCCACCATTTTGCTTTGTTGTGTGAAGAGAGGAAGAACATTCAACATGATGACATAATTTGAGGGAGTTTGTAAAAAAAAAAAATATTGACTGTAAGCAGCGTGACGAGGGTGATAGTTGGATCTATTTTGGTCATGTGATGAGGGTTTCTAAGGACTGATTCATATGTATTTGACTTTGGGATGATGTTACAGCATATCATCTTGTAATAGTATTGTGTGCTTTACCTGGTAATGTGGAAATTTCTTTAGGATGTACATTTTTTTTTTCTTTTCCTTTATTTAAACTCCTTCAACAGCCAAAAGTCAGTTAAAGGTCAAAAGTCAGTTTCCTGGTCCGAAATCCAATTTACCAATTTAGTTTTAATCAGAACATAACAATTAAAGGTAAGGCCATATGAGTACTGGTAATAGGGGAGTGGGTTTCTTGAAGCAGAGTGGGTGTAATAATGAATTTGAATAATATTTCCCTTTAGGTGTCTCCAACTACTATAGCTGTCAATAGTTTCTCTATTGTCTCATTTCAGAAAGTCATATGAGGCAGCAATCTATCAACTCTATTGGCTGTGCTTTTTCTATGTATGATACAGTATGTTATCTATTGGAAGTGTCTCTTGCTGGACAGTAAGGTTGACGCAGATCTCATGTATCTATGACAGACCAGCTCAGCACTGCCACTCACTCAATGAGATCAATGAGATGTCTCTTATTACCAGGAAAGTGCTTCTCACTGACATTAAATGTATAGCCGAGTCTCGTCTCCTGACTGTACCTGTCCCAGTGTATGTCTACAGCAATTCCCAGTGTGTGTGTCTGGCCTTGACACAGATGTGCTTCAGTGGAGGTTTCACTCTTAATTGGAATGCTGGCTTGACAGTCATGGGGATGTCACATCCACATCCTGTACATCCTGAATCATGTGCTGGAGGCAATCCATGTGCGCATCCTCTCCCTGAGGTTATGAATTATTAATAGTGCTGTTAATTATGAGATATGACCTAAATCCCCCTGACCCACTCTGGCTCCGTGCACTGTTTAATTATACAGGCAACACTTCTCAGTCAATTTTAAGAGGTTTCAGTTCAAATTAAAGTTGTACAATAAAAAGATTTCCTGTGCTATGATTGTCTGGTACTTTTATCCATGGTACAGGCTTTACCTGTGCACCATTAGCACCCACACTTTCCTTAATGCCTGGTAATGCTCTCTGTGTCAGGAACTGCTGTATTGCTTAATCAATCTGCGACAATTGTAATCTTTTGTGACATTACCTACTTTGATTAACTGGAAACACATGTGTTCGGTTTGTCCTTATGCTTATACCATATTGCATAGATTATTAACCTTATACTGACCTTGGGGAAGAGGGCATTGTATTTATAATTGCCCCAGATTAATGCAGGATTGGCCCATCTAATTTCCAGAGTCCTCATTCAATTTATTAACCACATAAAATGCAGATAGCATTCTATCATTCATTTCAATGGTTTCTAGTCTTAAGGGAAGCATAATGTTGATTTATGTTCCTCTTGGTGCCATATTTAATGGCACCTATCCCAGTGTAGTGTTATAAGTTTTGTATTCACCAGGAGAGATTGATTACAAAAATGATGAACCTTGTATCTATAGTTTTTACTGTTGTAAACAGCTGGATTATTAAGCATTCCTGTGAGGGAGCTTATGTGTTTTTGTAAATCCTCTGCTGCTCAACTATCTAATATCTCATAAAATGAATTCAGATTCCCTTCAGATTGACCTATGGCCTACTTTAATATGACTGCCATATTGTAGTCGTGTGACTTACTGTTGTCCAGGAGATAACGTCTTTATCACATTCAGATATTGGCTTCATGGAACAGTCATTTGAGATCTTGGACGCAGACATTTTGTTCAAACAAATATTTCAATTGTTCTGATAATATCTGTCAGTACATATCAGGGATGGCAATAAGATGTCCCTTGCATAGCAGTTTGATCCCTTCATGGTTTTACTATGAGTTTAATAAGACACACATGAGCTTTTTACCTATACACTGTGTCTAATCAAGCTTGTAGTAAAACCTGGAATGGGTGAAAGTCAGATGCATTTGGAGTCTTAATTCCATTCATGCATATGTATAACTAAATCTTCCCAATGTAATGTCATGCCATCTATTAAACAGGAAATAATTGCATTCTTACAGACTCAGCAACTTACAGTCTGCCATTTTGTTGAGACACTCAAATTGAAATTCTGGGACTGTATATTTTGTATACCATTTCTGATTGAAATACATTGTTTGTACTGTTCATATAACAGAAAGAAGCTGTTCTATACTGATTTTAGTTTGTTTCATTCTGTTTTCAAGAAAAAACAACCAAGCCAAGTAATTGTTTCATTTCCAGTTAAATGGAATAATGTATTTCCAGGCCACAGGGAAAGAAATGCAGTGTTTATTAAAAATAACAAAGGTGGTTCAGCCCCATTATTTATGTACACAGAAATCCAATTAACCTTCTGGATGTGAAAAACCCTGTGTCCTGAGTAACCTTCCCTTATTTAGAAAGAATGGCATCATTAGGTCTGAAGCATGGAGAGAACCTTGTTTACTACAAGAGCTCCTGCCGTGGAAGAAGCAGAACCAGATTAATTTATGAGAGGAACAGAGTTGTTTAGTATGAATGTTTCAAAATAACCCTCTGGCTTGACAAGTACCATGTTGTATTAGCTTATTTTTGGTTCAACAAGTTCTGGGGCTGATAAATAAATGCAAAACGACTGGGGGACCAACATTTCTTTGTCCATTTGATCCCACTTGTACCCTTTCTTACTATATACCTTGGTATTCCTTAATAAATACAATAACAGCAAAACCTACAGGTGTTTTTGTATTTTTTTATTGCCCCATGAGTCCCCCAAGGCTTGTTCTGTGCCACTGCTAGCATTCTACTCTGGTTAGATAAGCCACAATGTTTAGATATACAGTACCCCAAGCCAACTGACTTTGACATTTCATATATATGTACAGTGTATGCAAGCTATTTACATTTAGTGGAAAGCAGAAACATTTCTCTATCTCACTTGCCCATTCAAAAATCATGAAATAGTGAAAATCGTGAACTAACAAAGAATAGTAACACTAGCAATATGATGTACTGTCTACATGGCATAACTGGGAAATATCAAAACAAAAATGCACTAGTTCTGTAGATCCCCGATTCCAAATTACTTTATGAAGGCTCCAGTGGTACTTGGTTTATCAGAGAGGTAAATATCTTGACCAAAACTTGCAGATCTAGCTGATAAATAATAAAGAGTATTGTAGATACAGGAATCTTTAAACCCCAGAGATTACTAGCTGCGCATATCTCAATTTTTAGAGTACTAATACACAATATCTGTGCAAAAGGAAATGTGCCTGCAGGTCCTGTCATTTGTGAGCTGTTTCATTCAGCGGTACTTGTCTTCCGGGGACATGAAATAAACATAAGGGCTCATTGTCTGGATCAATAAAGTTTTTCTAGGATTTTTACACTGTTGGGTAATTATTTTAAAACTGCAGTTTTGGAAGGGTTTGGATTATTTCTGGTGTACAAAGGCCTATAGGGACAAAGATTTAACAGCTTTTCAAGAAAACTTAACAGTTTAGCATATCAATCAGAAATGACTGTATTCAAAGAAACAGAGCCCATATAAAAGTTTACAACAATGAAACACAATAACTAGAGACTGCCCCCAGTTGGTTGCAATTTGCATTGTATTTTATTATTATTTGTTTATTTAGCAGACACCTTTATCCAAGGCAACTTACAGAGACTAGGGTGTGTGAACTATGCATCAGCTGTAGAGTCACTTACAACTACGTCTCACCCGAAAGATGGAGCAAAAGGAGGTTAAGTGACTTGCTCAGGGTCACACAATGAGTGGGCTTTGAACCGGGGACCTCCTGGTTACAAGCCCTTTTCTTTAACCACTGGACCACACAGCCTCCTTAAAGATACATTGGCAAAACAACCAAATCAATGGATTCCCAAAATATTGCAGCTGCTTTGGCTGGCTGGTTTTTGCAATGCCCTTACACAATATGCAGTTTGCACAGTATAGCTGTGTGTGTCACCTTGTTCAAACACTCCTTTAGTATGAGAAAATTATTGATTTATTCTGGTAAGGAAATAACAAGTTCACTACAAACTATAGCACAAAGTGGATATTGCTCTGGGCGATTGCTGTTTTATATCATTAAAGTGCTTTTATTCCACACAGCATTGGCTTCAAATTAGCACTCTTTGACTGTTAATAAAAACAACAACACATATGAATAATGTAATTAAACCATTACAGCAGAGACTAAGTGAAATATCTTGTATCTATCTAATGATACACTTCTAGAATGAATACTTCCATGTGGTAAAATAAACATGTTTATGTAAGTGTAATGGGCAGTGTTATGTGATACACTGCTGTTACAGATTCTGTCCAGGATTTCATGTTCTGGATTGTGCAATACAATAGGAGACAACTTTCCCTGTGATTTAAGTTTTATAGCAACAACTGCATTTAATGACACGAAAACAGATATCCAGGCTTATTCCTGTTTCTTAATATTTCTTACTTTGCCCGGGGGGAAAAGTCATCATGAACTAAAAGTGGATGCTGTTATAACATTTTTAGATCAGTATTATGTAGACCTACTAATATGATTTAATTTATAGGCGAATTAGGTCACTAGAAAGGTGTCTCGTTACCAGTGTCTGGAAATAGTCTGCTAAAAATAAAAGCTCTAAATCAACTTAAAAATAAAACGACTTTCCAAAATCTGGGGCTTGGTGCACAGTAATTAGAAATCGTTGAAATGTGACATAGATTTCTATCGGGGCTTAAATAATGCCAGTGCTGTTTCAAACTTTAGGCAGAAATGAAGAAGGATTTCTGTGTAATATATAGATGATACTGGCAGGAGCTGTTTGTGCATCCAGGTGTGCAGAATTTAAAGACAGGAACTCATTTGCTTACACTGTCAGATTTGTATCTGCTCATTTTGGATTTAGTGCACTACTTTCTTTGAACACTCATGTGGGTTTCATTAAACAATGAAAGAGTACCAGCTATTACTTGTATTACTTGCATAGGAACATTTTTTTTTTTACTTCAGTTAAAAGCCAAAGTTACACATTTTATTATTCATGTATTCTCTCACACTTATGTACTGATATGTGTTTATTGCATATCTCTTTGCTTAACAATTGTATGCAGTTAACATAAATATGTAAGAATGCAGTGGTGTAGTCTTAAATCTGGAGGTACCGGAACGTTAATAAAATATAGATTTTCTTAAACAAGAATTATTATATGAATTCACATTGTATTTGTATACTGAACCTCTAGTAACACATATATCAGGTCAGTGGTACTCAACTCTGGCCCTCAAGATCCATTACAGTCCTGGTCTTTGTTCCAAGCAGGTTCTAAATTAGTTAATAACAGGTTCAATTAACTACATTAGAACATTCTTGGAGTAAAAACCTGGACTGGATTAGATCTTCAGGGCCAGAGTTGAGAACCACTGTGCTAGGTAATGCATTTATCTAATTTCTACAAGTATTTTCACAAAATGCCTTTCTCCATCTTGTTCATTTGTGTTTGTGTCCACAACAAGTGAATCCAGTGTGTGATATATTACATCCACTATATTTTTGCAGAGGTCTGATTCCTTACACAGTGTCTTTTGTGCTTTAACACTGACTGACATTCCAACAGCATTGTTGAACTCATGTGCAGTAATATACAACATATGCAATGACTGTATATTCTTCAGAGCATTGGTGTATGATGTGGTTATTGGTAACTTGAGAAACATTGTTCAAGCATTACTGTTAAATATGTACTTCTTATTGTAGCATTTGTGTCTGTCCAGTCCTGTTAATACATTACTGTTAGTGACCTGAAAATAGATGACACATTTTGAGAGTGTAATATCCACCAATGCACTGGTGTGTAGTTGTTGTGCTGTTCACATCATTTATGGACCCAAATCTTGTCAATAACACTGAGATGCAAACCTCTCTGAGATTACCTTTCTTGGATTACAGGGTTAAGTTCTGAATATTTCATTAAAAACTGCACACACCCAGCATTTAACACCTTAAGTATCCAGTGTGTGCCTTAAAATGAGACGTGTGATTGAGCACAGATGATTTATTTTTTATTTCTGTTTAATTTTAAAAATCATTTTATTTCAGGGTTTGATATTGTTGGCAATATCTGTATTTTTTTTTTTTTTAACGGGAAATTTACAGAAATATTTCTGTGCCAATTTAGAAATTGTGATTTTATGGTTTCCTCTAATACTGTGCAAATGTATAAAAGCCCAGGGGGGCTGGGCTCCCAAGTGGCGTATCCGGTAAAGGCACTCTGCCCGGTGTGCAGGATGTGCCCTATAGTTTGGAGAGTGCCGGTTCAGATCCAAGCTGTGCCACTGCCAACCGTGGACGGGAGTTCCTAGGGGGTGGCCAATTGTGCGCCACCCCTGGGAACTCTCGGCCCATGGTCACGCGACAACTGGCCAAGCTGCCTGGGCGGGGTAGGGATTAGGTCAGCTGGGGAGTCCTTGGCTCACCGCACACCAGCGACCCCTGTGGCTGGCCGGGCACCTGCAGGCCAGCCTGCACGAAATTCAGAACTGCGTGGTCCTCCGACGCTGTAAGTTCTGAATATGGCTGCACGGCGGGCTTGCAGAGTGAAAAAAGTGGATGCCTGACGGCACTCGTTTTGGCTTGTCTGTTGTGACCACGGGCATTTTGGTGCCAAAAGGATATACTGTAATTAAACCTAAAAATAAATAAAAATAAAAAATACAAATACACACACATACAGTCGTGAGTGCATGTGTTTTCAGGGCCTGAAGGTTTTGAACAGGATATACAAACACAACTAATAATTCAGAAACGTAGTGGCAGCCTACCTACTTCTTTCAGAGGGACCTCTGCAGCCTCTGTGAGTTAAGGCTTTAGAAAATAATTGAAAAAAGCCAACTTTATGAATTTAGAAAAAAATGTCAAAAGGTTGCTTTTTTATTTTTATTTTTTTCCTTTAAAGTCATGGTTATCTACTTTTTTGTGAATATGCTGCAAATGTTTTAATTTTTATTTAAAAAAAAATGGGGGGATTAATTTAATTACAATTCATTCAATTACAAGTTCTGTGTGTATAATACAGTAGCATACAAATAACGTTTTTTTCAAGACGAGTAATCCACATTTTATGAAAACATTGCAGTTTGTGATACAGCTATACATTAAATTATGTAAAATATTTAGCACTACCTGTGGAAGGCAGTTAATTAAAACTATTAGGGAGCATCACAGGTTTTTTGACTAGGTGATTAAGTAATATGCATTGTTTTCCACCAGTGAACATATCATTTTGCTGTTGCAGCCAGATCTTTCTCTTCCTAACCTCTCGCCTATGACCGGGTTTGTATTATCAACTTGATGTACGACGGTACTTAAACAGGATAATTGCTCAATCTGCAGGGTTGTAACTTTATGACTTCTTCGAAGCCAATGTATCACAGGAGAAGGTCAAAATCATAGATGAGTTTTTATAGAGCATGCCTTTGTCAGAGGGGCTGAGGGGTTAAGGCCTGTGTGGCTGCTACATGGTGAAAAATACTTAAAAGAGGAGAACAAAATTGAAATGGAGTGTAGAGGGCAGTCCCAAAAAGAGGCCATACATTGAATAGCAATTGAAACTATAACCTACAAGGAGTAGTCATCCAGGAGAGGCTTGGGCTGGCTTGTGAGGCTGCTATACTGTGTGGGGAAGCTCACACTGCCACAGCTTGATCTATTACTGCTCTGTGGAGACCACAGACTGCAGTGCTGCCAACGCAGCATCTGTCATGGTTACCAGAATTCATAACAAACATCACTAATAGTAATAATACTTTTTAATATATAAATGTGTGTGTATATATATTTAAACTGTCAGCATGAACAAAAGCAAAATGGTAATATGTACATTCTTTAACTTAAAATGTTTAAATTGTACTGTAGGTGAGACTATTCATTCAGTATTGCCCAATTAATAAATGTAAAGGTTAAAACCAGCAGACTGCTGCCACTTAACCCTTTCGACTGATGGGGTGATTCAATAGGTACTGTACACATTGATCTTTATCTACCCCCGCACAGTATGTATGATCATTCATTAAGGTAGTATTAACTGGCTTTGTGTTACTTAAGTCAAAATATATTATTATTTCTTAGCAGACGCCCTTATCCAGGGTGACTTACAATTGTTACAAGATATCACATTATTTTTACATACAACTTTCCATTTATACAGTGGGGTTTTTACTGGAGCAATCTAGGTAAAGTACCTTGCTCAATGCTACAGCAGCAGTGTCCCCCACCTGGGATTGAACCCACAACCCTCCGTTCAAGAGTCCAGAGCCCTAACCACTACTCCACATGGCTGTACCAAAGTAGGCTCTGTATTTCCATTTGCCAGTATTAACTTTATAGAGAATAAATACAAGCCAAATGTACTGCTTAGTTTTTATGTAACATTGTAATGCTCTTCAGTACAACAATGTCGAACCCCTGCCCTTAAATGGCTGGTAATTAGCATTCCAGCGGAAATCTATTCTTGCTGCTTAGCAACGGCAAACAGAATATATAATGTGTAGCTAGGTTTTGAAACCTGCTATGAACAGCCTTAATGTCATTATCCCGTGAATTAGATGATTCAATTTGAGGTGGTTAGCTGCTATCTCTGAATGTTTACAGCCGTGTTTGTTAACAGGTTTGAAATTAGATTTGCTGCAAATTGCAGACCCTGTCATCAGCAGTCACCTATAAGCCAATAACCTCCTTTTTAAATGTATATATATATATATATATATATATATATATTTTTTTTTTTTACCTAGAGGAATCCTGAAGACTGTTGGCTCCTGTATGACTGTAAAAGAGAAAGTGTCACTTTATATTGCATTCTTTGACAGAAATTCTTCTGGCAAGGTTTTTGGTTTTTTGGTTAATGTAAGTAATTACCTACCATTCCCAGTGTTATGCACAGTTAGTGTCACATTTGACATTTCAACCGTAATTGGGGGGCAAACAGAATTAGGTTAAAGGTCTTCTCCTAACATGTGGTATCATTTTAATGAGCAGCTGGAAATGTAAAATACATTGTACTGTATACAGTATGAAGGTTGGCTTTAGGCAGTTATTAGTGATCCACAAAATGTCATGTTACAGTTTATATATATATATATATATATATATTGGCAGTAAGTTGTTTTAGATTTACAAGCACCGTAGAACAATGTGTATAAGTCAATTCTAAAGGTGACACAGTTCTCTTTTATATAGTAACTCAGCTGCCACAGCTAAATGATACTGTTTTTTTCTATTGAAATGTCTGCATAGAGAAAAACCTCAGTGGTTGCAGAAAGCAATTGGAGCTGGGTAATTTATCAACCTAGGAAAATATACTTTTGATGATTTTTTCTGCATTGGAGGATGTGATTGAAATAGTTGTTCAAGTATGGAGAATGGTACAGTGACAAATTATTTTCACTGCTGGTCATCAATTTCATTTTTCTCCACTTGTATGTTCTCTTTTTCTTACTTGGCATGTAACCTAATGAACAATAATTGAACACAAGAAAAGAAGAGCTTGTGAGCAGCTATATTCTCTTTAAGCATGTTGTACCTCTCAGCATGCCCTTATGGACACAGCCACTTGCTTGGGTTGCACTGGCTATTCTATTTGATATATTGAACTTTTTCAACAAGCAGACCATAAATGCATTGTTCAGAGACAATAGACATACACATGGCAGGTATCAATTCAGCTGATGTATGATGTGATAATGTATAATGTGATATCTTGTAACAATTGTAAGTTGTCCTGGATAAGGGTGTCTGCTAAGAAATAAATAATAATAATAATCCAGGATAATAGGAAACATTTGGGAATTTGGAATACAAATATAGAATAAAGTTAACTTTATATGAAATCATTCTTTAGTACAAAGAAAACCAAGCTCGATGGGATAAGCATGCTTATGTCCTTTGCGAATAGGACCTTCATTTTTTAAAAGCTATCAAGATCAAACCAGCAGAGCATCGTAAAGAAAAACACATTTTTAGGCCACTATGGTTATATGGTTACATGAGCCGTTTCTGCTGTCTTTACTGCTTTTGCTTTCCATAATCCTATGGGTCACTTAGACATATTAGAGTAAAAGCAAGCATGAGTTGAGATAAGGAGAAATGAAACTGAAAGATGTAATGGCCCCTACACTCAGGACTTTAAAAAAAGGTTAGGAAAAAAAAACATGTCTCCATTTTATTATAAAATACTGTAATACTTGGTTCATAAGATTGATACAAAGAGATTTACCACTGCACTGTAATGATAGGGCAGTGTTTATTTAATTAAATACACTTATAAACAGCTCAGTGACAAGAACTTCAGCTAATTGCATTTTCTGCAATTCTGTTCTTTTCTATGTTTTCCCTTTACTCTTGAAATCACAGTTGACTTAATATTGGATGTCCCTTTAACGTTTCTGTAAATCACTTTTATAGAATATTTTCAACACAGCTTAACTTAACATTCAAACGCGCACACACACACACACTCCCCACACCGCATTTGAGAAAATCCGCAATACTATAAAAATAGAATAGAAGTAATTTGTCACAGAAGAATCTAACTAAATGAACCTTTGTTGGGTCAGACCTTATTTCTGAAGCACTGTAGTTAATACTTAAGAAGACCTGGTGTGTGTAATTTGCCTGCTCCTTTTAAACCAGACCCATTAGCAGCTCAGTGAGAAGTGTTGCTGCAGCCACCCTCTCTTGGAAGGTCAGTAATGTGACAGTCTGAATGTTCCCAGAGCTATTTGTTATGTAGCAGCTGGGCCACCTGTGAGACTGTTCGGTGTCAAATTAGTCTACTTTTAGTTTTTTTCTGTGCACATGAAAATAATAACTATATTTATAAAAGGAATATGTTTTCCATGCGATCATTTTGATTAAAATGGATGTTTAGAACAAGTTTGTATCGAGGACCATTAAGACAAAATGTTTGTTTCAAACTGAACTCCTCAATGCTACAACTAATGGCATAATAAACTCTAGAAATGAAAGAATTCTACAGAATTAAACTGTGTATGCTGAAAAAACTTGAAGAAATGTGTCTGTTGAAAGCTGTTTATGTACATATAAATATTCTGTATGTCCACACTACATTACATTTCATTCGCAACATTTTTAGAACATGATCATGATAACCTTAAATATGTATTTTGTACAGTATAGTGTATGAAAAAAAGAATACCCTATCTGCACTACAGCAACTGATTGATTGTGCATTATATAGGTTGTTTATATAGATTATAAGATAGCTCATATGACAAAAGTCATGTAAAGGGTCTCAGTGATGTGGCTTGATTTGGTTTTAAGTCTTCAAGAGGTCTCTTTTTGCTGTTTAACAACACCATTTGTTCCAGGGAGGTCCAAACCTAAATGCAGTGGCAGTTTGGAGACAGTTCCAGGTGACAAAGTTCAATAATCAATTCTATCAATACATTAGCACTAAGCATCGTCCTAAAAATGGAAAAATCCAAATGAGAAACAACCACGTCAGTGATTTTATAAATGTGTTCTAACGGGTGTTATACACTTTATTAGACAATATTATTTGAGGCTCTTATGTAAACGAATACATTATTTAACTTAGTTTGACAATAACTGTTTCATTATAGAAAAAAATAATCTAGGGGCTCTACCTAAAACTTTTGTATCTTTGATATTATACAATAGAACCTCCTTTGAGATAGCTAGTATGAGATGATGTACTCTACCCTAAAAAACTCAATTAGTCTGTCGCATTTTTGGCAGTGCTGTCCCTAATCCTGTTGGATTACTTGCCGATGGCATCTGCCGTGTGACAGGAGAAAGCGGTCTGAAGCATATAATTGTTCATTAGAAGGGGTAGCGCCAAGGGTATGTATTGTCATTTAACAACAACTGATGGATTTAGATGTAAAACAAAATTTGTATTTTATGTGGTTAATGTGATTGAAGAAGCCAAAGGGCCTTCTGTGAGTTTTGATGTTGATTGCGTCAACTGATCCTATTATGATCCTTCCAATCTATCAGCTCTGCAGCAGTAATAGCAATTCATTGCAAGTGGGCCCTGCAGTGGCTATGCAATTAAAGGATGTTTGCTGGCTCTACACCTGCTTCTTTTCATTTCACACTTGTTTCACATGATTAAATATATATTACTTCAAGAGGAATTCCTACTGGCCTCCATTTGGATTATTATTATTATTATTATTATTATTATTATTATTATTATTATTATTATTATTATTATTATTTCTTTTTTTTCTTTATTTTAGCAATTTGTCTTTATACTGCTCTGTGCGTTTTCACTGATATTTTATGACAAGTTGAAGCTACTCTCTGGAGAAGCCCAACCTAAATCTATCAAAGTTGGTGCATGCTGTATGTACAATAAGAACACACTTCTGAAGACCTGTCACACCAGTACATTGATGCTCAGTTTGGTTTTAATGGTGAACGTGAACATACAGGTAGATGGCAGTAACTTGCAATACTCTACATACAGTATTGTACTCAATGTGGTGAATATCCCTGCAGTGCCAGATGCAAGTTGCCAAAGTCAATGATCTGAGGGATATTAATCTTGTCAAAGTCCAGCAAAAACATTACATGCTTACATTGAAAAATGTATAATTGTACGATGAAAATGAAAATAATTAATAATATGTTGACCATATACAGTATATCTGTCTGCATATAGATAATTTAGTTCCTCACACATCTATCTAAAGGTTGAGTTACAGGTTAGGAGTTTTAAAAAGTTAAAGTACAAAGCTTGGATGAAGGAAGAGGCAGCAGAGGTGCTACACTGTTACAAAACCATGTGTTACTCTGCATATGTATATGTCCACATATACATACAGTGCACTCCTTTTATAAGAATTACTGATATAAGAATCAACCGCATATAGTGATCAAAACCACTGGGACCAAATCATTTCTATAGTAACCATGCTAAAATACTCCACTTGTAAGAATCAAGTAATCCGCTTTTAAGAATCATTTTGGGGCAAACTGACTGCATGTAATACAATACTGTATCAAGTGCAACTGTACAACCAGTAAAGCTGTTTTTGAATTTAAATTTGATCACATCTCGCGTCCGGTCCGCAGCGACTCCCAGTAGAAAAAAGCAAATCGTGCAGTTTATGTGTGTCGACATGGCAGGAAAAAGAAAGACGTGCTACTGCATTGTACAGCTATTTTTTTGTGTTCTCTGTTAGTGAAAATGTGTTTTAATAAAGTGAATACACATTCATTGAATACATACGGAGTACAGCAGTGTTATTGTGTGATATGCATGTAGAGGGAGGGGGATTGTGTAGTGGCGCGGTGAGAGGGGGGGTTGTGGAGATTGCAGAGCTTTACATCTCTGCTTTGTGAAATACTGTGAGATTTGCATCAGAACTGAAAAAAATTAAGCCACAGATGCTTAAATGCAGTGGTAGTCCTGACACGAAAATATTGTAATGTAATGTCATTTTAATTCAAAGGCCATTACACATAACACTGCACGGCAGTTAAACTAGGCACCCTCACGAGACGATTACTTCTCAAGTATACTGTAGTAAAATAGGATTCTGCAGCCTTGAATAAACATAATTGTGCTCTTATAACAAGTTACTTACCCACGAGGACTTGTTTTGATTTATTGTCCTAAGTGATTGAGCACCGTTGACATTTGTATACTGTATTTAAACTGCTAATGCGCAGAGGCACTTTAGCTAATTGTAATCATATCGGTCTGCTTTTAAGAATCAACCGCTTATAAGAATCAAATCATCCGGGACGGATGTGATTCTTCTAAACGGAGTGCACTGTACTAATATACTGCAACTCACGTCTCCCTGCTTTATAGTTTAATTAAATTAATTAAATGACCATTCTTTTTCATGTTCATTCTCTGATCTCATGTGAGTCACATTCTTGTTTTACTATTACATTTAATGAACAAATAAAGTTAAACATTATTAATTTGTATTTAGTGCTCATACTAGCACAGACTTGATTTATAAATGTATATGAATTTGCATAAATATTTTCTGCAGTAATATATGTACTGAATATTATTTTTAAAAAAAAATTGTTTGCTCTAGGTTTTTTAAATATGTGTATGAGAGTAAACAAATGGGCCATTGCAAATGTGTTTCTATTTATAAAATAACATTTAAAAATAATAGGATGACAGATTTGGTCAAAATATAACATCATACTTAAAAACATAATTACAACTGCTTAAAACTATAATACTACCATTACTACTAATAATAATAATTATCGGTACTGTGTTTCTTTAGAGCACGCCCATGCGGAGTCCGCTGGCGATATGATTTGCTTTGCCAACCAGTGGGCTCTGTACCACCCCCATTCACTATGGGTTCTAAACTGAATATTTAATTTTCAGTCTGTTTTTAAACAGTTTTTCATTAAAATAAGTTAAATGTCCATCTTTGTTAGCATCCTCTTGTTGAGGATGATAAATTGATTTTTTTCTCCAGCTGTCTTTTGACCATATTGGACATTTAAATAGGACTACTATGACTACTACGACTACTACTCATAATAATAGTAATAATAATAATAATAATAATAATAATAATAATAATAATAATAATAATAATAATAATAATAATGTAACAAGACAGTGCTCTTTTATGTTCTGTGTTATGTGTTGAATGGTGAGTTGATGACAAGTGGAAATTCACTGATTCCTCCAGTAGCTGCTAAACAAGCTAAGAAAACTATTGATTGGCAGTGGTGTTCATACAATAAAGGGATCATTGAAGACTACTGAATTATACCCTGCTACTAAGGCATATTAAAATTGATTTTTTATATTTCCAGTCTAATCTGCTCTACACTTGTATATTGAAAAAGCATCATTGGTGGAGTTTCCATGCGTGTTTTTTTTTCTTCTTTTTTTAGCTTGAGACATTTGCTTGAGAAAAATGATAAAATGCTTTTTTGGGTTTCCATTCGCTCAGTTTATTTTACTTGAGTAAACCGGGCTTTTCACCCGACGTCATGCAAATGAATGGGAAAGGTGGGGGTTGATATGTAAATTAGCTATGCGTAAAGTACTCCTGCTATTTTTGAAGATTACTAGTGAAATTTTGTGAAAATATGGTTTCCATGCGCAGAGAACTGGTACACGAGTGAATCTAAGCTGCTGTGATAAAGCAAAATACCTCGTGCCTGGTTGGTTAATAATGTGTTTTACTGCTCTTGGCCAAATTGTTTTTCAAATGTCATTAGTGGGGTGTCGTTAGTAGTGAATACTTTTTCAACTAATTTATCTTACGACTCATTAATTAAAAATGGAGGTATAAAATTAAACTGACCAACAGGTATTGCAGATCATCACCATGGCTGAAAACCGGCGGAGACGTTATATATATTTCCCTTTCATTCAGGCAATACAGCATAAAGGGGATCAGGTGATGCTGCGTGTACTACCCTGACTTAGAAACCCAACCTGTCCAGACGGCTGACATCTGCTGAGGAAGTATTCAACACCACGCTTGGGCAAATATAGGTAGTGAGCACTTGAAAGGGAGGTGGCGGATACGGATGAAACGGACTGAAGCACAGCATTAGTTTGTTCCCAAATTTGTCACTGCCTGCTGTATCCTGCACAAACTCTTGTCAACAACAAAATGAGGTGTTCAGGAATCAGTGGCTGCCTGTGAGACAGACAGGGAAAGTTACCAGTGTTGCCAAATCTCACAAAAAAAAAAAGCGTCACTGCCTTTCAAAACATGCCCAAAACAAGCGCAACCCATGTTTTAGCATGGGTGTTTATGCAAATTCCAACCCGCGACTCTAAAAAAACAAGCCCAATCCTGCTTATTATAAGTGGACTTGGCAACTGTTAAGGTTACCTCAGCCGCCAGTTTCAATTGGACAGGAGCGATCTGAGGAGGCTTGTGCTGTCAGAGATTCTCTCCTTTCTTTTAAGTTGTGTTGGATTTACTGTTGTGTTAAATATTAATGATGCAAACAAATAAAACACAATATGTTAATTTGCAATTTTATTTGGTCAGTTCTGAGCGGGCATCAGCAACTTGTTGGATGTTGTTGTGCTGTTTTGGGCGATCGACCTGTCTCATGACATCCAGTTCACCAACTTTAACATGGAGGGCAGACACGCGTTGTCTTTGGACATAGCTGGGATCAAAAAGAGGACGGAAATTAATTCAATTAGACATTTAAGCGGCTCACTTGCTCTTCGTGTTTAACTTTAGTGTAGTTTTTACAGCAAGGGTATTCTCAAACAGCTGCTTTAATACTATAACAAGGGCATAACGCAGTTCATGGTAAGTGGTTTTATACAGAACTGTAAACCTACAAGACATATACAACATGACAGTCCAGACACAGCAAAAAACAATAATAAAAAAAAGCTGCCTGCATTATCATTAAGGTGAACTACACCACTGCTAACCATAAAATCGGCCATCAGCCATTACTTTCTGCCGTCTTGGAATCCACAGTAACAACTGACCTGCTCCCTTGCAATATTTATAGTTAAGGATAAACACGTTCATTAACATTTACACGTGAAATGCAGGTTTCCATGCGAAACTGGGCGTGGATTTTCCTGTGTGTTTCGCCATTTACACAAGTAAATGAGATTTACCCTATCCCTCTCTTTGGCCTTTTTTTTCGGCCACAAACCTGATTTACATGAGTAATTCTCCCAAACGTGCAGGCGCATCGTCATTTCACGTGTAAATTGACCCACATGGAAACCCCATGATTGTCAGCTGAGTAGATTTCCTTTCATTAAATAACTTTGAATATGTAGCAAAGTGAGTCCAATACTATACCTATATAAGACATTTCTTACTTTGCTTACAAGCTGGAATTGTGTTGGTTGGTTGATATGTTATGGTCATAATTAACTTGCAAGAGCCAGGATCTCTGCTTGTCCTTTTCTGTTGTATATATTTATCTGATGTACTGTACAGCATTACTTCTGTTGATAGGTATTTGAGAACATTAATAATCAATTTCCATTTGATTTTCAGAGTTTAATTAAATAAGAACTGGAGATGAACTATTGATCTTCTATGATTACATCAATGAGTAACTTTAACATTGCAAAGTATATATTTATATCAATGTCTTATGCATATAATTTACATGTAAAATAATCATTAATGTATTGCTAAGATTATTTTTTTTTTCGATGAAGTAATTTCCCTATGGTTTTGTTCAGCAAGTCCCTTGGGACTCATTTCTTTGAGCACAATTATGCTATATCCTTTTCAGTCTCAGATTAATTGTCCATTTAATATTTCCGTGACAATGATCTAATTTACCCATAATTTGAATCAATTAGCAAAGGCAAGAAAAAAAAAAACACGCAAGGATGTGGTTGTGCAGTTCCTGGAAACAGAAAAATATTATTTTACACAGTCTGAGAATACAATAAAAATGATTGTACTGTAGCTAATAACTTAAAATGGGTGGTCACTGGACAGATTCCATAGGGGCACCTCGGTGTCAGAAAGCGAGTTTTTGCTCCTGTTTCTATGATGAAGGTCTAATATGGACCAACAAGTTGTTTGTTGTTGTTTTTAATGATATAAATAAATACATGTATTTTTATTGGAGCTTGAAGAGTGTGAAAAGTCTAGTAGTACTACAACATTGGCAGTCATCAGTCTCCTTATTATCGCCTGATTTCATCTGTTTTGTGACTCATGTCTACATGTTGTCTGTTAAAACTGATTATTTCTAACAATGTCCATTTAAAAACATGCTTTGCTTGATAGAAATGTTACAAGTTAGGAAACTTGGTTTGCCTTTTCCACATCAGAAAAAAAAATTGCAACTTGCAGAGCCTCCTCATTAGATTCAATGGCTTTTTATAATTGCAACACCTCAGTGACTCACATGGAGATATCTTTGTGGGTTGCCCACCATGACATATGTTACAGTTCTTTGTTGATTTTTAGATGGTCATTATATAATGAGTGGCTCCCTGCTAACACCATGTCATCAATACATGGGAAAGTATATCCACTTCAGTCTAGACCTTTGGGGTCCATAGCATCATATTAGATATTCTAGTACAGTATTACAGATTGAATATGTTTTGAGATTGCTGACCTGATTTGAACTATTCAAGATATCGATTTTCACAGCTAGAGGGTCTTTTCAGTGAGTGGCTGGTACAGTATAATAACTGGATTTCCATTTTCGGAGGTGAGACGGCTGCTTGGACTTCAATATTGTCTCCGGTCACGTGTGTATCCGTAAATATTCCTGACGTCAAGATAAAATATAAAGATTCATCAGAGCTGTTTTAATAGCATTTTTTTTATTATTATTTCTGACAAGGACTGGTGTTTTTTTTCAGTTCTAGTAGTGTTTTGAAATGTATATCCCAATTATATGTCATTTATAATATCCCTTAGTGGAAAGTAAAAGCAGGACCCTACCTGTTTGATTCACAGAAGGATGTAGTGGATCAAGGGAAGCTTGTAAATGTATGTACAAACTGTAGAGTCAGCAAGGTAAGGTAAATTAAGTAATGTGCATGTTCTGGAAGTGCACTTTGACCTCCATTGAAGCAGTAATTGCTTCATGTCTCAGTAGCACTGAAACATCTGTAGTTTCTCATTCAGATAGTGCCTGCCATTACCTGTTTTCAATCAGAATTGAATCATGTAATTGCAGTTTGACAGTGGCCTCATCATTTCTAATGAATGGGCCACTAGAACACTAGTGTGTTGAATCATTAGGCCAGTTTAGTTGATGCGTTCTCCTGTGCTGTATCCATGCTTGCATCTAATACTTACTGACCAGCATGTTAAAGTGTTTAACTTGGCTGACAGTACTAATATATACACCTTACATTGTTTTATTTAGCAAGCAGTAATGTATTTTATGCCTTGTGCAATGTACTATACTATGTGTAGATACATATTGGCTTTTGCAAAACATCTAAGATGGAAGTCTGTTTCATCACGTTCTTTCCATTTGGTAACTGAATTTAGCTTCTTGTGAGCTACAGTATTACAAATGTTTGTTCCCTTTCAAGTATGAAATTACGTCATGGGTATTAATCCTTTGATACCGTCTAACCTGAATAGATATTCCAAAACTGCACGTAGTGACAGTGACACAGTCGCGCCCCGCCCCCAAGGGCATAAAAGAGACTGCTGACACTAAAAACGTCATCATTTTTCCTTTCACCGACCAGACAGAGAGAGATCTACGAACAGATAAGTGACACATAGTGTTATATCTGATTTGTATTATTATTGTTCGCTTGTGTTTATAACTTATTGCAAATTGTTGTTTTTATGTGTTTTAGTAAAAATTACTTCACGTATTGTGCACTCAGCCGTGGTTGTTCGCTAGTCCTTCAGCGGCCCTGCGCTCCGCACGGAGCCGGCAGCTCTGCTGGAGTACTGGAGTACTGGTGTCAATGCACCTCGGACACCTGGTCTGGTGGCCTCAGACCAATCCTCAATCTCAGACAGGTCAATCCATATCTGAGTCGACTGAGGTTCAAAATGTTAACCATGCAGCAGTTGTTGCAGTCAATAAGGCCAGGCGATTTCCACATCCCCATAAGAGCAGGGCACAGGAAGTACCTCAGGTTCGCTTTCAAGGGGATAGCGTATGACTTTAGGTGTTGCCGTTCTGCCTCTCTTTAGCCCCCTATGCCTTTTCAAAGTGCATAGAAGCTATACTGGCCCCATTGAGACTCAGGGGCATCAGAGTGCTCAATTACCTGGACGATTGGCTCATTTGTGCTCAATCTCCAGCGCAGGCAAGGGCTCACACGAAACTCGTCAACAGCAGGGTTTTTCAGCCCGCATTGAGCGGTGGCCGTCTGCTGACAGTATCTCGGCACTGTCTGCAGGCTCTATCCTGGTGGACACAGCCTGCTCACCTACGCTTAGGCGTAGCGCTGGGCAGTGTTATCAGGAGGGAGGTTATAACCACAGATGCGTCCAGCCTCGGCTGGGGCGCCGTGTGGAATGGCAGGGGAGCGCAAGGAGTATGGAGATCCCCGTGGCAGGGTCTCCATATAAATATTCTGGAACTGCAGGCAGTGTTTCTAGCCTTGCCGAAAACCATCTCGGCATTCCACATGAACCAGACGGTAGAGCTTGAGGTTTTTCATCCGCTTCCTTTTCAGTCTCATATAGAGTGGCAGCTTCATACGCTTTGCCCGGTGTGGTCACCAGCGTATTATGTGGAGAAAATCAAAAGTTGGAGGCAGTCTGAGCAATTGTTTATCTGTTATTGGGCTAAGTCCCATGGAAAAGCTCTGTCTAAACAGAGGCTATCAAGATGGTTCACAGATACAGTTCAGACTGTATATGAATGAGCCAACTTGCCCCCTCCAGTGAAGCTCGCTGCCCATTCGACCATGGGCATGGCAACTTTTTGTGGGCTTTATTCCACGCCCCACACTTTTACGCAGTTCTGTCGGCTGAATGTCGTAGATCCACAAAACCCTGGGTTTGGAATAAGAGTGTTAAGGGCGCCTCGAGCTCGACCCTTGCAGGAGGTGAGTTCCCCTCAATGTTTTTAGCCTTGTTACTTGTTCTGGCTTCCTCATGGTAATGCGCAAGGTAGTCTTTGCCGTGCCTTGTAGCTTTCAATTGGTCTGCAAATTCCTTGCGACAGCTTTGGTATGTCTACCCATGAGGTAATGGTTACATTTCGTACTTGAAAGGGAACGTTAGGTTATTATCATAACTATAGTTCCCTGAAATAGAAATGTAACCATTAACCTTCAAGGTAGCTGCGTCTTATTGCAGCAGTCTTGAGGGAAAAATGGTGACGTTTTGAGTGTCAACAGCCAATGTATTAAGGCTTGCTCCCTGGTCTTTATTGTGCCCAAAAAATGGAAAAACAATCACACAATTTCAATGAGATGAACGCTAAAATGGGTGCAATGGTTGCATTTTCACTCAGAACACTTAATGTAAAATCTATTAATTGTAATTCCCATTTTCAAAACCTGGTAATGAATTGAGAAGATGAATGCGGGTAATTTACTTTGTGCTCCAAAACGAAATGCTTCACTGCTCTATAGAAAATAATCTCAAATTGTATACCTTAAACAAATTGAATGAATACTGTGCCAAGGGCTTTAGGCAATTACATTCTGTAGACTAGTGTCAATGGTGTAGATGTTTCATATCCCTGTGTTTTTTCAAGTATTGATTATTTTTTGATTACATACAATCCAGAAGCAATATCTGGATATACTGTATTCTAAATAATACTATCAATTGAGAAGTACTTACAAAAAAACTTTTGTGTTCAACTAAAATAGTTACCTCCATCCTTTTTGTATTAACTGTACAATTCTTAAAAGAAAAACAATCCATTTTGCTGGTTGCATATTTTCTTGTCTTTTGCCACGCATTACCAGAGGTAAGATTTCAGTACATCAGACGATCACAGTTGTTGTATAAGCTCTCTTGTGGTTTCCATCTAAATGCCTTTTTGATGACTTACATACTCTATGTGTGTTTGACCTCTGGAGGTTTGAAATACATTGTGTCATCTGTCCTTTTCTATTATTTTATTAGGTAAACATATTGTTTATTGAGCCTTACTTGCTGTGGCGAGGTACCCCCGCCCCTGTGCGTATTTTGTGTTTTATGTAGTGTGTTATTGTTTATATGTATGTATGTAGTGGTGCACGGAATGTGGGTTATGTAGCACGGGTGATTTAAAATGTATATTTGTGCTTAGGCACGGGGATTGCACAATCAGTTCACGTGCAGAGTAAAGGGTGTATTTGTATATACAATTTTAATTGTATATTGCATAATTAGTTCAGGTGCAGACTGTGCCGGATTCAATTGAATGATTAATTAGCAATAGAGTCCCAGCGCAGCTGTAGATAAAAACAGCACGAATTTCTTACTCGGGGTTGGGGTGTTCGATGAGGAGAGAACAAGAGTCGGGAGGTACAGAGAAACTAAAAAGAAAGAAATAACAATTGCTACTCGTGCTGAAACAGTTCAGCACAATACTTGTTGTAGGTCAGTTTTCTGTTTTGGCCATTGTGCCGTTTTCTTTTGTGAGCAGTGTTTTGTTTTGTTCAATTGTTTGTTTTATAATAAACTGGCGCAACAGCACATTCACTCACCAAACTGTGCCCTATACTTCCTGGACTGACATCACCACACAAGCTATCTGTGACACTTGATGATGCTCAGAGTGAAATCAAAGAAGGATGGTCCTTATTATTCCTCTGTTAATTACTTTTAACTTCACACTGAATACTTCTCAACATATAGGGCTACCATTGAATTCGATCAGTAAACAAAATGATAATAAGATACTTCCTAAGGTGTGTGAGTAGGATGGCTTTGGTGGTGATGTCAGGCCAGGAAGAGAATCGACACAGCCGACTGGGGTATGAAAAGCACTGCACGGCGTTTATCAGTAAATAAAGCGTTTTAAACAAAAGACTCTCACAAAACAAAAGGGCATGTGGGCCAAAACAAACAAACAAACACATAAACAATAATGATAACAAGTGTGCTGGTTGTTCCAGCATGAGTAGCAATTGTTTTCTTTATAGTTAATGTTTTACCTCCTCTCTCAGACTCTCGTTCTCCACTCCTGAACTCTCAACCCTGTGCAGCCAAAGCTGTAGGTTCTTATGGTGTTGACTGAGGGATTAACTAGCTATCAATTATCCTATTAACCCCTCGGTCACATTTTGGCTGGGTTAAATAATCAGTAGCTGATAGTCACACATTCTTATGAGGTATTTTAAAAACAATAACAAATAATGGCGGATGGCACCTTGCTCGTCCTGCCAAACATAATACATAATACAAAAATAATACAGCAAATACAAAATAATACAAAACATGCACAAGGGCAGGGAGTACCTCGTCACAAGGTGATGTTGGGTTGACTGTTAACTTATGGGACGGTCGTGAACTACCATCTGTCTTCAGCAGTGTTGAGTCATGACACATGCTGGATTCCCTGTTGGTTCAATGTATTAAAATCACAAATTATCACATATGTTGAAACTTGCCAACTTCTAAAATCTGCCTCTTTGGTATTCAACAATACTGTATTTTGAACCTACTGTCCCTCCTAATAACGCTAACAAGGGATTTAATTGCTGTGAAGATCTATTTGCAGAAGACTAAGACATTAGTTAGCTATGCACTCAAATTGTATCTTACAAGCACCCAGAGTATTAGCAGCTAATTAGGTACAGAAAGTACATGTGTAATATTTTCCATGCAAGTCCTACCTCTGACACAGGCTGTTTTTCAACATTAATATTAATATAGTGACTATTATTCATAAATGAAATGCCTCCCTCCCTGATCATTACAGTCATATCTATCATAATGCTCAGATACCTTCAAGAAGTGAGAACGCCGCTAATTAAATGCAGAGAAAAGTTCTTATAAAATGCTTTATAAATTAATATTGACTCGGTAGTTGCTACATTTCACCTTACATTTGCCAAGCAATCTGATAAAGAGAGTTTGTTCAACAGATTCCAAGAGTCTATGTTTAATTGAACAACAGATGCAATTATTAACTTTCAGGACAGGAGACACATGGAAGATAGATTTCTCCCACATGAATGTCTCTGCATTCCATAAATCAGTTTCATGAAAAATGCAAGGCATTGTAGAGCAAAGTCCCTTACTGCTTAAGACAAATTCTAATGCTGAATACTGCAAGACAATTGTATGGCTTCTACATGAAGTAAAACATTTTTATACTGAATGTTAAAAAGAAATTCAGAAATGTCAAGTTTATGAAAGCTTAGTTGTATCGATTGAAACATGAAACTCATAAAATATTGTGGGCTACAGTCTCCTGGTTTTGAATTCGGTTCCATTGTTTACTAATTTGTGATTACACAAAAGAAAAATGGCAATTTCTGGTCAAAATGTTTGCCTAATTCTATAACTAAAATTATTTTTAGTATTACTAAACCTGAATACAGCTGAATAATGTGAACCTTAAAAAGTGATACAATACAAAAGTCAAGAGCTATAATACAGACCAATATTTTAAGTGGCAATTACTTCCCCTTTGCGCTTCACTTCCTGAGAGGAGTTTTCTAAACCGGGAAGTGGCTGAAGGTACAGAAATCGGCTGAACGGAGCTCAATAAAAAAAACAAAAAAACAATGGTTTTATCATACTCTGGGACCCGCAGGGAACATATGGTGAAAGTAAAAAAAATATACATATATTTTTCTGGACTGACACTTTTAAGAGTTCTTGTTTCAAATCACAATATATAACCTCAAATACAATCACTAACAATAATAATTCAGAAAATTAGATTTGTATTTATTTACAGACAAATATCCCTTCAAGCACCCTTTGCCACCTGTGGTTAAAGCACTTCCAACATTTCACAAACACCCTGCAGATATAGACATGTTTAGCCTCCTTATGAGGTTCAGTTGTCTCTGTTTTCATTGTGAACTGTTTTGCATTATCCACACAGTGGGAGTTTAAAACAAGGTCTGATGTTGCCTACATTTGTGGTAGTGTTATGACGTATATCGGACTGTTGTACTGTTATAGTTAAAAATAAATAAATCAATAAAAAATAGTTTGTTCCATGGTGTCGTGTAGGAGAGTAAATAGAAATTGACATGCTGTGTGTTTCCATGGGGACTCCGCTGACAAGGTTAAACTTTAGTAACGTAGATGCACAGCGTGCTCGTCATTCTCATTAGGAGAACAGCTGGTTGGTTTGCTGTGCTGGATGGGAGGGGGCAGAGACTGGGAGCAAACAAGTGGCAGTTGGGAATTGGTAATATTAATTGGGTAAATTAATATGGAAAGTATGTTGCTTATGCAGGATGGTTCATTAATTCCTCTTATTACCATATTTTAAAACGTGTTCTGTTTTGACAAAAAGAAGGTTGACTTGGATCCAAGATTTCTATTTTTATTTTTCATTGTCTTGTTGTTCCAGGATGCTGCATTCATCAAGCACTGAGGGTCCTGAATTTAGAGCTGCAGCTTGAATCCAGGGGTTTAATTCTGAAGAATATATATATATATATATATATATATATATATATATATATATATATATATATATATATATATATATATATATATATATATGCACAATGAAAACACAACAGTCTAAGTTTTACATTAATAGCTCATTGGGCACATACATAATGTTATTTACATTTTAAATAGTGAGCAGATAGGTTTCTTGATTGTTTGAGTAGTTCTGTTCCTTGGAATAACAGAATACTGAGCTCAAGTCATGTGATTTCATAAAAGTGCCAGGTGCTCAGTGTTTAGTATTTGAGTTGAGTTAAAATTGCCAAAATGAGTTGATTAAGAATCTGTATAAATAGCCATTCGAAAAAACATGATTTTAATTAACTCAATTTACAGTTGCATGACTTCAAGAAAACAATGTCAAGGTCTTGCCGTGGCCAGCTTTTTCTCTTGACCTGAGTCCAATAGAACATCTGTGGGACCAAATCACCAGTGCCATCCACAGGAGACATCCACGACCAGCCAACCTTCGTCAGCTGGCTGCACTAGAAGAGTGGCGGAACATCCCATACAGAAAGAACTTATTTTTCACATATATAAAAAGCAATATATGTTACACTTATATGGTCTTATTTTTCTTCATTTGGTTTTTATGTGTATATATATATATATATATATATATATATATATATATATATATATATATATATATATATATATATATATACACGGATTGGTTATGAAATTGGCCTGATTTTATATAGAATTTTCAATATAAGGATTTTATGTGTTAGTATATGTAACATATATTGCTCTCCATGTTTTTTATATTCCAAATATGTGTCTGTATACTTTAAATATATGCTTTTTATAATCTACATATGTTTTTTATACTTTTTATATATTTTGTATAATCTAAATGTATGCTTTTTATACTTTAAATATATGTGTTTTTTATAATCTAAATATGTATTTTTATACTCTAAATGTGCTTTTTTTATAATGAAAATATACCCCTTCATTTGGTGAATGTTTTATACAAATTACTACATATGTTCATATATTATCCATTGTCCAATTAAGAAAAAAATGAAAATTAATATTAGAATATACACACAATTTATATATACTTACACACTGTAACCAGAATAGAAAATGCGACACTATAACACTTTCATATAAATATTATTCCTAGGATTTGTCTTTACTGAAAAGACAACACAAGATATAAAGATAGGAGTTAATAAAGACTGGAGTAAACGCTTTGAAAATATGTTCCTGTGTATTGTAGTAACTGATAGACAATCTAATATTTATTCAAGGTCTATTCCTTGGTAAAATGTTTCAATGAGATGATATGGGTGCTAAAGTAGCTTTAATTGTGTCTTGTGTAACTAAGCTATCTTGTATCTTATATGACCTGCATGTTTGATATACGCTTTGCAGGTAAAAAGCAGCTTTTTACAAAAATATTTATGGTGTATGATAAAAATATAAATTGATAATTTTTTTTATATATTTTTTTTTCAATAAAGAAAAGAAATCTTGTAATTCTTATTCTCGTTGTTTTCATATTTGGAATCAGTGCATTAACAAACATTTTTGTATATAAACGTGTACAACATTTTTGTGAAAATTGCTTTTATTTAAAACACATTAAAAACATATGTACATCAATATATGGATATGTGATGCATATATGTAACATATACAATGGTATACATTGCATATATTTATAATATATTGAAAATGTGTTCTTTCCATATGGGATCCCACAGCAGTCTATCCAGAGGCTGATCAGGTCTATGCATCAACGCTGTGTCATACCTGATACTAACTTTGTAATGTTTTCATTTTGACAGTGTGTCACGTTTCATACTAAAAACTTTTATCTGTGGTTTTGTTTGATATCTATGTTTAAAATATTTGATTAAATCCATTAGACCTGAGTGTTGTGTTTCATTTGTGTGTCAGTATATATTCAAAACTAAGCCCGTGGATTCAAGTTATGTTGTATAGAGAGAGAGAGAGAGAGAGAGAGATTTTTGCCATTAAGCTCCCTGATGTTACTTTATTTCTGAATTCACCACAAATGCTGTAGCATTAGCTACTGTAGCATTAACGACCATCTCCTTAGAGATGAGAGAGACTTTTACTTTTAAAATCCTTTATTGATCATTCCAATTAAAATCCATTAAAATACAATAGGTAAAACACAACAAAATTAAGATTCTTGGTGGCTCCGGGATCAGCTGAAACCTCCCCAGTGCATTAGGAGGCTGTGTGGTCCAGTGGTTAAAGAAAATGGCTTGTAACCAGGAGGTCCCCGGTTCAAATCCCACCTCAGCCACTGACTCATTGTGCGACCCTGAGCAAGTTACTTAACCTCCTTGTGCTCTGTCTTTCGGGTGAGACGTAATTGTAAGTGACTCTGCAGCTGATGCATAGTTCACACACCCTTGTCTCTGTAAGTCGCCTTGGATAAAGGCGTCTGCTAAATAAACAAATAATTGTTCTAACGTGTTTGTTTTGCCTGACCCATTATAAAATTGATTAAAACACACCCGTTTCTTATTTTAAAACTGTAGTGGATCCCAAAAATAAACAATTATTTATTAAAAACAAAGCCTAGGCCCTGGAGAAGCTCCTGTATGAGATGGAAAAGTGGCCTCAGTTTTTCACACTGGCTAAACATATGGAAAATAATCTCCTCTGTAGAACAAAAACAGCACTCTGCACCGATACTGGGGTCAACCCTGTGAAGAAACCTGCCTATAGACACGATACAGTGCAGGATCCTCCACTGCAGGTCTCCCGCTCTCTTGGTGAGGGGCAGCTTGTAAAGTACGCTCCACACTGGCCTCTGCCCCTCCTCTATCGACAGGTAAGCCCTCCACCAAGAGTCTACCAGCTCCCACAACTGGTGGAAATGAGCTGCTTTTACACAGAGTTGATACAGTGTTTTACTCTCTGCTGTTTGAAGGGTTGTTTCTTTAAAAGTGTTAAAAGTAAGCAATGTCCCCGTTTCCTTCATCTCCCTCTCCTTCATCACCTACTGGTGGAGATACTAACAGCCCAGGGAAGATGGGGTCCAGCCTCTGCCCTGTGCCCCTGTGCAGTTCTTCCCTCAAGGCCTCCCTGAGCCTTGGGGAGAGAGAGCTTCTTAGCCCACTCATCATTTTCTCTGTTTTTTTCATTGTTTTTTAATGTTGTATTTAATGTACTATGCCCTGTATTTCACTGTATTTAATGTATTATGCATTGTTCCTCACTATCTTGTAAAGCGCTTTGTGATGGTGAGCCACTGTGAGGCGCTATATAAAATAAATATTGATTGATTGATTAGTGTCCACATTGATTTCAAGTTGGAGGATTTTGGTCTCCAACTCTCTCACGGCTGCCTTCAGTGACCCGGTAACAACATCTTAAAACCAGATTTCACATTCTTGTCTTTAAAAAATAGATTTAACCTGACTGAACAATTAAAATTACACTTAAATAGGATGTTACTATGGTAGTCGAGAACAGACATTATTACTGATTAGAGGTTTTAGTGGCTCTGGAGCCAGAGCTAGAGCTGAGCTACTGGAGCTGCTCTGCAGCCGGAGCTAGCAAAGACGGAGCACCGCCAATCCTAGCAGCGAACACAACACAGCGGGTGCCTTCAACATTTAAACTCCAGGCAACATCAATAATTTGCTCTGGGTTGTTTAGCAACAAAAAGGCCTGTCTCCGAAAAGACAAGTCGTGTTTAATGGTATCATTTTTACAACTAGGGAAATGTTTCTAATGGGAGACACTAACTTTCCATATTGGGCCAATTCCAGCTCCAATGTTTCATTTCTTAAAAAAAGGCAGTACATTGAAGATTAATATTTTTGATACAGGGGTAACTAAGTGGGACAGCTGAACAAAATCACCTTTTAATGAAAACCCTTCTTCTACTAGCTTGTTTACAAGCGTCACCTCTTTTAAAAAGAAGTCCCTTGTTCATTCGGGATGCAGACATGATATTTGTAACTCCCACCACCTCTCCTACTGCCAGCAGGCTCTCCTCCACCGACACACCGGGGTCCGGTAAACAGCGTACCCCATGTCAGAGTGTGAGAGCCACCAGCTCTCATGAGTGAGACCCCATAAACAATAAACAAGACGTAAAAAAATAAACTGAAACGAGTAAATAAATAAATAAATAAATAGTGCAGCAGGGCAGCTAATTGTTTTTGTTTAATTTCATTGTTTAAGTGATTTAATTGTATTATTGTTCGATTTAATTATTATTTGTTAATTGTTTTGGCAGTTGGCCTCATTATTGTAAATTGAGGCCAGCTGCCAAGTATAAAAGGAGAGCAGCCAGTCTGCTCAAGGCTGCTGCTGTGTGAAGAGCCTAACTGTGTCATACACTACCAGTCAAAAGTTTTAGAACACATCCATTTTTCCAGTTTTTATTGAAATTTACACAGTTTAATGTCTCAATGTACTCTGAAATTAAAGCATAGAACAAATAAACAATTGGAGATAAAAAAAGAAATCATGGAATCGTTTTGTTTAACAAAATTTAATCTAAATTTTTGACTCATCAAAGTAGCCACCTTTTGCAGATATAACAGCCGAACACACTCGTGGCATTCTTTCTACAATGGAAATCAAATATTGTTCGGAAAGTTCTTCCCAACACTGTTGCAGAAGTTCCCACAAATGTATTGCACTTGTAGGTTGCTTTGCTTTCACCCTTCTGTCCAGTTCATCCCAAACCAGCTCGATGTGGTTTAAGTCTGGAGACTGTGCTGGCCATTCCATGATTTGAAGCCTACCATCTTGTTCTTTTCTTCTAAGGTAGTTCTGACATAGCCTGGAGGTATGTTTTGGGTCATTATCTTGCTGTAGGATGAACCCCTGACCAACTAGGTGTATACCAGAGGGTATATATATATATACAGACACACACACACCCTGTTGTGCCTTATTGCTTATATCTCCCCCAATAACTGCATTTATTACTGAAATGCACAGTGTGAATATAAAGATTATGTGCAGCTTTCACAAAATGTGCTGAAAATCGTGGCATTTAAGGCCAGCATTTACTACACAAGTTATTTCAGTGATTTGTTTAATTTACTTACCATTGAGTAGACAGAGCTTCATGTCATTCATGGTGTTCATTTTTAACATCACCTTATTCTCTTTTCATGCATGATCCAGACAGAGACTGTAATCTACATGTAGTTGTCCGGATGAGTATATTGAGTTTGACAGGGCACAGGAGCATGTCCTGATTCATTTCTGCCTTGTCACTTGCAGGCATATTAGGAAGGCTGATAGAAATTATAACTTTGAAAAGAATTTTAAAAAAAATGGATTTCTTGCATATGGCAGATGTTGCAATACGGTTTATTTTAAAAGTCTATAGGGCAGCTATACTTCTGACCAGACTGAGAAAAAAGGTAAAAAGGTGACAGGTAACAAATGTTAATAATATATATATATATATATATATATATATATATATATATATATATATATATATATATATATATATATATATATATATATATATATATATATATATATGATTCTCACTTCGGTTATGCTTTTTTCAAAATGAGTTCAACTTAATAATACTGAATCACACATCACACTTAGTAGAGGCATGAGTTTTTCTGAAGAGATGTCATTATTACCATACCTAGTGCTTGCCCTATGGTCAATTTTGATTTAAAATAAAATTGTGATAGTGCATTTTTTACATAAAGCGAAAGACAAGGGGGATAAAATCATTAGAAGGCTGGAGTTTAAGAACAATAAATAATAAATTAGTAAATGTACCCAAGTGAATAACAGATCTTACAGAATATATATATGTATATATATATATATATATATATATATATATATATATAGAGAGAGAGAGAGAGAGAGAGAGAGAGAGAGAGAGAGAGAGAGAGAGAGAGAGAGAGAGAGAGAGAGAGATTTTTGCCATTAAGCTCCCTGATGTTACTTTATTTCTGAATTCACTGCAAATGCTGTAGCATTAACTACCATAGCATTAACTACTATCTCCTTAGTTACTTTATACATTGACCGCTGAGCTGGTAAATCTACACATATACCGGTTGTATCAAGAGTTAACCAAAGGAAATATATTTTTACTTTCTCTACCTTTCAGAGTAGTTCAGAAGTTAAACAATAAAAAACATGCTATGTAGTAAATAGTTTTCCTGTCACAATATCAACTCGATCCTCACCCATTGTTGTGTACCAGTATAATACTATAATCAGTGACTGCACAAGCCAAAAGTTTAATGCAGAAGAGTCACCATTACTGTATACATACTTCACATTAAGCTGTCCCTTGATTGCAACACTTTCAAAATCCAGGGTTGTTTTGGCACCTGACCATTACAGAAAATGTTCCGTGCACTTTTAATAACTCACATTTCAAATGTATTTCAAATGTTTTTTGAATGCTGTGATCCAGAAAAATAGTATGCATTTATCCAAGGCTGTTATATTGTTGTATTCCTTGTATTTCAAGCTTTTAGAGCTTTTTCAACTGTGGTCTTCTGTGCACACCATGTCTGTCAATTGAGCTAGTAAGCAACGGGGTCCAGCAGTGAGCACCGAGGTTAGAGAGAGAGTGAGGTTTGGGGCTTTCTCTCTCCCCAGTGGGGTGCCAATTTACTTGTCAGAGATGAGAAGTGCCCCTTGTGACTAACTGGCAGAATGAAAATGGAAAATGTGGCACTTTAGACTGTCGTTTGAAATGGCGTTCTGCATTGCATTAAGGGAATTAACTGAATCTGTATCTGAACAAAAACATTTTACATATACAAACACCTGCAAAATGATGTGTTTTTATAGAGTTTAAATCAGTGAATCCTAGTTAAGGACAATTGGTTTTTTAAAGGACTTTTTCTTGAAGTTACTTGCTTTTTCTTGAAATTACACAGTTACTTGCTTTTGAAAATGTAAACATCACAACAGTTATTGTGCAACGTAAGTTCAGTTTCAGTGAACTACAGTAAGTTTTTGCTTTTGTAACTCTCATCAATTACTGTATATAGTAGAACAAATAATCAATAAAGAAGCAGTAAACATCTAAACACTTTTCCTACTTGAGTCATGCAGAAATACAGTGCTGAAGGTATATCCCAATCTATATCAAATCCTAGTTTAGTATTATAATGACCCAGCCTCCCCTTTTCCCCCTTTCAGATTGTGTTTGTTGTTGAAAAAACAGTAACCTTTTGATAAAATTTGCAATTGCTTTTTTTTTCAAATTCATACGAATTCAGTCCTAAGTTTAGAAGCTTTTTTTTTCTGGTCTTCTGGTTCATTCACTTACGCAGTGTGATCTAAGACATGCCTTAAACCCTGCAGTAACGACTATGGGCATTTAACCCAACATCATAGTCATCTGTTCACAGCTGTGCATGCATTTATGGAAAATAATTGTAGTTGGAATGTGATTTGCTGTTCTGTCAGCTGTGTATTTATTACACAGCTTTATTACCATAATACAATGATCCTCCCTTTTGATATGCATTTTCTTTCTCTACTAGAATTTTTTTTCTTTTCCCAGGTTTGATCCCATTTTTTTCCATGGCACAATGTATATTAACCTCTATTCATGGGATTCTTGGCAGTTCCCTGTGTAGTACAGCAGTATTTCACTTCATTGTAGACACTTGAGACTCCAAGGAGGGTGACGGTACAATCTCAAACTAGAGTCTGCAGAACCATGTTGTCAAGAAGAGACAACTTGCTTAAATTTAGAATACTATTGATATAGTCTTCACTCTGTAGATCAAGACATCCAGTAATGCTAAAAATCAATAATAAAGTAGAAAAACGTTGAAGCGTCTGTGTCAAGGAACAAGATCAAGCATTTCTGTATTTTATGGCCGATACTAGGATGAATTACTAACTACTAAAAAGACCATATCACTCAAGTGTTTTAAAAGAATGTGTCTCAATGCCTTATAGGAAATTAGCTTTGATTTTAACATGTTATTTGATCTGTTGATTGTATAGCTGGGCCTGTCTGGCCTGATGGGACATCCTTGTAATCAAGGCATTGATACTGTTTTAGGCTGCTTTCCTGGTGTGGAGGGTAGCGTAAGGGTCAATTATGGAATTGTTTCAAAAGCAAATTTCTCAAAGAGGGGGGACAAACTATAGGGTTTTTTCCCACCACACTTTGTTCTTTTTAGTGGCGTTTTTGAGCATATCTGGTCACACGATTGATAAATGACATAGAACGGTAACCATAATGGACAAAAAATATATATACCATAGCATTGTCCAAGGTTCACTGTATGATCCTTTTCCATGTGCTCCTGGCAAACCCCTCCCTAGTCTGAGATCAGCTGCAATATTCTGATGAGCCCCATGAGGGTGGGACATGTGACTGGGATTGCTTTTCTAAGACAGACACAGTGAAACTTTCAAGCATTTGGAGTTGCTCATTTATTGGAACAAGCTGCATGTCATTACCATTCAGCGACTTCACAAGACAAGTCCAATTAAAAATAAACTTGGAGAGAGGAAAGAGCTGATGCTGTTTCCTTGTCTGGATTTTAAGAAAGATCCTAGCGATTAGTCACACTTTACTTGCTAGTGGCTGAGGTATTATTCATAGGCAGTTCTGGCATGTGGAGTAAGCTTTGTGTGCTGCCTTTCATGAACTGTATTTAGAGAGAGACAAAGAGTGCCTATTAAGTTGTTAGATAGGATTATAGGAGACAGTTAAGAGAAATGCCAATGCACCTATGAAGCAGTCAGTACTAAACCAGCCTTAAATTATGTTTTGTTCTTGGAAAGGAAATTGATGTAAATCAATCAGTCAACCAATCCAATCAATTAAAATACCCTTAACCTTCCAAGTGAAATGCTGCTTGCAAAGCTAATTTCTTTACACATATACACTGATTTAAGTGAGTTTTGCCGTTGAGAAATTGCACAAAAAAAAAAAATCTTGTTGTTTATTATGAAGTTGTTATATTGCTTCATCAAACTTGTATTAAAACTATGGCTGATTATAAGAATCTGGTACATTTAAGACATAAACAATGATCTAGGTAATGTTGGATGTAGTTAGAAGACCATGTTATAGTGCAAGTGTTGAACTTTGTTTTGTGGAAAAGAACTTGTTCGGCCTCCTCATCCCTTTAGGCTTAAGGCTGAGCAGATGCTACTTAGTAATGTGTCACAGAACATCTGCCATATACTTATCCTTGTCCTTCATAGGAAACTAATTAAGTCATTAGGGCTGTATCATTAGAAAATGAACCAAAAAATATCAAGCTAAGTTATGGGACCTCTGCTAACCTGAGTAGTCCTTAATTACATGCCATCATCTTGCTAAATGAGCCTTGCACTGGGGCACAAAGAGTTGAAAATAGCATTGACAAAGAAATAACTTGCAAATAAAAAATGATATTGAGTGGTCTGTGGTATGGGGTTATGCCCAAAGCCAGAACCAACACCAGTACCATATCATATAAGTATGTCATGGCTGATGAAGGCACTTCGTGATATGTTTTTATGAATTAAAGATATCCATTTTTGGAGCGTAATTGAGTGTGCAGTTCTGTCTTTTCTGTAATGGCTTGAAAAAAAAAGAATTTAGAATTGTTTTTTGATTTGATATAACTGAGAGAAAGAGAAACTCTGTTCTGGAGCTGATGCTATGACACATAGGGAAGACACATCATACTTGACTTCTTGTTGGCTCACAACAAAGCTTAGTTTTCATATTTACAGGGTTATATGAACATTGCATGGACAATGTTTTGCAGACCATGACATTGACCTCTAATGTGGTTGCCTTATTGAGGTCATGTGACTTCCGATTGTTATGCACAGCTCTAGTCTTGGGTTTTCCAATTTAAGTTTAATTGATTTTCCTACTTAAGTGCACTGCGACATTGCTTGAATTAGACAGCATGTTTTTAAAAGTTGGGATGGAGACAAGTGATCACCTTGTGTAGTAGTAGTATATTATTGAGTTATCTAGAAACTTGATATTATAGATGTTAATGCAATGGTTATGGTATTTATAAAAATATACAGCTACAATATATATTGATCATGACAATCCATGGCAATTAAACATGTAACTTCCCCCCAAAACTGACAGTTTAATGAGGTAAAAAAGAGGCATCTTTCCTAGGGCCGGTCTCCTGGTAGCTAATTGTTTTGACACAAGCTTACTTTTTTGTGTTGGAAGAAGCACTGGGTTGCCAGTTTAGAGGATTACACGTGAAGACTGTTTATTTATAATTAATCTTAGTGCTCTGCATTTACCAATCCTGTGTAATATTAGGTACATCTTTAGAAATGCCTTTAAAAAATAGAAAGGAGGAAATTAGGAGAACAGCATCCTCTTTAGTCAGGAGACTAAATGAGAAGAATCTGGACTAAAAAAGATGAGAGCAACTGGCTGTACCATTGGATGGCTATAGTATGTTTTTTTCATGAGCACAGTTCAAAATACAGTACATATACTATGCAGTAACACTAGATTATTATGGTTCACGATGCAGATGCAATTGTATTGCCCACAGCGTTTAAGGATATCTTGTAGTGCTATTTTAAGTTGCTTTAGCTGCTTTGTTATGCAAATGAAAACCTACCTGACACACTAACTCCCCTTGCAAAGCAGCTGTTACTGCTCTAAACACCTGGAAATTGACATCTGACTTATATCTGCTGGTTCTCTCTGCTTATGTGGATGATTCCATTAGCATTAAATACATAGTCATAGCCAGTCCCTTTGATCCCCTTATTTATATTGATTGTATGATAGCTACCAAAGTCAAAGCTTTCTATGATTGATATGCTTACTGTGAACATTTCCCTGATGGCCAGCTATTTATAGTTTTTTGAATACCTCACTGGTTGTCCTAACTACTTAGAGACATTTAAAGATGAAACCCATGTCAATTTGCTATGTGAATATCTCATATAAGATGAGTTTTAATAACGTTATACACTAGACAGCAAATAAAAAGATGTGGAATCACAAACCCCTATAAAAAAAGACACGAAAGCTGAATAAAATAAATGTCTTAAATGCGTCAAGCTGTATCAGAATCCAAGTTTAAGTATGTCATTTGAAGTAAAATAATTCCTTAATGTTATCGTTACTATTTGTTAAATGGCATGACCTGTGACAGATAGACACAATTTCAGATTGTACTGCTGTTACTTTGTGTTCATTTTGAACAGAGCACACAGTTATTACCATTTACATTCCTCTTGTGGTGTACCTGTATGTGTGAATGGATTTGAATAAATACAATACAAAGTGTTGATGGCTTGCTAAATGCATAGGTCAGATGCCTGTCATTATGGATTAGGTGTTACAATTCACCATACCACAGTGGCTTATCCAATTATATGGCAATAATAAATTATCCCTGGGTGCATTGTCAAGAAATTGTCATTCTGTATTTAAACCCCAGAGGTGCAGGAATTGTCACTGACAAAAATTAATAGCTACACAAACTTGCTAACAAGATATCTATAACAGCATGGCCACTTTTGAGCATCATATTTCTAATATGAATTCAAATTTTAACATAGTTTAGTTTACATCTACCATACTTGACAAACTGATGGGATAAATCAGGCAAATATGTAAAAGCAATACAACATCTCTGTAGGTAAGGAAATGGTTTAGAAGCAGCTTTTAGGCAAAAAAAAAAAGTTACTTTCATAAATGAACAATGTAAGACTGCTTTGGCTGAACTAATGCCCATGATAGAGTGGCCTTTGGGGGCCAAGACAGTGAATCTCAGAATGAGTTATAATTGGGGTATAGGCTTCTCCAGTCCATGAACTAATATAATTAAGCTTTGTCCACAAACGACTATATATAGTGTATATATATACACAGTACCAGTCAAAAGTTTGAGTACACTTGCTTGAAACTAGGTTTTTTTTCATAATTGACAATGTTTTACGTCGTATACGTTTCTGTAAATACTTGAAAATGAAAACACATGTTACAATATACAAAACAAAACATAAGGAGTATCAAAGCAATGTTCAAGAAAATTGAAAATTGTCTCTAAAACTTGGATTCCTCAAAGTAGCCACCCTTTGCCTTAATAACAGTCTCACAAACACGAGGCATTCGGTTAACAAGTTTCAGCAGGAAATCACCCGGCATGTCTTCCCAGCTCTTCTGCAGCAATCCCCAGAGATGTAGGGCACTTGTGGGTAGCTTTGCTTTGACTCTTCTGTCCAGTTCGTCCCATACAAGTTCTATGGGATTGAGGTCTGGAGACTGGGCAGGCCAGGTCATTAGATTGAGTTGTCCTTCACTTTCCTTCTTCGCCAGATAGTTCTTGCACAACTTTGAGGTGTGTTTCGGGTCATTATCTTGCTGAAGAATGAAGGACTGCCCAACTAGCCGTAATCCTGATGGAATGGCATGCCTCTGAAGTATGCTATGATAACCATGCTGGTTGAGCTTGCCATGGACTTGGTAAAGATCACCAACTCTGTTACCAGCAAAGCAACCCCAGACCACGACACTGCCTCCTCCATGCTTGACAGTGGGAACCACACATGCAGAACTCATGCGCTCACCCTCTCTGCGTCTTACAAATACTCGGCGGTTGGACCCAGATATTTCAAATTTTGACTCATCGGTCCATAAGACCGACTTCCACTCCTCAAACGTCCAATTTCTGTGTTTTTTGGCCCAGGCAAGTCTCTTCCTCTTATTCTGCACTCTTAACAATGGTTTATTTGCAGCAATTCTTCCAGTTAGGCCAGCTTCACGCAATCTCCTCTGAACAGTTGATGCTGAAACATCTGTACTTCTAGTAGCATTTAGCTGAGCTTGTATTTCAGGGGCAGTTAATCGCCGGTTTCGCAGACTTGTGACTCGAATGAACTTGTTCTCTGATTCTGAGGTCACCCTTGGCCTGCCTGACCTTGTTCAGTCCTCATGAGTGCCAGTTTCTTCAAATCCTTTGATGGTCTTGGCCACAGCAGTTACAGACACTTGCAAAGTTCTTGCGATTTGTCTTAAAGATTGACCTTCATTTCTTAAAGTAATTACAGACTGTCTTTTTTCTTTGCTTAACTGAGCGTATTTTGCCATTTTCTGCTCCCTTACATTCAGGAATGATAAACTTGTGCCTATGCTACCTATATTTATAGTAATCATGGACCCTCACCTGTTAACAATAATTGGTGACAAAAGGTTAATTAGGTAACATGTTAGTTAACTCGGGGAACATCTACCAAAGACACTTTTATACTTAGGCCAGTGTTCTAACATCATGTTATACACATTTCAGACTTTTAACTGACTTGGGCTTCAGACTGAAATCCCCTTGCTTTGGGTGACCATTTCATTGAAATTGACAAGATTTACATTTTCATTTAAAAATAAAATTTTTGAATGCAATTCACTTATGATTATCAGCTTATATAAGTACATGTATCATATAATGAAATATTAAGTGTTTGTTTATACAGTTAAAAGCATAGATTATCATGAAAAACCTAATATATATATATATATATATATATATATATATATATATATTATGTAGTGATCTCGGTTAACGCAGGCAGACACATCACAGACAGCGAGGCAATCCACACAGAGGCGGAGGGCAGGCGCGAACCCGGGACTAAAGCATAGCGCCAATACCGCTGTACGAAAGAGCCGACTCCTCTGCAAGGAGCGTATATCGGGCTCATGTCTTTATATATAGCTCGGTTTTGCTGTTGGCGCTCTTAAACCTGAAATCATTCTCCATCAGCACATTACAGTTTGGCTGCTGTTGGTAAGGTGAATTGATTTTAGCCAATACAGAAATAATTACATTCCTTGGAATGGATAAATGGATTTTGCTGTTGAGGAAATTAATTGTAAAGGATTAAACTGTGTTAATCAAGGTCGTGGCATCAGTGTTGTAAAACTGAATAACTAATAAAGATTTAAGTGGTAAAGATTTCCTATATGAAACAAGCACACATTCAGATATTTAAGTTTGAATGGATAAGATGAATATCTATTCAATCCGTTGTCTGCTGCTAATAATTGCTGCTCAGTTTTGAGACTAAAACTTGCTTCTCATAGCAAAGTTTTCCTGCTCCCTGGTTTACAGGAGTAATGGCAGCAGCTTATTAGAACAAGGAATAAAGTATTCTCAGAGTGAAAGAGTCACAGAGGGTTAGCATGCATATCGTAGGTACTGCTAGGTACTGTAGCTGCTCAGTAAAGGGGTCCTCAATACAGCTAAAATGCATCTCATTTTAGTTAAACAAAAAGGTAATATTATTGTTTTTCTCTAAGCTCTATAAACTTTAAGCAATGACATTTTTCCTCTTTCATTGCAGACACTATTCTCTACAAATTACTTTATTCGGTATTTGGTACGCATGGTGCACGGTGCACAGTGCCGACTGCTGCAGCGCTAGTGCACGAAAGCACAGTGCTGCACGGTACATGTTGCACGTAGAAAGGTCAAGATAGCGACAGGCGAGTACCATTACCTTTCCCTCTTTCTTGTTAACTCCATTAGATTTTTTTCAGGTCAAATATGAACTGAATGATTTGGTCAAACCTAGGTGAAGCCAACAGAGGATTATACATTGGAATGAAATGTCATTGTTAGACAATAATAATAAACAAAAAAAAACATTAAGTAAGATAAATGCGTAGATACCTTCCTTCTCGTACTTAATTACGAAATCAAAATGCTCAAAAGAATTGAGGTCAAATAATCATCCAGTTTCTCATTTCTAAAGGCACACGCTAAAAACATTTTATTGAAACTAAACATATTCATTGTCTAACATTGCTTATTGGTACATGTCCTGCTAGAAAATAACACGTGTAGCAGCTGTCATGGCAACACAATGCAGTATTGTATGGGAGTGATGGAGTAGGTCTCGTTAGCAGTTGAATAAAATCGTTTTGAAAAAAAGCCATTGAAAGACATAAATTATGCTGATGCAGGTCACATTTCATATAATTACAAAGTAATATTAAGGTAATTATCTGTAATTTTGTATTTTTTCCCACAATGACAACTGTCAATATTGATTTGGTTATGGTTATGGTTGATGCTAGGGTTAATACAATTAAACAATACAAAATACTTGTAATGTCTTAATGCCAGTCATATTAGAATAAACAGCAAAACAATACAGTTGTCAGTGAGCTAGGAATATTAACAGTGGAATCCTAAAGAGCAAAGCCCACACTTCACCTGCCGTACGTTTTCTATAGTATTACCAGAGACTGCAGTAGATAATGATACGCTCCTACACAACATGTATATGTGTTACAGTTTTAGCATTACTAGTTTGAGTCATCAGCATATTTAAACATTTCTAGATTTTTTTTTTTAATCAAAGGAGGTAAACTGGTTGCAGGGAAGCTCACAAGGATGCAAATAATTCATTACTGCATTAAAGTCCTATCCCCATGAAGAAAGTTTGAACATCAAGTGCAAGCATGTATCCCACACCATTAAAACATACGATGCGACATATAGACATATAGCTTCCAGCCCCCTTAAGCAGCATGTGATCATTTTGAATGCATTCATTTTTCTATGAAACTAATAAGGTAAAGAATTCTGATTTAAGCACCTGTTGTCAAGCAATATATATGCTGAACATTAGCAGTACTTCTGGTAGTAAAAACCTTGACATTGAATATAATTGAAGAGGTTAGCTCTGACATGTTCATAAGTATTACCTGCCATTTGAAATATGACAGTACTGGAACTGTGAGACCTTGGGGATGGTTGTGTGTTGGCACTGCCATCTGACTGCCTTGAAAATTGCCAGACAGCCTTCTTGCTGGCTTTGACCCTGAGATAATTAACACTGCCCTAGAGGCGTCTGCCTTTTCTACTTGCCTTGTGTGTTGTTTAATAAGATGCTTGCTGCTGCGCCTGTGTCTGACTTAATGAAACGCCTTTGGGAAAAACGCTCCTTCGGCATTTGGCTTTCTAAGAGAGTGAATCAAACATTTCTTCATGTATTGTCTGAAACACTTAAAAAGCAGAAGTAAATGAACATAACAGTTTAATTATCGAGCACATATTTTCATTTTTTAGTGGCCCTGTGGCCACATGCTGCTGACTTCTGTTTTATAATCCCCCACCCCCCAATACATTTTAGATTTCCACTAAATTAATATGAACTTTGGAATATTTGAAGGTTGACTGCTTAGTGAATGCTTTGCAAAACATTGTAAAAATTGTGCAATTCTCTCTGAATGTAATCATCTTTTTTAATTCCTATTGACCAGAATAGACAGTATATCTGCCCACTAAAAAATCTCTTAAATTCTTAAATTTGAAGTCTTAAATTTGTTACCACCCCTTGTGGAAAGGAAAATGTTTTTATTATTATTATTATTATTATTATTATTATTATTATTATTATTATTATTATTATTATTATTATTAGTAGTAGTAGTAGTAGTAGTAGCAGTAGTAGTTGTAGTATTGTACCTCTGTATAAAGTGAAATATGCATACACTATATACATAGGTCCATTTCAGTTTCACATATGTTACTAACTTGTAAGATGTTTATAGTGTACTTCATGTACTATTATTGTCAGTGTTTTAACAAGAACATGGGGTTGGAAAACAGCTAGTACATGCCAATAATAGTCAGCTAATTGTGTAGTATCTGGTGTAATACCTGGGCAGCTATTTTGGTTTAACAGACAATAAATATTGACAAATAAACGTGCCACACATAATTTGGATTTAGTAGTTCTTTGTCCTAGTCATATTTAATGTGCATTCAATAAGATACTTGTTAATTAAATTCAGCATGCGATTTATCCGTTTTTTAAAAAATATTTTTTATCCTTGATGTATAATTAGCCATTTGAACTCTTCCACCTTTCACATCTGTACTGAGCTGGGAGTAGCTCACAGGGAGGAGATATACAAGCAAAAATAAAATATGTTCTGCAGCCAAATAAAGATCTCCCAAAACTAATTTCAGCTTGTAAATCATTTGTTTCCAATTAGGATCACCTTCACATAGGATTCAGGACAATCTTATCTATCCACCAATTACTTCTCTCTTTGGTAAATCTTTTTTGAATGATACAGAGAACATTATCAAAATGTTGTCATGGAATACGTGCTTAGTGAGTAATACATCTGTGTTTTTGTCAGTCTGCATTTCACAGAATGAGATAGATTGATGCCATTTGCTTAACAGAGACCTGTGTGCATCCAATGCGCTCTGTCACACAACACGAGTTACACTTGCCTTTATTTTTCATCTTCCATTCTCCAGGGCTTGGGGAGTTTGTACAAGTATTTTTTTTTAGTCTCTCATGGTTAGTTCTGCATGAATGAAAACTGTTATGAGGCCTTTTATTTAGCTTATCTACCTTTATTCTTTGTTATATATATTCACAATTTAATTACATGCATCTCATTATTATGACATAGCTGCTGCACACAATTTTCTATATTTGTGTTGTGGACTTGGTCTGTTTTTACCATTTTCTTGATATGTGTTTAAGGTCAGAAATTCATGCTCAAATGCCAACCCACTGTCTTAAGCTTTTATTTAGTGACCCTATCTGCTGTGTGTCTCTCTGTGCCCATGTTCTGCTGTACTGGGCACACTGATCACACTGTCTACACCATACTAAGAACATGTTTGTCCTTTCTTCTAAAGGCTGTGTGGTCCAGTGGTTAAAGAAAAGGGCTTGTAACCAGGAGGTACAGGTTCAAATCCCACCTCAGCCACTGACTCATTGTGTGACCCTGAGCAAGTCACTTCACCTCCTTGTGTTCTGTCTTTTGGGTGAGATGTAATTGTAAGTGACTCTGCAGCTGATGCATAGTTCACACACCCTAGTCTCTGTAAGTTGCCTTGGATAAAGGCGTCTGCTAAATAAACAAATAAATAATTTAATATGGGATTCATTTCATGGATTATATTTGATTTAGCTCTTAATGTCTAACATTTCATACAGAACTTTCTTTTTTTTCTCTACTTCACAGTTCACATAACAGCAACCATAACTCTGCAGCTTATCTGTCCATAGAATGAAACAAAGCTGTACATACTGTCATACTTTGAAGTGGCTCCCTGCTGAAAAATGAACTATAACTTCTTTTTTCCAGCATACTGTACTCTGAAGGCTTTACTTTTGATAACTCCTGATTGTCCTTTTGTCCTTTCTCTTGTCTTCATCCTGATCATCTAGTGTTGTGTTTCAATGTCTTTGACATTACCATTTTATTATTATTATTATTATTATTATTATTATTATTATTATTATTATTATTATTAGTAGTAGTAGTAGTAGTAGTAGTAGTAGTAGTCGTAGTAGTCGTAGTAGTAGTATTACAATATATTATATATAAGCAACCCCATACTTCTACTTGTTGGTCAGCACTTCTGAAAAGCTTGTTGGATGTATCTCAGACAATGTAGTAACTTTGAATTGTTTTTACTTTTCAATGTGGTTACTTTTGATATGTTAGTAATCCCAAGGGATGCCCTGGAAGAGGATATTGTCCTCTTTTTTTAGTGTACCAGTAGTTGATAATTCCCCATCAGATTCCACTGCTCTGTATTGACAGAAAGACCATCTTCAGTGCAGTGATGTCAAAAGCAGCATTACAAAAAAAACAACTGTAACATTTGGTTACTATTAATACTTTTAACATTTGGTTCTCACGTGAAATGGTTTGGGACGTACAAAAATTAGGGGTCATCATCCAAGTCGCTGTCTAGCTCCACCTCCTCCTCCGACCGTTCAAAGAATTGGGATGGCAGTGTCAGAGACCACAACAATAGTTTATGAATGTTTAAGTAGGCCTGGATTGCTGTTTTTTTTTTTTTTTTTTTAACAAATCATCACGTGTTCTCTATTTATTTCAATATCCTACCACCATATTGCCGCCCTGAGGATTCAAAAGAAAGTCACTTTATTGTTTGACGACACAACTGTATTTATGTAAGGATACAACTGAGGGCGAAAAATATCTTATTTTAACTAAAATGCTTAAGTAAATGTAGTTTTTTAAACTCACATTTAAATGTAACAGCCTTCCAACATCGACACCCCCGCTCACTTTGGGTAGCGAAGCGTCAGCGGCGAGCTTCCTTAATGCCACTCCCCGTAACTGCATCCCTCTTCTCTGAATGGACGGCTTAATAGAACCCCTGCTGTCATTGGCTGTTTCAAGTGTCCATTAAAAGAAAATGATTGCTCTTATGAACGTTAGTGGTTCCACCTATCACTCTCAGCAGCCAATGATAGCGCTAGCAGTAGCTAGTTGTTAAATCGGAACCCTCCTGGAGATCGTTGACAGAGCCTGAGTCTACGGGAAAGATCCAGAGGTTAGACACCCTTGCTGCATTTATGAAAAATGCTTTCCTGTTAAAAGTACTGAGGTACGATACACCTTTGAGTCTTAAAGAACAATATTGAATTCCGCATTTTTCTTTATTGGTTCGCATATGTACCTGTGTACCAGTTATGTGTGACTATAGTTATTCACAAACTAACTTTGTTTAAAATAAAATAAAATATGTATATACAGTATGTTCTTATTGATGTAAGCATCAGTGGTATAAACAAGATATGTCATGAACAACCATGAATTACAGAATATGCGTCATGTGCGGTAAGCGGCGGAAGACTAACAAACCCGTTTATTATCGCCGCATCCATCCGTAACATAAATACCATAAGTCATGGTTTTTCATGGCATATCCTCTATGTCTCTTCTGACCAGTGTACACATCATTATTCATTTTTTGTTGGCTCATTGTTCTTTTTTGCTTTATAATTACATGGGTATGCAAATCATGCAAGAGCAGCATGTTTTCTCTGCTAACACATGCTCAATACACTGTGGGAGCAACTTTAAAATGCCAGTTTCCCCTGCCTGCAGTGCTTTCCTAGTTGCTGAAGAAAGATTATCAGAACAAAAGAAGTGACTATTTGTCATACCGTGGTAACAAGGCTTTCTTAGAACTGGATGTTTTGCTGACCAAACGCTAAAGTTAAAAAGTGCAATATTAATTGGGGAAATACTCTCTTTTCCTTCTATGTTTTGTGTGTGAGCTATTTGCATTGTCGTTGTGGTCTCAATAGAAACAATCCTTTGTGTTTCTCTTCCTGTAACAAGGCACAGCTCCCCCCTCTCTACTGGAAACTTCATGATACATTGTTAAAAAATATACTAGGCCCTTAACTTTTCCGATTGCTTACAAACTTCACAATATTGTTGGCATATATTTCATTGTTAAGTCCAATAAACCCAACCTGGGGCAAAACACAGGCCTGGTTAATGTAGAGTTAAACAGTGTGGTATTTATATTTATATCTGTCAGTGTTTAGATTATTAAAATAGATCACAATTTCATACTGTCTCATAACAAACTGCATCAATTCATTATTGTATTTCTAGAGTAGTATATCTTATTACAGATTGCATTTAACTTAATATGGAGTTTGTTTCATTTATTTATTAATAGTGTGCAAAGCCAGTCTTACATGGTTTTAAACCCCTTAATACATCTTTTGTGTGTCAGAAATCCTCTCTTCATTTAGCTGTGAACACAAGTTAAAAAAGGGTTTTCTAAACAGCAGATATCTTTTTAAGGCAGAGACACATTCCTCTAAATGTAAAAGCTGCTAATTACTTATTTCTGGTTTATATTGAAGGCAATTTGATTTTAATTTTCTGTAAAGTTAAATGCTCCTTCATCTTAGTATGTATAAAACATACATTGTGTTCAGTTTTACCATTTGTTTTTTGTGTAGATATAATTACAGATATATAAGGAAACATGTATATTGGGATGAATACTAATTTCAGAATAATGTAGACTCATTTTAGAATCAAAACACTAGGGATCCATCCACACACTCTGAATATTAGCTAAACGAGAGCACTCTTTTGGGATAGAAGGGCAGTTGAATCCCCTGGCTTTTAATACTGTGACAAGACAACATGCCTAAGTGCTCTCCTGGGTCATGAGATATACAAGGTCACTGCTTACCAAAAGGCAGTGTCACTTTTGTAATCCATGTGATACCCAGGTTATTAACCAAAAAGTTGTTCAAAAATGGCATTTGGTTGTAATATTGACCAAACTATCACCATAGAGAACTGTAATTTGCTGTGAGTTATTTTCTCTATGCACCCTTACCACACAGTTTGACAAAATGCATACAAAATACTGTACAGCCATTAAAAAGAATTGTAGCTCCCATGAAATAAATTAATTTCACATTTATGGGATAGGCGTCAAGCTATAGTCTTTTAATGTATGATTATTAACAATTGTGATTACCTCTCACAATAAGGCAGTGTTGTTCATGATGCCTTTTCCCTTGCAATGTGTGGCTTGCTGTGCAATGTGCTACATTTTTCTTGTGGTGTAAATCATTATTTTGATTGAACTTGAGCTTGTGATTGCATATTTTTTTTTTCCATGATGCAGTGATCAATGCAGTTCTTCAGTGGAGGTAGTATTGAAATGTGTATTCGCATACACCATATGGAGCGGATTATGAAAAGGAAGTATGATGTGAGCAAATAATATAAAGATGATGTTTTTCATACCAGCTGATAAAGGAATATGAATTTAACATACAGTACATTCATTATAGAAATGTTCTGGGTCATTATTTAACTGGAGGCATGCTGACAACATATATATTGTCAGCATAATTTCCTCCTGAGTGGTGCATCCAGTAAAGGCGCTCTGTGTGGAGTGCAAGATGCACCCTATAGCCTAGAGATGGCGGGTTCGAATCCAGGCTATGTCATTGCCAACCGTGAACTGGTAGTTCCCAGGGGGCAGCGCACAATTGGACGAGCGCCACCGGGTAGGCAGGGCTTAGGTCGGCGGGCAAACCACAGTTCATGGTGTACCAGCGGCTCCTGTGGCTGATAGTGCGCCTGCGGGTCTACTGTGGAGCCATTCAGATCTGTGATTAGACCGATCACCATGGAGATTGTGAACTCAAGAATCTACTTCCTTTTTGTAGTTTAAAAATGATACACTTTATATACACAAATGGTTTAAATTTCAAACATCAAGGCCACACGTCTGACCTTCGCTGTTATTAGCACAAATCAGGCTTAATGTAGAGACTAAGTTACAAACATTGTCACTCAGTATATTATACATTTACCAACCAGGGTGTCACTTGATTTCCAATGAGATTTATTGCATGCTAGCTGTGATGTGGCTCAGGGGGACATATACTATACAGTCAAAAGTATGAAAGTGATTCGGGTATTGTGAGGTGTAGGTTTTAAATACAAGGAGAAATAATGGAAATTCAGGAAGACCAGTTAAATAAATAAATAAATATATAATAAATAAATAGTGATGATGCAGTATTGTTGAAGGCTCCTTCTGGTCATGTTTAAATTTATGTGCATGGCAATAGCCTGTGATGAAGGACAGTGGGGCCCTATAGATGAAGGGCGATCTTGGCAGATCAAACTGGTATTTGTCCTGAAAAAAAGTAATACAGGTTGAAATGTCTTCCCACCTGTGCTGGAAACACTTTTGTTGTAATCTACCCCTTGTCTAATACAAAATGTACACTTACAGCAAATTATAATTCTATACGTAATGTGTAATACACGATACATGTATCTGCAGTACATTGCAATCCATTATTTTGCCACTGTATTTTTACAGACAGAAATACACCAAAGGGACTACTGGCACTTTTAGATGATTGTATTTCATTACCTTGGTACACAAAGTGCTCTATATTAATTATCTAAACAGTGGTGGTATTAGATTTGCTGCTATTTTAGAATAATTGAAATACCCCATTTTGTGTTTGTTTTTAATACCATATTTGAATTGAAAAAAGTTTGAATGTAAAAAAAAAAAAAAATGATTGCAGAAAAAAGTACATGAATGAGATCCTTTAAAAATGTAAGTCAGTTGTCATGCATTGCCAAGTGGATCCAGGAAACACCCTTGTTTTAAACTAAAAAAGGAACGTGATTCTCTTAACACTTCTATTATAACATTCATATCTGATCATGGCCTCTGTTGTTGTGTAGCATATTTCACTAACACATCATTAAAAAATGCATTTGCCTTCTCCAGTCTTTGAATTTTCAGACTTTTTTTTAGTCATTATTTATTTGAATTTACCACTGCTATATTTGCACATTTACAAGTGCTCATCATGTTCACATGAAACATCAGACAGCAGGTGAAAATTAGATCGAGTGACATGAGAAAAATTAACAGTAGCAAAATTAAGGAGCCATGAAATTAAACTGTGCTTGCAGGACCAAGGTGTGTGCATTGTCTCATATACAGTAAAAGGGTAGCGTTAGCAAGTATATTCTTTAAACAGTAAGATTTGTTACACAGCTATGAACCTATTGCAATTAGAAAAAGGTGCAGATGATCATCAGTGGATACTTGTTTGAAACTCTGGTGCAAAGCTTGGATAAAAAAATCTTGGCATCAATTCTTGATGTCTTTTACCCTACCCACTAGCTGAATGATGTGTAATCATCACATTTTGAAAATGTGACAGTGAATAAAGAGAATGTCGCTCACATGGTTTCAATGTATGTTAAGCTCACATTATTTAGGTACTGTGAACCGGGTATTATATTCACAAGGCATGGTTACTTTCTTTGTAGAATGCTTTAGAACTAAAATGTAGACTTGATTGCTGCCAAGTGTGATACTGTGGATGATGTATAATGCACTCTTTTGCACGCTTTGTGGTGAATATGGCACTAGTATTTCCGGAATATTGCATGAACACAAGTATGTTGCAGAAGGTTAAAAAAATCAATAAAAAAGTGCATTGAGAATCACGTTGTTCATTAAAGGAATATTATAAAATGGCAGGCAGAGATGCTCATCTCTGATTGGTCAATCACATGTTCCACCCATTGAACAATTTACCATCATCATCACTGCTGGAGCTTCATCATACAATATGAATCTGCTACCAGGTAAACAAAAACTAAAAGGAGATGTTGGAATTGAAGAAAACAGGGACTTCATGCACCCCTCCCATTACAGCTTGTATGACACCTGACGAGTTTACAATAAAAACAGACAAGTCAAAGAAAAGATATGCAACACTAGCATTCAACGATAAAACAAAAATCATAACTCTCAAACTGAGACAAATTAAAAAATAAACTGGAATGATTTATAAAGGTCTTAACCAAAAGACAGAGCACAAGGAGGATAAGAGACTTGATCAAGGTCACACAATGAATCAGTAGCTAAGCTGGGGTTTGAACCAGGGACCTCCTGCTTACAAGCCTGTTTCTTTAACCACTGGACCACACAGCCTCCTAATGATCCCAACCTTTGCAAATAACAAAATCACTTCTTCAGGAGGAAGACATGAGCTATGCACGATCCCCGGTGCACCCCTAGTGGACATTTGTATGCAGGCATTCTTACAGAAATTACTCATAGAGAGAGCCCCAATGGTGAATTATGAGTAGGGCTTCTGTTTTTCGGTTTTCATTAATTTCATTTTTCCGTGCTTATTTTTAGCTATTTTCGAGTTTTATGTAATTTTTTTTCGGGGCTTTTGCTTTTATATACTTATGAAATTATTGTTTTCGGTTACTTTCCAAAATGCTTGGGCATTTCTTTCTGTCAAAATATGTATAATAGTAACTCTATAGTACTTGCACACTTAAGTTGTACCTTCTGTCCTTTGTTGTCTTCCACAACAAATCCTTATGGTCATGGGCACATTGTGCCTGCAAACTGAGATCCGACTCTGGCCTGCTTGTTATCCCCAAGTAAAAGAGCACCACACTTGGAGAACACTCATTTAGCTTCATGGCTCTGACACACTGGAACTCTCTCTCAGCTTTGCTAAGATTACATTATTTTTGTATTGGGGGGGGGTTGGGGGGTTGGGGGATTTATCATTTTTATCGGTTAAAATCAGAAGCCCTAAATATGAGGTTGAGTTTTATAAACATGCCAAATATGTATAGTGCAGATGATGATTTAAAATAACATGCCATGGCTTCATAAACAGATAACATGATGTGGTGGATGTGATGTATCAAGTATATGGTATCCTTCTCAATCACTAAAACTTAAGCAAAGTCGCTAACATCACTTTGACTCACAGCTTATTTGTATCTGGAGAGAGAAAACATTGTTTCAATTTATTATAATGAACTGTTGCAAGGCCCTTTAGCTGTAATTGGATCATAATTGTATATACAGATAATGTAAGTGGTTGAGTGTCAAATGTTCACATATTAATTACAGTCCAGACACTAATTAGAGAACAGCATTGGTGATTGTTGTTACATAAAATGCAATGCCAGTAGCTGACAACAATTTGAACTTTTTTATTAATGTGTTTATTAATTAAAATAGATTTGATATTCTTTCTTTTAAATGTTAATTGCTTTTCATTAATTTGGCTAAATGGGATACACCTGTACATTCCTCCATATTGACATGGCTTAGTCAAATAAAAATTAATTACCTGCATGATTCTGGATTCGGTTAATATTCAGGGAGACATATAGTGGTAAATGGCTGGTGGTACTGTAACATTTCTAGCAAAGCTAACCATTGCTGTGCAGTGAAGTAAAAAAGGCTGGGCTGCATTTCTGGGTTATTCACTGTTTGACACGTGAACCTCAGAAAGTAATGCTGTTGCAACAGCATGCCTTATTACTCATTCATTTTAAAGCCCAACAATATTGAAACTAATATGAACCAGGGATAAATGCTGTTGTAAGACCATGATGCCTAGTCCCTCTGACCTTGTAGATTTACTGTAGAAAGGATGATATTAGTATAATTAGTATGATTTGCAAATGCAGTGCTTTATTTTGTTTTAGAAATGTTTTTTTTTACTAAAAATAATAACATGTCTAGACATTTTCCAAGGCTAACATTTTCTGTCACATGATATCACCTGATATGCACTGCTCATACATTCATAAATGCCCATTTTTTTTCAAATAACACATTTCTTTTATGACATTTCAAAATTGCCAGTGCCTTCGTTATAAATTCTGAGGGCAAGTTTTTTTTTTTTCAAGTGTGATTTCTACTTAAATATATTTCTTACTTGTGCATCACTGCTACATTGCCAAAGAGCAAGACATTATTAAAGATAATGTGACCTTTAGAACATGCTCGCAACCTTCTACTTTATCTCTGGTAGCATAGCATTGTACTTTAATTTCTATTTACCACTGAGTAGTCTAGAAAAAATAGAAATGCATTTCTATGTGTGTGCTTTTCAGAATGCCGGGCTTTTCACCACAGAAGGATTTGCATTAATGCAACTACATTCAATGTCTTAAAACTCTCCTAAAGGACACCTTATATGTTGTTCAAATCTTTTAAAGTGCCTGAGGATATTGACATTGGCTGACACAATGTACTGCTATATGTTTATTGAACACTTTTGTATCTTCAATGTGACAATGTACCACCATGCCATCGCTAAAGGTTAGAATAAGAAATCACGCAGTCCAAGCAAGTGGCATGATTTTAAAGATTTTTCTTTTGTTTGTCTCAGTTAAAAGCTTCCTGAAAACAGACATAACCTGTGTTTCAAAGACTCCAAAGAATGGTCTCCATTCTGTGAAACTGATTTTCTGGCCAAGATGAGTCTTTGAAACATCTGAAAATCTTACCTGGATGAACATTCCGTTTTTTCATACCCTTGAAGGTCTTGCATAGTTTGTGGCCCGTTTATCTCATCTGTTCAACATCTGAATAGAATTACATTTTTTTAAAAAGTTTTAATTATGTTGTAGGAAATTGAAGTGTATGCTTGATAAATAAATAAATTGTTCAGAACCATTTTTGCTTTTTGAGGCTATGTGGTCCAGTGATTAAATAAGGGCTTGTAACCAGGAGGTCCCCCGTTCAAATCCTGGCTCACTCACTTTGTGACCCTGAGCAAGTCACTTAACCTCCTTGTGCTCCGTTTTTGCATACTTCACACACCCTAGTCCCTGTAAGTCGCCTTGGATAAAGGTGTCTGCTATATAGACAAATAAAAAATAATAAAGAGGATGTCTAATGGCCTTATTCTAAATGTAAAGGTTTTCTAAATAGTCCATGATTGGTAGCTTATTGAGCCTTGGATAAAGGTGCCTGCCAAATGAATGAAAAATAAATAAATAAATACATAAATAATAATAATAATAATAATAATAATAGCTCAGCAGCCAAAGGTTCAAAGTCTCGTTTCTACGCTGCATGCTATAAAATTTGAGTGATTTAAATGAAAGATAGAGGGTAAAAGAAATAAAATGAATACAGTATTTCAATCATATGACATTACTGTGAGCCTTTAAACAGGTTTAGAGATGGACTGAATAAATATAGTGAAAGACTTCACACAAATAAACAACTGATCAAGCGTTGTATATGACATAGTTCAGGGTTATTTTTCTTATTGAATTTTGCGCTCAAGTCCAGTTTGGTTAGCGCTTTTGACAATTAATAATACAAACTCTTCCGTTGCTATTATTTGGATAAGTGTCAATATAGGCTTTTCATTTTGCATATGTTGACAAAGGAACTCTTGATGAGACTTTTGGACGGTTGTCTAGGTGGGCAGTGCATTACTTACTTAATACTGATATGCAGCATAACTGAAGGTTCTGAAAAAAAAACTGAAAATAATTTCCAAATGTTAATGGATGTTAAAAAAACAAAAGACAGGGGTCTTTCCAGGGTAATTTTATTAAAACGTGTTGCCAGTCTTCCTGGGGTTCAGCAGATTCTTTGCACAGTAGCATACTTCTGCAATGAAACATGCAATGAAAAATGGATTCTGTTTACTTCCTTATGCAGAAATGATCCATTTAGGGCTATTATTACCTGCTGCATTACCATCTGTTAGTGAAGTCTGTGGAAGGTTTCTGCCAAGTTTGTAAAGTGTTTTTGCAAATTCAAACGACAAGGTATGAAAATGATTCAAATATTTGCCAGATGGATAGGAAGACCATGTTTTTTACCCTGCCAAATTATTTTTTTTTATATTTAAAAAATATAATTTATAAATATAATTTGTGGATTTATTTATTGAAAGAAAAGGATTTCAACATCCTTAATACTAAACCACCTTGGAAGTATTGTGAATTGAAACTATGCATTTTTAAGAATGCTGTATTCAATTTGGCAGTTAAAATGGAAGTGGGTAACATTTTATTAAGTCACATGTTACCACACATTACTAAAAAAGATGTACTGCAGTTCCTTTGATCTATCCACCTATTTGTTAAACAAAGCTGTTAAGTAGAAAGCATATGAAATGGCGTCATACTTCATATTAAAGTCTGCTTTTTCCCTTAAGTAACAAATGATTCAGGTATTTGTGTTTTTGTAACTTCAGCTTTAGTCTCATGCGGTGTTTGTTGTATTGCAGGTTGCATAGCACTCATATTTATGACAGCTGTCAAGCTAAGCAATGCCTGTTGTGACAGTGAGCACTTGTTAATTGGCAGCATACTGGCGCTTTTCAACATGTATGGAAGCATGTAATTGTGACAGCACTGGATGGTAATCCGTGAATTACTTGCTTCATGACCAGGTTGATGGATTTAAGAACTCCATGCAAGCTAGTCTTTGAAAAGCTACCACCTCCGTTCCATAAGTGCTACCTGTCCACATACACACACACACACACACACGCACACGCACACACACACACACCCATTTCTGTTTAACCATGAAGAAGATGGTTGAATGCACTCTTAACTTCATTATTTTCATATACTCTACAGTATATCACTAATGTGGTCCTTTCTAAGCTCCATTTTGTTAGCTTGGTCTGACAGACATTTTGAATTTCTCTTGTAGCACAGATACCTTCCCACACTATAAAGCTGCATTACTAGCTACATATTATAGTATCTGGAACATTCTTCTAAAGAGAATGCCTTGGAAATACTAAATAGAAAAAACATTGCTAAATAGAAAAAAACATTGCATGTAACTGTATTCTATTGATTTTGATATAAAGAAAGTGGTTTTCTTTAAACAATGTATTATAGAGTAAAGGACTGTAGAAAGGGGGTACTGATGTAATTCTATTCATGGTACATGAAGAGGCACTGCCATTCTGTGATCTAATGTTGAATTTTGAATTTACATTTTCACCTAAGGATACAACATTTGACATTCATGTAATGTCAAAAGTTAATTAGGAACTGTAACTTATATTGGATGTAAAACTTCAGAAACTGAAGAGGTGATTTCTAAAACCAGAATAAAATACAAAATATTTACCAAATATATTATGAGCAAAACCCAGTACTTTCATAAAGCTATAACATTTAAATAAAATGAGAAGAACATTTCAGCTTACTCACCACTTCAATTCCTCTGCATTATTTTACTGAATAAGACTCTATGTCAACCACTGGGCATTTGCCATGCCTACTGTATATTCAGAGTTACATGTCATCCCTGGAGTTTGCAGTGAGTGCTCATTATCATTAACATGGTTCACCAGAAAACAGTTCTTCAAAACGCTCAACTCCATCAGCAGTTTATAAAGAGAGCGGTCTTTTTTTATAGTTTGCATAACTTTTGTTTCTAGTGCAAAATGTCCACAGGCACTGCTTTCAAAGATACCCTTAGTAATATGTTACTATTCTTGTACAAAGCAAGTTATGTAAGACTGCATATGTAGTTAATCATGCTATATTTCTTTAATCTGATATCTCTGGGTCTTGATGTGCTCCCACTGGAGTAGTTTGGTTCATAATTAATGGATTGACATCAGCGGATTAACTTAATGGAGGAAACTCAGTGACATATGGCACCCTGTGGGGATCCATACTTGAACTTATTTTTTTTAATTTTGATAAATGACGCTCCAGGTTACGTTTTGAAGCATATCATTTTATGTTGTATAGAGAGATCAAACACATGTTCTTACCCAACTGGCATGCAAACAGTGATTTGCAACCAGTGTATAAAATTAAAAAAAACACAGAGAATATACAACAGACATGACTCTCATGAGGAGCTTTTTCGGCGGTTTGGGAGCAAGATACCCATGAGAGCAAGAGGTTCCGGTATGGTTGGAACCGAAGAACATAACAAATGGAGAGTCCCTTTACTGCTCGGAGAACCACGTTCTAGTGGCCTGGGGAGATGCAGCTACCCATAGGGACGGAAAGGTCGCAGACCTGGAATAAGAAAGATTTACACAGGGCTGGCACCAGGTGGTGACCTCGTGGTTGAGATCGAGCCAGCATCCGGTGCCGGGTCACGTGTCCCGAAGGAACCTGTGAATAGGAGCCAGTTTAGAGGCCACAGGTAAGACATATAGCTGGCTAGAGGAGACAATTAGGATGGCCCACGTTAGAGACACTGTTCTTTGAAGTGCAGTGTGAACCATTCAAGTGTGGTTCAAATGCCATACACACTGAGTTGACTGGGACCTTCAGGGAAGGTAGCTTTGACCTTTGCTGTCCCATGAGGTTTGGATGGAAGGTCAGCTGGGTCTAGCTTGCCTCATGTTTAAAATTCAAGGCCTGGGCCATGCTTACCAGACAGTATTCAAATTGGACATTTGTTGAAAGGCCTCACGTAAGTTTTGCTGTTACTGGAGATCTTTGGACCACTAGACATAGCTGGAAGATACATGTATAAAGTTGGCAAAACTTGGCTCCAGAGCCTTTGAGTTTGGTTCTAACAGTGAAAAACTGTTTTTCTACTTTTGTTTTTCCGTATAAGCCAAGGGGCATTATCTGCTCTTGAGAGAGTCTAACTATAGCTTGTCTCCTAAGAGGGCCTCGCTTCAGTTCTGACCTGAATGCTTTAATACATTTGTTATGGATGCTAACTGCATACAATATGAGGAAAAACAGGAATTTGTTTTTATAGTGTATCATGGAATATTAACCTGTCTCCCATTCTTCTTGTATGTGGCAGGCAAATCTGTGCTGTTCAATAAATAAACTGAAGGTAAACTTTCAGATACTTATTTTATGTTAAGATTTATATGCATTCATTTGGGAAATACAGTACAGCAGCAGAAAGAATGATTACCTTCAATTGGATAATGCAGCACTTCAGCATATTCTTTAAGCAGGCAAGCTGCCATGCCGTCTTGTTTATGTGTGAAATAACACATTACGGAATCACAGACCATGTGCAAATAATACCGCTGCATGGACCCAAACGACCCAGCTGCTGACATTGCTCAGACTTGATAGCTTATTGTTGTAGAGACCTGGAGAGAAAGGTCGTGGAGGGTTCAGTTTGTCAAGTGCCCTAAAAGAAAATGGGTATTACTGTTCATTTTACGAGTAGCATCTATACCCACAATCATGCTTTTGTTTTCTTTGTTGTTTTTTTTATCAGCAGTAAATAGCAGCAAAAATGACACTACATGTACATTAATTTAATGAAGGACCTTCCAATCTTCCTAATAAATTATATAAGTGATACATTGTGTTGTAATTTAGCTATATATTTTGTAGCAGTGTGTAATATACAGTTCGTGAATTCATTTTATTACATATGTTTTTAACATATGTGGCAAAGCATACAATTCATTTCTTTAAACGTACTTACAGCAAGGTATGGTTACCAGTTGATTGGTTTAATTTTTTGTAAGCATCTACATGTTGTATTACAATAATACAACACGTGAAAACTTGTGAATCTGTACTTCTTAGCAAAACAATCTGGCATCGTGTTAACATATTATAGTACAGTATACCCTACATGAGCTACTGGATGTTGCTGACTCTACTATTTTCACTAGCAATGGAGGATCCCAGAGGAAATGTTACCCAAATTCACTGCCTATTGTGACTAGTCAAGCCATGAGTGGAAGGAGCATGTTGTTTGCTTTATTGTTTTCCTAGTCCTCCCTTGACATACCTAATGGATAGCAGGGGCTTATTTAATATGAAAGATTCAGTACCAGAATCCTTTCATAAGACCCTCTGGACCACATATTTTATTAACATCCTTTTATATCTATAGATAAATGCTTGTCTGGTTGCCCAAGGCCAACAAGAAATTCCAAGGGTGTGCCAGATTCAGTAATTAAAACATTTGTGATTCAGAATGTGGAGGTGGGGGGTCTTCAATGATTTGATCTTAGATTCTTGAATTCTGTATTTGAATGCTGGGTTTGGAGTCTTTTCATCCAGAATAAAGCAACATTACTACCACCAGCAATACTTTTAAAACTAAGCAATATACTAACAATATTTGTAAAAAAAAAAAATCCCATACTATAACGAGCTAACTATTTAAACCCCTATCTACCAGTCCCTTTTAGGTTGCAGAAGCTCTCCCATTAAGATGATTTTACTCAGTCCATTTGGTGGTCGTGGTCGAGGGATTCCACTGTATATCAAAAACAATTTCTCAAGGATTTAGTGCCACGTCTTGCTGTAAGGCACTAAGCCAGACATCAATAAAGAACTAAACACTGCCACTCACCTAAAGACAGCTGAAATCCATCTGTGAGCCTGGCATCTGCATCACAAGCTCACACGTTAGAAGCACAGATACAGTAATATAGTGCAGTTATGTTGTTCCAGAGACATAGTAGGCATCATGTACTGTCACTGAGCTTAGACAGTTTGAATAAAATATCATTTAGGTGTTATTGAAAAATATTCAGAATGTGACACGTGCAGCTACAGTACAGTGTTCTTTTACTTTGTGAGCTCAGTGTAGGCCAATGAATGACTGTCAGTGTATGTGATGTAACTAAGGCAACTGACAAAGGTTATTTCACAAATGATGATAGAGCATTGCTACTGAAAAATAAAAAATAAAAAACACTTGAATTTTTCACGTGTTCTTACAATATAAAAGATAATTTTGAATACATCATTATAGTATTCATAAGCCAGCTAAGCAACAACAGAATTAGCATATCTGTCAGTATATTTGTATTATCCTGGAAAAAATCTTAGCAACCCATTCTAGGGTGTGCTTCTATATTCATTCAAACATGAATTGAAAATGGATAAAATTGAAATACAATACGCTTTGTATTATTGGTCCTGTTGCTGATACGTGTATTGGTCAGGAGGTAAATCTATGCAGTACAAGGAAATACATGTTAACCTATAGGTGGGGTTCAGGGGGAGGAGCTAGGCACCAACAACCTATCATCTGCTGTCATCAATTAAATCTACCTTATTTAAACATTAGTCACCTCTACCTAGCTGTCTTGTGTTTTTTCGTTTTGGCATAAACCTAAGCGATTTCAAGACCCATCAACTTTTGTATACCTCAATAATGGAGTACTTACAGCAGTTGTCATCAGATTCAGAGGATTCCCAGGATTTTCTATCATTACCAGATCATTCTTCTCCAGCTTCAATCCAGGGCCCATCCAGTCTCCGTTTTTCTCCCCTTCTGGCATTTCAGTTACATCTGATCAGGCTCCCGATCAGGTTCCAGTTCAAGTATTGCCTACCGCTCCTGCCACCCAAACATCGAATCTGCGCCGATCCAAGCGACTTCGGCCTCAGGACGCCCCTTCCGGATCGATTGTTTTGGAAGGACTGGCCCATGAATAAATTGATAAAAACCCTCCTTAAAACGGTAATGCGATTCCGGCAGGGAGTGATAGAGAGTCTCTTTTCATTCTCTATTGCAATTCAGTATCAGCAGAACCAGTTTTTCCTCCGAAAAAACATAATCAGCCGCGCCCAGCCATTCAGCATCCTAAAACAGACAGCAGGCAGTCTATTCCGGATCTAACCACCCCCACAACTAGCACCGCTAACCAGCAGCCAGCCATGGAAATCCAACATTCGCAAATATTTAAAGACATAAAATCATTTATGCAGCCATTTTCCGATACTCTATCTTCGGTCAGTTCTCAACTGTCGGATCTAAATAAAAGGGTGTCTATTATGGAACAGGGAAAACAATCTTCAGCGCTGTCATTAATTCCAGCATCAAACACTGCAGCGCCGCCTACAGCTTCTTCTGGTCCAGCCCCAATTTCAGCCAGCTAAGCAGATCCTCCAAAATTCAACCTCGCTACTGCATCTACATACGGATCCTCCTCTCCAACTGCAGCTAGACGTCACACTATATCTCCACGAATCAGACGTAACATTCTCGAAGGTAAGGACATTAATCTTGTTTCACTATTAATGACGACTTCGAATTCTTGGATCACAGAGTAGTGGATTGTGGAGATTTGGCAGTAACTCTAAAATCCAGAGATCCCAGACTGATTAAAAATCTTACATTAGGGGAATTTGTCCTTGCGTTCTCCATATTCAGAGATGTGCTATGCTCGGTTTATCCTAACCGCAGAGCTGAATTGGACTCCTACTGAATACTATATCGTGGAGCTGTCTGTCAGATACGGGGACTATGTTTTTTGAGTATCATAAATCATTCTCCGCAAAAGCAGCAGCGATATTGGCAGCAGATAATCACATCATCAATTGGGCTAAACCGGACACAGATCTATTTAATAGAATTTTTGGTGGTCTAAGAGCTAATGTATGTGGGATCTGCGCTTCAACAGCTCACACAACATCCCTCTGCCCTAAAGCCGCAATTGCATCAACTTCTAAAGCACCCGGTTTCGCCGCTAATTCATACAGATCTTCAGTACCTAATCCTATACATTCTTCAGCTCCCCTCGATCAGTCTACAAGGAAAGACAAATACGGGCGCAGTATTAGATTTTCAGGAGGAAGACAAATCTGCAACAATTTCAATACTGGCTTCTGTTCGAATAGGCAATGCAATTTTATCCACATGTGCAGCAATTGCGGAGACGCTCACTCTAATTCAATCTGCCCTTTAAAACGCAAGTGACTTTCCCCGTTGCTCACAGTCTTTACTCCTATAAACATCCCGGCGTTATCAAGTAAATTACAGAATCATCCCGACAGTAACTTAATTACCTGATAGACGGATTAAAAAATGGTTTTTCAACCGGTCTTACTCAAATTCCTTCTTCCTCGTTCAAAAGCAAAAATCTTTCTTCAGCGACTCAAGATCCACAATCAGTGCAGTCTCTCATCGAGAAAGAAATTAAAAAAGGATTTATAGTCGGTCCATTTCTAGCTCCTCCTTTTCCAATATATAGAATTAATCCTATCGGCATTGCCACGAGGAAAATGTCAGGAAAAAAGCGTCTCATTATTGATTTATCAGCACCACGGGGGTCAAGCACCAGCAGCATTAACTCATTAATTCCCCAAGATCAATTTTCCCTGCATTACATCACTATTGCAGATGCAATACATTCAATTAAATTAGCAGGTCGTGGTTCCTGGTTAGCAAAAGCAGATATATCAGACGCATTTAAAGTAATGCCAATCCATCCTTCTCTCCGTCACCTGTTTGGTATATGCTGGGAAGGAAAGTTTTATTTTGCCACCCAATTGACTTTCGGCTGCCGCAGTAGCCCAAAGATATTTGATACTCTGTCGGAAGCATTATGCTGGGTTCTTCTTAATGTCTATCATGTCCCATTCTTGCTCCACTTGCTGGACGATTTTTTAGTAATTTCTCCTCCTTCAGATGCACCAGCAGAAGCGATTTCCAATCTTAAAAGCTTATTTTCTGAAGTTGGCGTTCCGCTTTCAGAAGAGAAATCAATCGGGAATTCCTTGGAATCATTCTAGATACAGAAAAGTTTGAAGCCAGCCTGCCTGAGTCTAAACTTAAACATATTCGTTATCTCATTCAGGAATTTCAGATCAGTAAAACAATTAAAAAACGAGCACTGCTTTCATTGCTGGGTTACTTTAACTTCGCAATACGTATCATTCCACAGGGGAGGACGTTTATATCTCGACTGCTAGCGCTGGCATCAACAGCAAAAAATCTGAACTCCTATATAAATATCTCTTCAGAAGCTAGGAAAGACATTAAAATGTGGTCTGCGCTTATTCAGCACTGGAACGGTCTCTCTATGTTTTATGATGATTTCATGTCAGCTCCACACGATATGGTTTTATTTACTGATGCCTCATCTCTGGGATTCGGAGGTCTATTTAACAATCAATGGTTTTGCAGTACATGGCCTGAGGAAATCGAGAACATATCTCCTCATCTAAAATCCACAGCTCTGCTAGAGATATACCCAATAGTAGCAGCTGCCCAGCTATGGGGTCATCTCTGGTCTAAGAAATCAATACTATTTTACTGTGATAATTCAACCACAGTATATATTATAAATAAAGGTCGTTCCTCTTCCCCTCTTATCATGCAATTGCTGCGTCGGCTAGTATGGATTTCAGTCTCTAATAATTTCCTAATACAAGCTTGCCACCTACCGGGCATTTTTAATATTGCAGCTGATGCTCTTTCTCGTTTACAGATTTCCAAATTCCACAGTTTGCTGCCTACAGCTCTGCAATATCCAGCAGCAACGCCACAGTTCAATCAGCTGATTTTCAACTAAATCCAACTATTAATAAACTTCTTATTTCAGCTCAAGATTACATGGCATCAGCACTTGCCCCATCTACCAGATCCTCGTACTCTACAGGTTGGGCATGTTATGTAACTTTCTGTTTACAAAGCAGGATTAATCCTACTCCATTCAACCAGGACTGGATCATGGCGTTCATAGTGCATGCAAAGGACTCTCTACATCTGGCACCAGCTACAATCAGACTATATTTGTCAGGAATTCAGCATTCGCTTGATGTCCATCAATTCCCCAACTCTATTATCAATTCCAGAGGTTCGTCTTCTTTTACGAGGAATTTCCAAGTGCTCTCCGGCTCCTTCTTCTGCTCGCCTGCCTATTTCAATAGACATTCTCAGTAACTTGATTTCAATTCTCCGCCATGGCTGTTTTTCTCCATTTGATGATTTAACTATGGAAGTCATATGTCTATCTGCATTTTTTGGGTTTTTGAGATGTTCTGAATATACAGTTCCTTCCATTGCCAGCTTTCCTACCCTCGGTATCCGCTGCAGTGACCTCAAGCTCATCCCAGATTCTCATTTCATCTTATTTCTTCGCATTTCAAAACAGATCAACTGCGGCAAGGACAATGTATTCAGCTTTCTAAGATCAACTCTCCTCTGTGTCCCTTCACTTCCATGTTGAAGTACATTGCAGAACATAAGGCCATTTCATCCTCCGACCCTTTGTTTATCAATTCAAGCCGGTCCATTGTATCAAGGCATTGGTTTTCAACACACCTTTCCACCGTGGTGTCCAGAGCAGGTCTTCCTTCGCAATTCTACACTCCTCATTCATTTAGAATAGGGGCAGCTACTTCAGCTGCAAAAGCCAACATTAACCAGCATTTAATTAAAAATATGGGCGCTGGACTTCATCAGCAGTTGAAACTTATATTCGTTCTTCATCATCTGAAATATCCTCCGCACATCAGTCCATTGCTAGTATGTCCGGAGTGGGGACGACCTTTCTGCCTGGGCCTCCAAAGATTTCCCCTAAGAAATTAAATTAAAAGAAAGGGGTTTTTTTCTTTCCACTGTGCAGAGGGTCTTCACATAGTCATTAGGGTACAGTCTACTAACCCCTTTGTCACGTTAAGTGTTTGTTTTCTTTTGTCTAAATGTTTTCTCTTTTCTCTTTTCTTATGCATTGGCGGTTCTCTCTTTTTCTTCTTCACGCTTGCGTCAGCGGGAGCCGGGGTCCATCTTTTGGGGGTTAGTGATTCCACTTTCTCCAACCCTTTGTTAAGCTCCACTTCATTTACCTCATAGAGGAGGGTTCTCCATGAGTCAGAGGGGACCCCCGGCCAAACCCTTCCATCTGCATGTATGTTTCTTTTGGGATTCTTCTTTTGGGATTCTTCTTTCAGGTCTGATGCCTCTATGCGAGGGTCCCCAAGCGGTGGCATCCCTCATGTTTGTCGGGTCTCCTCTAAGACGGTGGCCCCTCTCCTGTTTGTCGGGTCTCCTCAGCCACGGAACCCCCCTTCTATTATGTTGGGCTTCGAAGAGGCGGAACACCACGCATTACATGTTTTAACAGATACTAACTTTATGTTTTCTTTCCGGTTCGCGAGCCTCTTCAGATGTCGGGTAACCTCGAGACGGTGCCCTCTCAGTATGTCGGGTCACCTCAAAGACGGTGGCCCCTCCTGTTTATCGTGTCTATCGATCAAGTAAATGTTGGGCCTTGAAGAGGCGGAGCCCTCTCTCCTTGTGTATATGTTCACT